>LR812541.1:16271065-16871065 GCA_903798195.1 Danio kyathit
TCATGGCACAAGTAACATAACTTTGTAAAGTTAGGGCTCTTAGGAGGGTAATATGTCAAAAAAAAATAGGCTTACCTTGCAAATTTTCCCCAAAACAGTTCATATGGCAGGAGTGATTTCCTTGTTTTTGACTTTCAATGGTAGCAGCAATGTTGTGACAAGTGCTGTTGATTGAGTTAATGACAACTAGTGGATTTTTTTGGTTATAACATACTTCAACCAGATGGTAGAGATCGCGCAATCAGGTTTAGTTAACGTTAGGCTCTCCTCTCAATGAAATATAGTCCGTAAAAATATCGTCAACCATTTGGTCGAGCAGGCAGTTAAAGTGTTAATATTCCAAGTTATATCACAGCCATTCACATACAGTAGATCGCTGCCACTTTATGCATTTTTCCCACACTAGTCAATTATTGTGATAAAATCTTCAGATAAACCCACCTTAAATGGCACATTAAGACAAAACAAACTACGCTCCCACCACTTCTCATGTAAGTCAGATGGTGTTTTTTTTTTTCTGTCCGAGTGGGCGTTTCTTGGCTAGAATGAGCCTCAATGTGGACCAGACTGGATGCCAATTAATTAAGCTCATCCTAAATATGTGACTTATAACCACACAACTTAACTAGCGTCCTTTTTCATATTACGTTGCAATTCTCTGGTGAGCATTAGCAGCCGCTCTTCTTGAAATCCGGGATCTCCTCCATTTGCCTCCGCTCAGCAGGAGTCTGCTACTAGATTGGGCCGTTGTTGGATTTGCTGTTGCTTTTGGCTGCCGGTGCAGTTACGCTGTTTTGCCAGCTGTGCGCCGTCTTTTGTTTTTGCTTCCAAGCATCACGTGCTGGAGATTTCAAGGAGGGGTGTTTTCTCAACGTGCCAACAGTTGCCACAATCTGGCTCGGTGGAGGAACTGAGCCATACTCTCACAAGAAAGACGTTTTGATAGATCCATTTACTGTGTGAAATTCAGTCTTAATGCGTTGAAAGTGTAAAACGATATGCCTCATTTTACAGTTACAGTTGCAATCTAAACCAGCTCTGACTCACTGACTGGCTTAATATGAGGCTAATATTAAATTGAAGCATATGCAGCCATAGACATACAGTAAGAGGAGGAGGTTGTGTGTTGTGTTTTGTGTGTAAATGTTTGAATAGGAAGCCGCTTTGGACTTTGAACTTGAGACTGATTTTGTTGCTGATTGAGGAGTATTGAGCACATACATTAGCGGAGTGACTCTGCCTTTGTAGCTTCAGCTGTTTACCACAGTTGAGTCCGTTTTTGTGTAGATTAAAGAGCCGCAGCATTACACTGATCCCTCTGATTTGTGTTCTGGAGGAGCACATGTGAACACACTGGAGGAGGAGAGACGCGCTTAATATCAGTCACTCTACTGTACAGTTCATTCTTTCCTTATGCTGATGTAGTTTTCTTTCTTTTACTTGTTACCTTTACCTTTACTTCTTTTCATTTTTTTTGTTCTTGTTCCTCCTCTCCTTTTTTAATCCTTCCTCTTTCCTTTCTTTTTTAAAATTCCTTCCCTCGTTACTTCTGTTGTTTCTACTTCATTCCTGCTCCTTTCATTTATTCCTCTCTTAATTTGAGCTTTCCTTCCTTCCTACCTTCCTTCCTTCCTTCCTTCCTTCCTTCCTTCCTTCCTCCTCCTTCCTTCCTTCCTTCCTTTATCCTTCCTTCTTTCCTTCTTTCTTTCCATCGTTTACTTTAATTCGACTCTTTTCTTTGTCCTGTTTTCTTTACTTTCTCTATTTTAGTTACTTTAGTTAATTTAACTTTCCTTCCCCCTTTCCTTTCCTTTCTTTCTTTCTTTCTTTGTTTCTTTCTTACTTTTTCATTTTCTTCTCACTGCCTTATTTCTTCATCCTTATCCTTCCTTCCTTCCTTCCTTCTTTTCTTCCTTTATCCTTCCGTACTTCCTTCTTTTTCTTCCTTCCTTCTTCCTTTCCTTCCTTCCTTCCGTCCATCTTTTCTCTCTTCTTCCTTCTTTCTTTCCATCGTTACTTTAATTCGACTCTTTTCTTTGTCCTGTTTCTTTACTCTCCTATTTTTAGTTACTTTAGTTAATTTAACTTTCCTTCCCCCTTTTCTTTCTTTCTTTCTTTCTTTCTTTCTTTCTTTCTTTCTTTCTTTCTTTTTCATTTTCATCTCACTGCCTCATTTCTTCATCCTAATTCCTTCCTTTCTTCCTTCATTCCTTCTTTCTTTCCTTCCGTCCTTTACCCTTCCTTCCATCTTTACTTTATTCAAGTCTTTCCTTTGTCCTGTTTTTCTTACAGTTCTATTTTAGTCACTATTTTTATCCCTTGTTTTGTCCCTTTCATTTCATTTTTTCTTACCCCTTTTCTTTTTTTTTCTTTTTCATTTTCGTACTGCCTTATTTCTTCATCCTTATTTCCTTCCTTCCTTTCTTTCCTTCCTCCCTTCCTTCCTTCCTTCCTTCCTTCCTTCCTTCCTTCATTCCTTCCTTCTTTCCTTCCTTCCTTCTTTCCTTCCTTCCTTCCTTCCTTTCCCCTACTTCCTTCTTTCCTTCCTTCTTTCCATCGTTACTTTAATTCGACTCTTTTCTTTGTCCTGTTTTCTTTAATTTCTCTATTTTAGTTACTTTAGTTAATTTCACTTTCCTTCCCCCTTTTCTTTCTTTCTTTCTTTCTTTCTTTCTTTTTCATTTTTTTCTCACTGCCTTATTTCTTCATCCTTATCCTTCCTTCCTTCTTTCTTCCCTCCTTCTTTCTTTATTTGACTCTTCACTATGTCCTGTTATCTTTTCTTTCTCTATTCATTTCTTTCTTTCTTTCTTTCTTTCTTTCTTTCTTTCCTTCCTTCCTTATTTCCTACCTTCCTTCCTTCTTTGCTTCCATCCATCTTCCTTTATTCCTTTATTTATTTTTCCTATTACTTTTTGACTCATTTTTTTCCTTTTTTTCGTATGTCCTTCATTTTCATTTTCTTCTCATGGCCTTCTTTTCTTCATTCCTTCCCTCCTTCCTTTCTTCTTTCCTTCCATCAATCCTTATTCCTTCCTTCCTCCCTTCTATATATATCATTTATTATTTCTTGTCCTTCCTTTGTGCTGTTTTATATATATTCTTCCTCTTCCTTTCTTTCCTTAATCCTTTATTTCCTCCTTTCACTCCTTCTCTCATCCAGTAAATGTGCTCTCCCCAGAGCTGCCTCTGATGTCAACACTCAGGTTAATGATCCTCAGAGCGTTCAACTTAAGACTAAACCGAATGGCTAACATCCGTCGGCTGAGGAGGAGTGAGGGATTAGAAAGCTGACAGGCCTACTCCCTCGTTAAAGCATCCGGTCGTTTCCATGCAGAGCACATCCCAGAATTTACTTCCTCCCCGTCTTTGACTGCGGTCTCAGTCGGGACGGGAGGGTAGGAGGGGGATCGTGGGATGACCGGCGGCTGAAGCGAGTGTGGGAGCGTCCGCTCTCTGTCTCCGACCTCACAGAAAGAGCTGTGCACTGAATGCTAAACTTCTCCTTTGCATTGTACCGGTGGCTGTTTAGTCTACTGTCAGGGATGTGCCAGTTTCCGTTATTTTTATTTGCATTATACTCTTGTTTCTTCGTTCTGGCAGACTGCTTCTTGCCAAGGGCAACCTGTAGGAAACCCTTATTATTGTAATCACAACCTTTAGGAAATCAAACATTTTATTTAATTTTTTATGTTTTTTAGTCTAGTTTTTAATTTCATTTTTAATAAAAAATATGTTTTATTTAAAAGTCTTGCTAGGGGTCATTTTAAGTTACATGCACAGTGATAAAAGCAAAAATAATTAAATCATAATTTTAGATTCAACATTTAGATTCAACTCTCTTTAATTGCAATGACAGCTTTTATCTATTTATTATTTTTATTATTTTATTATTATTATTATAAATAATATTGCATGCATAGTCTTCGTTTCATAAACAATTTCATAAAATTAATCGTTATTAATTTTTCAAAGTTACAAACAGTACATTTTTTATGCCTGAATGCTTTTAAAACCCTCACACAGTCACAGGCCTCAAAAAACACTTGCAAAAGCATCAGTTATAATCCAGACTTAAAATTGCATATACTTGCGGTCAGGGCCGGCGCGTCCATAGAGGCGACCTAGGCGGCTGCCTAGGGCGGCAGAATAGTAAGGGCAGCTTCTGCAAACCCCCCGGTCCTCACTTTCATCCGCGATGCCCACCCCCTCCCTCCTGGTCCTCACTTTCATCCGCGAACCGGTCACTTCCTTTTAACTTTCGGGTTGAGGGCGGCGTGATTGCCTTTCGCCTAGAGCGCCAGTTCAGCTTGCTCCAGCCCTACTTGCGGTGTGACTATTGCGAAGGATCACATTGCGATATTGATGCTGAAACTATATTTCGTGCAGCCCTAGTATTTGATTTGATTTGAATGTCATGATTTCTTGATTTGATTTCAAATTTTATATGTTTAAAATTTTGTAATCATTTGTGAATCTTTATCACAAGTTCCAGCTCCAGATTTGGCTTCAGTACTGACTAAGCTTTCATTTATTATTAGGGGCCAAGCACCGAAGGTACGTGGGCACCTATTGTATCCGTTCCGGTTCTTATTATTATTCTTCCGGCTTCTACTTCTTCTTTCTCTTCCTCTTCTTCTTTCTCTTTCTCTTCCTCGTCCTCCTCTGCTCTGGGAGTCTATGGCAGCCCTATGAACCATTTGCGGCATTTGCGCAAACTTTGGCACACTGATAGAGGACAGTCTGATCTTCAACCACAACAAATTTGGACTAACTCAAACTCTCTAGCTCAACCACTTGTCCAAATTTTCACTTATGTTTATTGCCATAACTTTTGAACCGAATGGGCTACAATCAAAATGATTTTGATTTATTGGCTCAAGCCCATTCAAACGGCTTGACTAGTCCGTTTTTCAGATTTTCACAAAAATTTAATCACATGATCTACAGACTATGCTGACTAAAAGTTATTGAATTCAAGTTAAAAACCAACCGTTTTCGATTAACTTGCAAACAAATTTAACGTAGAGCAGTGACTACCGGGGAAATCCAGAAAACCTCCTCTCCACTCAACTTCTAGCCCGGTCTCCAGGGACCACTCGTGCCATCTGAGGGTTTACGAGGCCCCAGACTCCCTCCCTCTGTCACACTCTATCTCTTCCCATCCCTGATTTTGGAACAATTGCTGACTAAAAGTTAATGAATTAAAGTTGATTAGACTAACCGTTTTCAATTAACTTGCGGACAAATTTAACATAGAGCTTTAAAAATTGACTTAACGTGTTATCTCCATAACGCATTAACGTATTTATACCAAACTTGGTGTGTTATCACAACCATGGTCTAAAGTTAGCTGCAGCATGTTGGCGCACTGCCCCCTAGTGGTCCGGAGATACAAAAAAATGATACAAAATACAAAAACAATTTTGCTTATAACTTCTCAACCCTTGGTCCAAAATTCATAAAATTGGTCTTTTTACTTCGGGTAGAGCATTCCAAGTCTAATGATGTCTAGTTATGATGAGACATCATAATCTCATTTTATTATTCAGTTAATAATGATTTGTAATCATTATCAAATGCTCCCCTACGTTTATCAAGTAGGACTCCTATTAAAGAAAATAGTGTCTTCGCCAATGGATCCTTTCCACAAGACTGTTATGATACGTTTAACGGCCGTCATAACTTTAAATCCTTGTTTTTTAATATTTTTTCATAAACGTATGTATTATTTGTATTTACTGTAAATACGTATTATATAATTGTTGGGTAAAATTACAAAAACAAATTTCTAATGTTTCTAATGTAGCATCTATGGGGCAGGACAGTAAATTTGACATTGTTCTTTCTTCTGGCTGCTGTTATCAGTCTCACTTTTCCTTTTTCTGAATGTCTTAACACTATCGTGGAGTTTTTCTTTGATTATTTCAGCAAATGTGCTTGTCAAAACATTATTTGTTGTATTCTCCCATTCACTGTGCTCTTACATTTACCTAGCTATGACCACTTCCGCTACTGAGAAACCTGGTGCGAAAAGGGTCCATAAATGACTGATACTCTGTCCTAATCCTCTGTCAATCGGCTAAACTGATCTAAAAATCCCATATTGATCTAAAAGACGCATATTGACAGCCTCGGTCTTGTTTTCATTGCCCTTGGCTCCAACACGCTGTTCAAGGTCAATGCCAAGGAAGTCTTTTAATGCAGCGCACCCATTGAATAATGGTCTGTTAATTCAGCATCGGCCCTCATCAAAGCTCCAATAGATAAGCGTTGAATCTGCACTCCGATGGCTCTCTTTATCAGCCCGTCTGGATCTCTCTGGATTGATTCCGGAGCGAACAGAGCATCTCTTGTGTCTGAAGCCCAGCGGAGCTCGTCCTGCGAGTGACTCCGCTCATATTAATCATTTATGTGCTTCCCAGGTGTCCGGCCTGTTAACTGACTCGCAGTGACCACCGGGGGGGAAATCCAGAAAACCTCCTCTCCGCTCGACTTCTAGCCCAGTCTCCAGGGGCCACTCGTGCCAGCTGAGGGTTTACGAGGCCCCGGACTCCCTCCCTCTGTCACGCTCTATCTCTTCCCGTCCCTGATTTTGGAACGATTGCTTCAATTAAGCTGACGGCGGGGTTTCTTAAGCCATTAGCCGTGTTGCTGGAAGCCGCGTGCTGTCTATCTCAGTCCGCTCCCTGTAGATGGAGAAAAAGCCACATGCTGTTGTCTGGTTATTCATGTCACAAGATCTCTTAGTGAAGTGCAGGAAAACACCAATGTTGTTTCTGCAGATTAGGCTCAGATGGGTTTTGTTTGGGTGTAAATTGGTGCTTTTTATGGTTTGCAGTCATTTAGTGTTCAAGACAGTGGATGATACATGTATGCTAGGAAAGACTGGATTATGGTTGCACGATATGTGATTCTGGACCACAAAACCAGTCAATTTTTATGAAATTGGGATTTATGCATCATATGAATACTGAATAAATAAGCTTTCTATTAATGTTTACTTTGTTAGGATTAGGCAATATTTGGCTGTGGTGAAAGTATTTGAAAATCTGGAATATAGAGAAAATCGAAAGGTTGTCTATGAAGTGCTTAGCAATGCACATTGCTAATAAAAAATTGAGCTTTGATATATTTACAGTTGAAAATGTACAAAATGTCCTCATGGAACATGATGTTTACTTAATATGCTAATGATTTTTGGCATATCAAAAAATCAATAGTTGTATTTTTTTCATCAATTGTATTTGAATTTTCAGTATTTTTAGTTATTGTCAAAAATACTGTATACCCATACAACATAAGACTGGTTTTGTAATCTATAAAAATTACAATATTAATACAATTTTTCCAGATGACTTGAATGGTTGGGAGGGTTTTGTTGGGAAGTGTGTCTGCGTAAAAAATATAAAATACAAACATAGATAAATAAAACAGATATACTGTAAATGGGTAAGGATGTTGCAACGAAGGTAAATTTCCAAACGCAGCTTTATTCAGAGTGGCCAGACAGGCAAGGTTCAATACAGGGACAGACGGTAACATGTAGGAATGGCTGACGTGAAACTGATGTTTCGACACAGTGTTGAGATTAGTGTTTCAAAACACTGCATCGAAGTATGATCCAAACAGCCAGATCACGTGATTAAGGTGGTTCGAAACACCCATGTTACGTGACTAAAGCGATTCAAAGCATTGGTTATTTCAGAAGTGTTTTGAGACCTGGTGAATGTGCGTTTGACTGACATGGTCGGCGAAATCTTATGTAGACTAGTGGGCTGTGCGTTTGCACAAAGTTACTGTGCTGCAAATGGCCGAGTTCGAATCCTGACTTGTACAAATACTGAAATTATGATTTGATGTATTTTAATAATGTTACTTTATGTTTTATGACCAAAAACAAGACATATTGATTCACAAAGTGTTCATTCGGATGTCAGACTAATGTTAAAACAAAACATGTTACAGGAATAGAGCATTTACAAACTAATATTTATAACTGCATCACCTTGGATTCAAGCACATTATCTCTGCATGCTAGTCTGGAACTCTCACCGCTCCACTAAATCACTTTAAAACTTAACTTTACAAAGTGGGTTTTAATACATCAATTAGTTTCTTGAAGCTGTTCCAGAGCAATACATAAAATTGACCACTAGGTGTCACTGTAGAGACGGGTTTTAAAACGTTTCGAAGCTTTGACACATTTGCTTCAACTGTTTCAGTGTTTCATGAAGCCTCGCTCTGCCAGCCACTAGTAACATGCAGATAATCTAAAAGAGCAGTCGGTGTAACAGGTGAATGATCGAGGTAGGCAGCAAAACAAACATAAACAGTGAACCAAAACAAAGGGTCAAAACATGGCTAGGCAAGACAATGAAACCGCTTGTAATTGCACACTATGCAGAAATACAAGACTGAGCAAAGATGTGTTTGAAAGTGGTGCTTATATTGTGTGTGTAATCAGTGTAAATGATCTGCAGCTGTGTGTGTAATCAAAGTCCATGAACCTCAGGTGTGAAGTACTGATGATTCTGGGATGTGTAGTCCTGTTCAGTGGCAGAGGTGACGTGTAGAATGCTCTCTAGTGTCTACTCAAATTAGTGACTGTGACAAAATGAAAAAAAATAAATGCTGTTATTTTTAATATTCAGGTACAAATATTTATTAATTTTATGTTAATTAATTTTTATTTTATTCTATTACATGGCTGTCTGCAATACTTGATTCCGATTGGTAAGTCGCGACATTCCAAGCTATGTAATTCTGAGATAACAACCATTGAAATTAATAACACAGGCTTATCCGGGTACTTCGAATCAACTTTACCTTCAGTCAATACGCTTTACTTTGGGGTTTATTTTGGCAGTAACAACCGCCTGGATGTACTTTATCCGTTACTTAGTTTTATTTAAAGCTACAAAATAGCTTGGAATGTTTACGCAAACATCCACTCTTATATATATGATCTTTGGAATTTAATTTAATTTTATTATTTTAATTTGTATTATGTTGTGTTATGTTATTTTTGTGATGCCAAAATAATATATTATTTGTTATGGAAGGGGCAAGAGGCAGTATGATCATTCCCATGTCTTTTTATGCAGTCAGTGACAGAGTGCAAGCATGTGGGAATGGTTATGCATGCATATTCAGCTTTGGAATCATAAATATTTGTTTACCATGTTTGGCATTAGGGAACATACCAAGATCAAAACTACTCAAATTCACTGCCCCAAATCCATAACATATTTAGCATTTTAATTAATAGTACCTTTTTTTAAAGGATAGTTCACTACCAAATGAAAAATACTCACCATTTTCTAACACTCAGGTAAATAATGTTGGAATGAAGCAGCCATTGACATCCATTGTAAAAACAAAAACAAAAAACACACTAGTATGTGAGTCAATAACTGTTTATCCCCAAACGTTCTTCACAATATCTTTCTTTGTGTTTAACAGAAACTTTTAAAAGTGACAGTGATAAAACCTTTCTTTTCTTTATTCAGGCTTAAAATATCCTGAAAGAACAGCATTGTGAATTACATCAAATAACATCAATGCATTATTACACACTTTCTCATTGTAGTAGCCCAAAAAATGCTACGCTGTTTCTCCTCCTTCCTCTCTGAGAAGCTGGTCTGAGAGTGAGGTTAAAGGCTAACTAGTGCGCGTGGGCTGATAAATGTTCGATTTTCTTGAATGACAGCCAGATGCAGATGCCCAAACGTGTGTCCTTTGTGCTCCTGTTCCTCGGGCAGATGCAAGTGTCCTGCTGGACAGAGAAGGCAGATGCTGCTGTGCTTTTCAGAGACTTTTCCTTGTCCTTTCAGAGTGGGTGGTATGAGACCAAATTTCACGGTATAAGTAAATTTATTACACACTAAAAATATATTTCATGAAATAGTTATTTTAAAAGGTAGTTATTCCAGAAAATCAATTATCATGGTTATAATAAATTAACTTAAATGCTTAAGAAATGAAAATGACTTTTGTCTTTTAGTTTGGACATTGTTAAGTATAGTAGAGATACACAAAATTGGAATTTTGCCAATATTTTGACACTCCTTTTGGCTGAGCTGATGCCAATGTCTTTTCTCTTTGTGTGTTTTTGAGAAGTGGTAATTTACAGTTTAACTTTAATAAGTTTTTAATTTGACATGTCTTTTATTTTAATTAGTGTAACACCACAGCCCTTGAATAAATTTCTCATGGACCCAGTTGTTGAGGTTGCTTGGGAGCGATATTTTAAAGAAAAAGGATTAATAGAGAATATACTGAATTAATCTCTTGTATGATTGGTGTCACAGACAATAAATCAGTTTCTATTTTTCATATATTCTGACTAATATATTAAACAAGACTAAGCATTTAATGGCATAACTTTATTTGTGGATTTTACTTGAATTGTCCCAGTCTAATGCTGGGTTTACATCAAATGTGGAATTTAGTATTGATGCAAGTAGGTTACATACAAAATCAATGCAAATGCATGGATAGAGGCAAATTATGGCCATGCAGCACGAATTATGCAGAATGCGAGATGCATTTGCTGCAAACATGCAGAATTTGCCTGAAACACGTCTACCAAGTTCAAATACTTCAACTGGTAAAAGAACATCCTGTGAGTAAACTAGAGCAAGTGACAAGATACTCAGTGTTTACCCAGCATAATGCTTGTGTAGCATAATGCTGTTTTCACACCAGATGCAGAATGCATGAATAAATCACGCTATTTGTGTGTAAATAGACGCTTCATTGTCAAATTCGCTTCATTCTCACATCAAATTCACCTCACAACAGTCATGGGTGGGCTTCTGTCTGCCTGGTGACTCTAGCTTTGTTCCTAAATGGCTAACATGGATTTTATTGAGACAATAGCTGTATTTATGTGGTTTAAGAAGGCTAAAAACAGCGGAGATTCAAGTCCACTAGATTGTGATTTCAGAGGTGCATCCAGCTCTGTGAATTCATTAACTCCTGAAAACCAGATGTGACTTTTTGCAGCACGATGACTTTATGATTGTTTATAAGCGTCAAAAGTGGCTGATCTGTTTGGCGAAATATTTGACTGTGTCACTGCATCCCAAACGACTAAAACGATATAACTAAAGAAATCTCCACTGATCGAGAGCGCTTAACTGAACAGTGCATCATCAATGACGCAAGCGTGCTCAGGCGCGAATGCAATGTGACTGCGGGCCGTCAGGAGAGACAGGAGGGTGGACAAGCGTGCTTCTGCCCGGTTCAAGGCAACTGTTCATAATGTGAGTACACCCTCAGTTGTGCTTCCAACTGAGCCAAGCCGAGTTTGATGAACTGTTGTCCGGTGTCGGCAAGTGGATTTCCCCTCGGGACACCAACAACAGGCATTATGTCATAATCACGCCCCTACAAGAGAAAGCTCCTGATTGCTTCATTCGCGCCACCTCATTCGCTCGTATCTTGCCGCAGAATGTCTATTAAAGTCTTTGCATTGACTAAACATGTAAATCACTCACGCTTGATGCTTCATCCATGTCTGGTGTGAACGCACATGACATTCGGACCTGTGGGGTTGGCATAGGATCATAACCGGTTTCAAAGTTTACCGCCGTTTGGAAAAGTCAAAGGTTTAAAACCTCTAAACAATTTTTTAAATCCGTTCCTACAGTATATGTATATGTTTTTTTAACATGTTTTTTTTTTTACAACTATTTTATTTAGTTTTTTAGGACAACAGCCTCTCCAGTAAAAAAAGTACACTCCATATCAAAAGCTACTGGTCAGCTCCACGATTCAGCAAACATCTAAAAAGCAAATCACTTAAAAACCAACATCCAAGCATGCTATGGACCTGCTCGGTGCACTGGCTTACTTAATATACAAAGAAAAGAAAGATATCCAAAGATGCCTTTCCATAGTTATTATACCGTCACAATCTTATACTGGCTCTTGCCTACTGGAGGGTGCCTGTTACTTGGGAGAGGCTGTAGCACTGCACAAGTGACTGTTTAACTTACTAAGGAATATTGAACACTGAGTTATTCTGTGCTCACATTCGTTTCAATTCGTCAATCCAAAACACATGATCTAAACCACAGGTAAATGTTCACCTCAGATTCCTGCCCTGATCTTATATACTATATATACTATCATACTGCCCAGCCCTATATTTTCAACCCATCTGGAGCTCATCCATAGTCCACGCCCTCGCTTTCCTCCATATTCCTATTCTGAGGAAACCAACCAAAACCAAACAGATGTCTTCTTTTCTACCACCTGCAAATCTCCACCCACGGGCCACGTTCATGCCCACAGTCAGCGACACTGCTTTTCAACTTGGCAAGCGGACATCGATCGCCAACGATTTTCTGTCAGCCATGACCAAGAGGGCTGCAGATTGATCACTCGCAATTGTCTAATTGTGCGGCGTGGGATTGTGCGCATGCTTATTTGTGCGCTTCCGTCCGACCGAGTGAATAAAACCAAAGAGAAGGGATTTTATAAAGTGCTTGACAACTGTAGACCTCCCACTCCAAACGCCATGGCTTAGACTCTTCTCATTTGCAATCTGCCAGCAAGGACAATGTGTGTGTGTGTCCGGGGGCTGTCCATTGTCTTTCAAATGAAGCTGTCCCTCTTCCAAAAACTGCAACAGAAGGTCATGAAAGCTCCCTCCGTCCTGCGCTTGAAAGACTCATTTGTGGGTGGACCTCTTTGTTGATGCAGATTCTGCAGGTTTGTGATGCAGGTCCAAAATTCACAGGCGCTCTTTTACGCTGACCTCGCGTTAGACCGCCAGTCGTCTTGTATTTGGAGCAACGACGCCCACTCATTAATATTAAAAAAGATAGACTCATGCATGACTGTTATCTGAACTAATAACTAGTATTGATTGTGATTCGTATGTCATCAGCTAACAGCGAATGCCTTGTGTAGAAATGATCCACATGTGATGACAACAGCTGCATGGCCGTGTTGGTCTATATTTCCCCCAAGGTTATGCCCACTCAGAAATCAATCAGGAAGGGATAGATTGGTGTTTTCGCAGTGAGTGTCGGTGCCTGACTGTTTGTTTGGCTCCTTGCTTAACCC
Organism: Danio kyathit; assembly: GCA_903798195.1. Classification (NCBI taxonomy): domain Eukaryota; kingdom Metazoa; phylum Chordata; class Actinopteri; order Cypriniformes; family Danionidae; genus Danio; species Danio kyathit. Next base: position 16,284,146 of record LR812541.1, read on the forward strand.
TTGTGCATCCTTATGGGAATTTGTGTCTATTTCATGAGTTGTTGTGATCGTTTTGTGTATGTTAATGCAAGCGGCATAGATTTTGGGAAAAGTTGTATTACCTTTTTTAAATCAACATTTCCTTTCATAAATCTATTTTACAAAAAAAATGTTCCTCTCAGGACAAAAATGTCCTGATTGTATAGTTCTATTTTTGAAAAAAGTCAATAAATCTCTGTTAATATACATTTTGTTGACAATTTTGTTGAGGCATTTTGGTAACTTTTTTCATGTTTGACCTATGAAGCAGTTTTTTCCCCCATGTTGTCTGCTTTTGAGCATGGCAGGCCAAATTAATTAATAATGTGTAACTATAATTATGTGGATGTGTTCGTATGGATATCAGAGTTTTTGTACGTATGCTGAGAAATTTGTACGTGTGTTTGTAACACAAACTAATATTTATCACAATAATTGTTGATTCTAATCTTTGACTTATGGAAGATTATAAATCTGTTTAGTTTTTAGTATATAATAAAATCATTAATTAGCATTATTTATTTATATATGATATATGATTTATATGATGGACGATGGCATTGTATATCAACCCTAATGGTAACTTTACTTGAAGGGGTGTTCATAAGACATGAAACCTTTAAAATGATGACAACACACAAATGAGATTTTATGCATGTTAATGACAACTGTTATTAAGTGCCTTTGCCCAGTTTGTCTGTCATCATTGTCTGTTATGACAACATAAATACATCACAACCTGTCTTTATCTTTGTCATGGCAACTAGACATAATTTATTTCTTTTCCCAGTGTTGGGTTGCAGCTGGAAGGGCATCCGCTGCGTAAAACATATGCTGGATAAGTTGGCAGTTCATTCCGTTGTGGCGACCCCTGATTAATAAAGGGACTAAGCCGAAAAGAAAATGAATGAATGAATGAACATTTCTAGTTGGACTTCTGGCGTCAAGATGAGGAGGTAGTTATGTTTTGTTTGCGCTCTTACTATCTTTAATTTTATTAGCACCAATTACACGCAAGTGTACAGTGCTCAGCATATAAGTACACACAAATCTATCTTTTAAATTCATATTTTTAATAGGAAGCTATACAATATTATATTTGTGCATATACATGAGATTAATCAGTACTGAAGCCAAATCTGTAGCTTATCTAACAACATAACTTACGATACCAGTCCAAAAACTAGTACATACAAATGTACTGTAAATGTTCAATGTTCTGTTTTGAGCATTATACATCTCACTATCTTTAATTTTATTACTTGAAAAAATACACTTTGAAAAGAGACAACTTTGTCTCCACTAAAATCCTGCATCTACGGTTAACTGATTTGTATAAAAATGGCAAGCAAAAGTGTAAAAAAATCAACAACAAAACAGACGCGGCTTGATAGTCCCAACCTAAAGCAAGCTAGCATGGAGGCCGCTACTAACACTACAAGTAACAGTTGCGCTGAGCATTTTTTCATTAGAGGACAATACACTTCTTCAGCTGGATAAGACTGAACTGATATCCTCACACGACCACATGGCAGAGACTTTCCGGTCTGAGATCGGATTGATTGTCGAAACATTCCGTCTGGAAGTCAAAACATTATTTCTAGTTAGGCATGGGATGATTACCGGTTTCAAGGATTACCGCGGTTTGGAAAAGTCAAGATTTTAAAATCGCCAAAGTTTTCGGTTATACCATTCCTAAGGTATATGTAAGTTTTTTTACATGTTTTTCACAACTATTTTATTTAGTTTTTTTGGGCAACAGTATCTCCAGCAGAAAAAGGAACCTATACTGGTCCAAAATATTTTAGATGTTTCTTAAAATAAAATATATTGTGTTCAACGTGGGAGCAAGTTGTTGTTTTTACCCAGACATTTAAAAAGAATTTATTTTCGAGCAGCACAGTACTGTGAAACCATGATATTTTTATCTAAGGTTATCATACCGTCAGAATCTTATATCAGCCATGCCTATTTCTAATAGCATTAGGACTGTTCAAACTGTAATTTAAAATGACAAAATCCTTAAAATGAAAGATTTTTTTGGTTATCACCAGGGCTGATGATGGTAAGTAAATATATGTTAGGAAAATAGTAAAAAATAATATACTTTTTTTCCTATATGGATGCACAAGAGTTAACAAATGACTTCAGATGTAAATAATTTTACCTGATTTTTTTCAGGATGTGCAGTTTTTGGGGGGTTAATATAGATTTTTATTGCTGAAATGTTTTATTATTTTAATAATACATAGTTCTGTGCGAATTCAAAACCAGATTGCATTAGGGAAATGGGATAAAGGGTTTAAAAACAAAAGGCTGGTTGTGGTGAGCGGCATGGAAGACTGAAGCCCTTTATGATTACTTCAGCATGGGTTCACTGGCACTCGATCAAACACCACGCTGGACAAATGGGTGAGAAACTATTGTCCACACCGCTGAGAACAGGCCAGTCACACTCAGTAAAGATGGAGTGAATAAAAATGAGCGTTTAAGCTTAACTGATGATTTATTTGGTTTTAATGTTTTAAAGAGTGAGGTAATCTTTTGAATCCAGTGTTTTTAGGATGCGACGTTACATTAAAATTGTCTTTAACGCTAGCTAGTTATAGACCAATTTAGTTTATTACAGTAATTCTGATTTTTTTTCAACATTGCATACTTAGTTTATGTTAGCTCTGGCCTCTTGAATAATATTAGCTAGTCCAAGTTTTGATTTTAATAATGTTAATCTTAAATTAATATTAAATGAAATTTAAAAATTTGTTTTAGAAGTACTTTCGTGGTTAGTTTATTTCCATAAATAATATGGTTAACATGAAAAAAGAAACCTTATTTTTATATAATATAATATAATATAATATAATATAATATAATATAATATAATATAATACAGTATAATGTAATATTATATTATATTATATTATATTATATTATATTATATTATATTATATTATATTATATTATATTATATTATATTATATAGGGCGACGCAGTGGCGCAGTAGGTAGTGCTGTCGCCTCACAGCAAGAGAGTCGCTGATTCGAGCCTCGGCTGAGTCAGTTGGCATTTCTGTGTGGAGTTTGCATGTTCTCCCCGTGTTTGCGTAGGTTTCCTCTGGGTACTCCGGTTTCCCCCACAAGTCTAAAGACATGTGGTAGGTGAATTGGGTACGCTAAATTGTCCGTAGTGTATGAGTGTGATTAAGTATATGGATGTTTCCCAGAGATGGGTTGCAGCTGGAAGGGCATCCACTTTGTAAAACATATGCTGGATAAGTTGACGGTTCATTCCGCTGTGGCGACCCTAGATTAATAAAGAGACTAAGCCGAAAAGAAAATGAATGAATAATATAATATAATATAATATAATATAATATAATATAATATAATATAATATAATATAATATAATATAATATAATATAATATAATATAATATAATATAATATATGGCAACCCAGTGGCGCAGTAGGTAGTGCTGTTGCCTCACAGCAAGAACGTCGCTGGGTCGCAGGTTCGAACCTCGGCTGGGCTGGGTCAGTTGGCGTTTCTGTGTGGAGTTTGCATGTTCTCCCTGGGTTCGCGTGGGTTTCCTCCGGGTGCTCCGGTTTCCCCCACAGTCCAAAGACATGCAGTACAGGTGAATTGGGTAAGCTAAATTGTCCATAGTGTATGAGTGTGAATGTGTGTGTGGAAGTTCCCAGAGATGGGTTGCGGCTGGAAGGGCATCCGCTGCGTAAAATCGTGCTGGATAAGTTGGCGGTTCATTCCGCTGTGGCGACCCCGCAAGGGACAAAGCCGACAAGAAAATGAATGAATGAATATAATATAATATAATAAATTATTAAAAAGAAATGCTCTGTCATCGTTTACACACCGTCATGTTGAAACACAGTGGGATTTTTTATATTGCTCATTTACAGATAATGAAAGTGAATGTAGGTCCGTAATCTCGACTGTTCTCATATCATGCATCCATTGTGTCCAAAAATGTCTACTTTTTTAAATACAAAATTCTTTATTTTCTTGGCAAAATTAGTTTATTTTACTGTATCAGCAAGACATCAGTTCTCATTGGCATTTTTATAATAAAAATTTGATAAAAAAAAATATTTTATTAGTTATTTAATAATTTCATGAATTTTCCGTCAGTTTAGTCCCTTATTTATCAGGGGTTGCCACAGTGGAATGAACAGACAACTATTCCGACATATGTTTTACGCAGTGCATGCCCTTCCAGCCGCAAACCATTACTGGAAAAAGTCATTATTTAAATAAATGTAAATATATAACAGAAAATGTATTTTCAAATGTAATAATATTCCAAATATGACAATTTCTTGACAATTTTCTGCTTTTAACAAATAATAAATGCCACCTTAAGATTCATTTAAGTGACAGTAATTTAAATTGCATGTTATTAAACCCTGTTTTTGATTCTGATTCTGATTATAATATAATATGCACAGAATTAAATAGTCTCATATGGGGTTTTAATATAATATAATATAATATAATATAAAATTTCACAGCATTAAATATAAATGAAATCTCATATGGGGTTATTTTTATTATTAAACAGTCAACATAAGGACACATTTTTAAATAAATAAATTTTAATCATATAAAATATTATTTTCATTATTATTAGTAGTAATAATATCAATACTAATAGTTTTTTACATTTTATTATTAGTTTGTAATAATATTTGTGCATGTAATTCATCTAAACACATCCGAAACGCATCTTTGTTTGCTAATTAATTTCTAAGTTCTGCAAATACAACACAGTTTTAAAAAAGAAAACTGTCATCTGTTATATAGAGATTAATTATCAACAACTAAAACTCCAGAAAAAGTGTGTTGTGTTTTTGTACAATAAATCAATGTCCAAGACCATATATTCAATAACATTTGTACTGTAGAAAATACAGTTATGGACTTGTGACAGATTTATCCTACAGCACAGCCAGAAGCTGTAAAAATGTGCAGACTGTTTCTTGATCTCTAATCATAGGCTTGCACATTTGGCCCAGAGTTTACATCCAGTCACAATGTTAAAGAGCTGAGTTCTCCATTACTGTCGCGGTCGGGGTGCAAGGACTCTTGGGTATTTCATAAGTCCATGTTATCAGCAATCTTCTCTGGAAATAACTGCGCCTCGGGCACCTGTGAATGAATTAACATCCATTACCTCAGACTCTCACAATGCCTGTTGACTGGAGCGCTGTCATCGCCTCTATTTAAATAAGTCTTTTTATGATTGATGTGACTTATCTTACTGTTTGACCTCTGGCACATTAAAATGAATCGCTCATTTAAAAAGAAACGCTCCGTCATCGTTTACACACCTTCATGTTGAAACACACTAGGCCTTTTTATTTAGCTCATTTACAGATAATGTAAGTGAATACAAGTCTGTAATCTCGACTGTTCTCATATCATGCATCCATTGTGTCCAAAAATGTCTCCTTTTTAAACAAAATTCTTTATTTTCTTGGTAAAAATGTTTTTTACTGTACAAGCAGTATATCATTGGCATTAAAAAAAATACAATTCATTATTTAAATAAATTTTAATATTTACTTTCAAATGTAATAATATTGCAAATATGACAGTTTCTTGACAATTTTCTGTTTTAAATAAATAATAAATGCCAACTTAGGATGATTTTAAGTGACAGTAATTTAATTGCATCTTACTAAACCCTGTTAGATACATTTTTACTTAACACAGATATATTTAATAAAATAATTGGTCCCACTTTATATTGTGCCGCTTATACCTGTGAACTTACATGGTAATTAGATGTGTAAGTAGTATGTAACTACAGTGTATGTACACACTGGTACAGAGTATTTACTTGTGTATACTGGTGTAACTACACTCATGTAACAACCCACTGAATAGTATGTGTAAGTACAAATGTGTAACAGGACATTGGTAACAACAGTAGGAAAGTACACATCTGTAACAAGAATTATGTAAGTGCATTGTGTAACAACAATATGTACTTGCAGATGTTTTCCCACTTCCACACCTGTTTGCAGATCATGTACTTGTGAACACTGTATGGCTGCATTAGAAGGTTTCACCTTGTGATACGAGTGTACTTGCATGGTAAATCCACAGGATCCACTCAATATAAAGTGTAAAATGGTCACAAATTACTGTTCATACATTCATTCATTTTCTTTTCGGCTTAGATGGGTTGCAGCTGGAAGGGCATTCACTGTGTAAAACATATGCTGGATAAGTTGGCGGTTCATTCCGCTGTGGCGACCCCAGATTAATAAAGGGACTAGGCCGAAACAAAAATGAATTTTATTTTAAACTTTATATTGTGGACTGTTCCTGTAGAGTTACCATGTAACTACACTGTTATTAAAGTGTTGCATAGAAGATATTTCTACAAGTTACACTGTAATTTGTGACCATTTTACACTTTATATTAAGTGGACAGTTCCTGTGGAGTTACCATGTAAGTACACTGGTATCACAAGGTGAAACCTTCTAATGCAGCATTAGTTCTGCCATACAGTGTTCACAAGTACATGATCTGCAAACAGGTGTGGAAGTGGGAAAACATCTGCAAGTACATATTGTTGTTACACAATGCACTTACATAATTCTTGTTACAGATGTGTACTTTCCTAGTGTTGTTACCAATGTCCTGTTACACATTTGTACTTACACATACTATTCAGTGGGTTGTTACATGAGTGTAGTTACACCAGTAATACAAAAGTAAATACTATGTAAACGTGTGTACATACACTGTAGTTACATACTACTTACACATCTAATTACCATGTAAGTTCACAGGTATAAGCAGCACTTAATATAAAGTGGGACCGAATTAATTAAAAATTACAAAAAAAATTACAAAAAAATATATTAAAAATTCACTGTTTATTTGGCTTACTTTGACAGTTAATAATACATTTAATTACAATTAAAAAAAGGTTTTAGTAATTTATTAAAATAATTAAAATAAGTAAATAAATAAATATAGTTCAGTAAGCAAACAAATGTATTCTCAGCTGAACTGGTTGAGGCAGTCGCAATATTTTGGGGTCCTACCAGTGTTTCTGGTGATGCTGTTAACAAAACAAATGTTTAAAAATAAATGAAAGTGATAATAAAGTAATAAGTAAATAAATAAAACACTTCTTACCTAAGACGATTCCAGGCTCATTCTGGATATTAAACCCTGGTTGAGAAACTAATCCAGCTACATCAGAGGCTAACACATCTGTAAAATAACACACATCAAACAAACCTGGTTGACTACATCAACTAAAGTAGTTATTTTAAAAGAAAGATAGCTCTTGCCTGAAATGTTAGCAGCTCTAGTTAGAGTCTCTTGTGACAAGGCTGTAAATGAAATAAATAATTGGTTTAATAAATGTTAAAAATATTTTAAGAAAGAAACAAAAAACGATGGGGGCAGCATGGTGGCGCAGTGGGTTGCACAATTGCCTCACAGCAAAAAGGTTGCTGGTTCGAGCCTGGGCTGGGTCTGTTGGCATTTCTGTGTGGAGTTTGCATGTCTGGCTTTCCTCTGGGTGCTCCGGTTTCCCCCACAGTCCAAAGACATGCAGTACAGGTGAATTGGATACGTTAAATTGGCCGTAGTGTATGTGAGTGTGAATGCAAGAGTGTATGGGTGTTTCCCAGTGTTGGGTTGTGGCTGTAAGGGCATCCGCTGCGTAAAACATATGCTGGATAAGTTGGCGGTTCATTCCGCTGTGGCGACCCCTGATTAATAAAGGGACTAAGCCAAAAAGAAAATAAATGAATGAATGAAAGGATGGCTTTATATAATACAACATACCTTGCATGGATCTGATCTGATCCTGATTACTAATCAATGGAGCTCTAACTGTGAATAACGAAGAAAAATAGCAAATAAATAAGTGAATAAAGAAGCAGTTACATATAGTTTGATAATTTACTCACCAACAAATTTAACACAATTACTGAATTATTTTGGTTCAAGGTCTTTTTTTTTCTTGTCAATTATTAATACATCATTTATTACTAAGCAATATCATGCCATATTTTAATTTTGAATTGCATTTTGTGTTGTAAACTGCTTCTACACATCATAATACAATCATAATAGTATTAATATATAATCTATAGTTTAATCACTAATTTATAACACATTTTTAGTCTTTGCCATGATGACAGTACATAATATTTTACTAGACATTTTGGAAGATACTAGTATTCAGCTTAAAGTGCCATTCAAAGGCTCAGCTAGGTTATTTAGGCAAGTTATTGGACAACATCGGTTTGTTCTGTAGCCAATGGGAAAAAAAATCTTAATATAGGCTAATAATATTAGCAGTTTTGCTATTTAAAAAAAAAAAAATTATTAATTTTTTAATGTATAAAAGAAATTAACTAAAAAAAAGGTTAAAACTTTCTCTTTAGAATAAAATTATAATAGGAAACACTATCAAAAATGTCCAATGTCATGTTAAAAACATCACTTGGGAAATATTTGAAAAAGAATACAAAATTTCAGTCTTCAACTGTAGGTGCCACTCATTCTCATTTAGGACTAAATGTGTCTGCTGTAATAGCACACAGTGTGTTTTCTGGGCTCTGATTGTTGATATGAGCTAATAGACTCCTGACTGAAGCACAAATCTAAGACTCATCCCGTCACTGTAGGGGAGTGGATGGGTAGGGGGAAGGTCGTCCAGAAAACCTCACGCCACAAAGAGCTTCTCACAGCTCCTCGGAGGCTCCAGAGAGAGGCGCTTTGTGCTGCAGTTGTGGGTGGGAAGTAATATATTCATTTAGTGTGCAAACAGACCAATGAGCTGGCTGACTGGCCTCTGTTCACTATCACATTTCATATCTGCAAAAGAGCTGCAAACAGAAGTTCACATTCAACACGCTCTCCATTGATCAGCGAGATGAATTGGTGATGGGGATGGTCATACAGATTACATATGGACATACACACACATGCTAGCACGATACTGGGAAAATATGCGATATGCAATGTTGTTGAGTATTGCGATAACAATAGAAGTGCAACAAAACAGATTTTCACTGTCAAATAAAAAAAATCTCTACGAGCAAAATACTATACTAATGAAAGATAATATAGCAAAGATAATGAAAAAACAGTGCTTTTCAGGTTTTTCATGTAGATAACAGTAGCTTTTTAAATAATTTATTTATGTGATGATATTAAAATAAACAGATATAAAGTATTTTTAAGATCTAATTTGGAATAAAAACTGTGTCAAGGTGCAAACATTTAGCCTTTAAGACACTGTGAATGAGTGAAAGCCCTCAGCAGATAGTCTGCCTCTGATTGGCTGCTGTCATTTTCCTCTCTTGTCTCGACTTAACGCCATTAGTGTTTTTTTTTTTAGCTACAGGGCTGGTCTAGCCAGTAGCAGGACAGCAACTACTGGGGAGGTGGGGATAAAGATAGTGAGGCCCTGTCTGATTGGTCAAATTTAGAGAAAATAAAATAAATGTCATTTATCAGTGGTCCCTAACCTTTTTATCACCGTGGACTAGGCATGGGGCGATAACCGTTTTCAAGGTATACCACGGTTTGGAAAAGTCAAGGTTTTAAAACCGCCACATTTTTCTGTAATACCGTTCCTAAGGTATGTGTAAGATTTTTTATTTACTTTTTTTTTTTTTTTAGGACAACAGTATCTCCAGCAGAAAAAAATATCCAAAGACGGTGTTTTAAATAGTAAAAGAAATCTGTGTTTTTGAAACTAATGAAGACAGCAGAAGTCAAGTATTCATTTGAATTATTTGGCCTGACATGCATGCTCCAAAATATTTTTTTAAAGTTTCTTAAAATAAAATCTATTGTTTTCAAAGGGGGAAAAAGTTTTTGTTTTTACCCAGACATTTAAAAATAACATATTTTAGAGCAGTGATCACAATACAGTGAAACCGTGATATTTTTATCCAAGGTTATCATACCGTCAGAATCTTATACCAGCCCATGCCTACCGTGGACCAGTCATTGCTTTACAATTTTACCATGGCCCGGGGGGAGGGCCATCAATCGTTTTCTCAGAGGATGACAAGCTGACAAAACATTGCTGCAACTTTGATAAAAGTTTTATTGATGGAGAAAATTAAAAAGCACTGCAGTGTTTTTCTGAGACAACTAGTCTATCGTAATGTGCATATTCCATGCAAAATATGAAGCTGATCCGTCAGTTTATGTTACGAAGGTTGAAGAAGTTTGCTGGTTCGAGTCCCGGCTGGGTCAGTTGGCATTTCTGTGTCAAGTTTGCATGCTTTCCCAGTGTTGGCATGGGTGTCCTCTGGGTGCTACAGTTTCCCCCACAGTTCAAAGACATGCGCTGTAAGTGAACGGAATAAACTAAATTGGCCGTCATGTACTGTATGTGTGTAAATGAGTGTGTATGGATGTTTCCCAGTACTGGGTTGCAGCTGGAAGGGCGTCCGCTGTGTAAAACATATGGTGGAATAGTTGGCAATGTGGCAACCCCTAATGAATGTAATTTGGCAACGCGGTGGCGCAGTAGGTAGTGCTATCGCCTCACAGCAATAAGGTCGCTGGTAAGAGCCTCGGCTGGGTCAGTTGGCATTTCTGTGTGGGGTTTGCATGTTCTCCCCGCGTTCGCGTGGGTTTTCTCCGGGTGCTCCGGTGTCCCCCACAAGTCTAAAGACATGTGGTATAGGTGAATTGGGTAATCTAAATTGTCTGTAGTGTATGTGTGTGAATGAGAGTGTATGGGTGTTTCCCAGTGATGGGTTGCAGCTGGAAGGGCATCCTCTGCGTAAAACATACGCTGGATAAGCTGGCGGTTTATTCCGCTGTGACAACCCCAAATTAAAAAGGGACTAAGCTGAAAAAAAATGAATGAATGAATGTAATTTTGGTATTATAGAAATTAGTATGTATTTTTTGTGTTTTTATTTTGTTTTTTTATACTTAATTTTTGTTTTTTAGTCGTAACTGCAAACATAAATAACTTTAAATTAAATTAAATATCAATTGGAAAACCTGGATAATAATAATACATGATCAGAGATGGCAAAAGTACACACATCCTTTTCTCAAGTAGAAGTATAGTTGACTCTGGAAAAAGTTGAAGTACTGACTGAAGTGAAAGAATGAAAAGAAATAGAATGACAAAATCAAAAAGGCATTCAAACTGCGCAATGACAAGAAATATTATAGATCGCATAACCATAATCATTAAAACCAAAGCAACAAGCCTGGTTTAAAAATGTAAGAAATAGAAAAATCAAGATATTTGTATACAAATGTAATAACTAGAAGTAAAGAGTTGAAGTTAGCGCATTTAAACGTAGCATCTCAAGGCACTTTGCAGACAAAATGTGCAGCAGTAAAAGACACAAGGATAGATGCAAAAAAAATAATAATAAATAATTAAAAACGCATAAAAGAATAATAATAGATCTAAAAATCATATGAAATCAAATAAGCTACCCTAAAAAATTAAGTTTTGGGAGATGCTTTAAAATTATTCTGGGAGTTTGCATTGCGAATATCAGAGAGTAAAGAGTTTTACAATTTAAGTGCCAATAAAGAGAATGCCATGTTGATTGAGCAGTTAAAAGACAAGCATCAGACGAGCGTAAAGCACAAGTGAGAATGGGATTAAAACCTCAGATAAATATTGTGGTGCTAGACCATTCAAGGCCTTGGACGCAAGCACATTATAGTTTGTTAATTCCAATCTCTAATAATTATGTAATAATAGATTAATATCTAAATAACTATATTTATTAAATTCATGTACTGTTATAATTGCATGCTGTACGGAATTGTGATCATGAGGTGAAACAGTTTGTCAGTGATCAGTGGTTGCCTATGAGGTGTTTATCTGTGTTGATGTTAATGACTTTACCTATATATGGACGGCCAATGTCAAGCTGAGGCCTTTTGGCTCCTGCTCAGCTGCTGTAATCACCGAGTCATTTCTGCTGCTGTCCACCAGGAATGTGATTCGGTACAAACTGCAGATACTGTATGACGATGGAGAGACATGAGAGTGTGATTGTGTGGGCTGATGTAGAGTTTCATCATACAGTTACTATACAGTCCAGTCTGACACAGCACACGAGTCCTGACTCACACATTACTGTCTAGACTCAAGAGTCAGAACGCAACTTAACTTATTGTTTGAAGGCAGAGTCATACAGTCATGTTTTAGTTTTTTTCTGTGAAGTGTTCATGCTGTTTTTTTTTTGCATATATTGACTTCATAAACTTTTTTCTTGAGGAGTATAGCAAGACTTGTTTATCATACAAATTTTTAGCAATGTCGGGAAGTTATATATTATGCTTTTATTTATATAATAATTTATATAATAATAATATATAATAATAAAAAAAGAATAACAGTAATAGTAATAATAATAATAATTATTTTTATTATTGTCATAATTATAATTATTATAACAATTATGAATAAATAATTATAAATAATAAATGTATCTTCTGATCAATAAAAGATAACATTAAGTGGCATTTTTATATTCAATTATTAACATTATTTATTATTAGTATTTATTAATATTATATTAATATCTATTTATTTATCTTCATGCAGCTATATTGCATATAATGAATTCATAAGCTTTTCTCAATAAGGATAATAGTAAAAAAAATTTATCAAACAAAAATGGCAGAAATTGTTAATGTTAGCACTATTGGTAAGTAGTGAAGTTATGTATTATCCCTTTATTTGTTACAAAAAACTAAATAAATAAAATAAAAATGATGATAACAACAATATATAATAATAATAATAATAATAATGTCATGAATTATAATAATGATTATAACAATTATAAATAAATAATTATAAATAATAAATATATCTTCTGAGTAATAAAATATAACATTCATTTGCATGTTTATTTTTAATGATACTGTAACCAGAAGGGAGACGGGTGACGATGGAGAGAGGATTTAAATGCAGGCTTCATTAAAGTAGTCAGACAGTCAATGGTCAAATACAGAAGCAAATGGGTACAAATCGAGAAGCGTCGTCAGGTAAAAGGCAGAGGGTCAATGCAGGCGGCAAGCAGGATAAATGATAAAACAAGGTGAGGGTCAAACGCGGGAAGACTAGACAAGGAAAACACTTCGTAATGTTACAGGGTATGTACCAACAGAGCTCAGCAATGTCTGTGAGTGTGTGTGTGCTGTTTATATGGTCCATGTAATCAGTCTTGAGCAGCTCCCAGCTGTGTGTGTGTAATCAATGGAGAACTGGGACAGGTGTGTGTGTGTGGTGCCTGAAGGGAGTTGTAGTTCATATGGTAGCAGAATTGTAGTCCGAGTGAAAGTGAATGTTCTCCAGCGATCTATGAGGGATAGATCGCTGGTGATCGTGACAGATACATATTGTTTACTATTTTGCATTATTATACAAATAATTGTTAGCAATATTATCATGATTAGGGATGTAATTAAAATGATTTCTGTAAAATATTTAATTATAGTTGTAACCCAAGATAGATGCAGACAACAGGATGCGGATCCAAATGCAGGTTTATTTAAAGGAATGGTCAGGCAAGCAATGATCAACACAGGAGCAATCAGGCATATGAGGGAAATCCAGAATCGTAGTCGATAAAGCAGGCAATGATCACAAAGATGGCAGCAGACAGGGAGAAACAGATAAACAAGGCGAGGGTCCAAACACGGCAAAAACAAGACAATGAAACGCTCTGAAATGAAACTGTGAACAGGTAACAAGACTCGGCAACTGGAGAGTGTGTGTTTGCTGTTTATATACTGTGTGTAATCAGTCCTTGAGCGGTTTCAGCTGTGGATGTAATCAGTGAAGATGTGGAACCGGTTGTGTGTGATGTCAGAGTATGCATGTATGGGGGATGTAGTCCATATGATGGTGGATTTGTAGTCCATGGGTGTTTGTGCATGTAAACCAGCGATCTAAGGGGAGAAGATTGCTGGTGATTGTGACAGAGCCCCCCCTTTAAGGAGTGGCTTCCAGACACTCCTATCATAGTTCAGGCGGGAGGTGGAGCGGAGGCGGAACAGGGGGAGGGATGGAGGGCCAGGACCATGCAGCTGAGGAGTGTCTGAAGCATGAAGCAGCAGTAGGCCCAGAGAGTGGAGCTGCGGAGGGCCTGGAGCGTGGAGCTGCGGAAGGCCCGGAGAATGGAGCTGTGGAGGGCCTGGAGCGTGGGGCTGCGGAAGGCCCGGAGAGTGGAACTGCGGAGGGCCTGGAGCGTGGAGCTGCGGAAGGCCCAGAGAATGGAGCTGCGGAGGGCCTGGAGCGTGGGGCTGCGGAAGGCCCGGAGAGTGGAACTGCGAAGGGCCTGGAGCGTGGAGCTGCGGAAGGCCCGGAGCGTAGAGCTGCAGAAGTTCTGGAGAGTGGAGCTGCGGAGGGCCTGGAGCATGGAGCTGTACAAGGCCTGGAGTATGGGGCTGCAGAGGGCCTGGAGCGTAGAGTTGCAGAGGGACTAGAGCTTGGAGTTGCGGAAGGCCCGGAGCGTGGAGCTGCAGAAGGCCTGGAGAGTGGAGCTGTACAAGGCCTGGAGCGTGGAGTTGGAGCTGCAGAGGGCCTGGAGCATGGAGTTGGAGCTGCGGAGGGCCTGGAGCATGGAGTTGGAGCTGCGTAAGGCCTGAAGAGTGAAGCTTCTGAGGGCCTGGAGCGTGGAGCTGCGTAGGGCCTGGAGCGTGGAGTTGGGGCTGCGTAAGGCCTGAAGAGTGAAGCTGCTGAGGGCCTGGAGTGTGGAAGGCCCGGAGAATGGAGCTGGAGCTGCGTAAGGCCTGAAGAGTGAAGCTGCTGAAGGCCTGGAGTGTGGAGTTGCAAAAGGCCTGGAGCATGGAGCTGAAGTTGGTCTGGGGCTTAGGTTCAGCATGCACAGGCAGTTCATATAACCCCCATGGATCAGGAGGCTTTGGTTCAAGGGGCACTGGCAGTTCATTAAACTCCAGTGGGTCAGGAGGCTTGGGTTCAGGAGATACAGGCATTTCATTTAACCCGAGTGGGTCTGGAGGTTTGGGTTCAGGAGACACTGGCAGTTCGTTTAACCCCAGTGGGTCTGGAGGCTTGGGTTCAGGAGATACTGGCAGTTCATTAAACTCCAGTGGGTCAGGAGGCTTGGGTTCAGGAGATACAGGCATTTCATTTAACCTGAGTGGGTCTGGAGGTTTGGGTTCAGGAGACACTGGCAGTTCGTTTAACCCCAGTGGGTCTGGAGGCTTGGGTTCAGGAGATACTGGCAGTTCATTTAACTCCAGTGGGTCAGGAGGCTTGGGTTCAAGGAGCACTGGCAGTTCGTATAACCCCAGTGGGTCAGGAGGCTTAGGTTCAAGGAGCACTGGCAGTTCATATAACCCCAGTGGGTCAGGAGGCTTGGGTTCAAGGAGCACTGGCAGTTCGTATAACCCCAGTGGGTCAGGAGGCTTAGGTTCAAGGAGCACTGGCAGTTCGTATAACCCCAGTGGGTCAGGAGGCTTGGGTTCAAGGAGCACTGGCAGTTCGTATAACCCCAGTGGGTCAGGAGGCTTAGGTTCAAGGAGCACTGGCAGTTCATATAACCCCAGTGGGTCAGGAGGCTTGGGTTCAAGGAGCACTGGCAGTTTATATAACCCCAGTGGGTCAGGAGGCTTGGGTTCAAGGAGCACTGGCAGTTCTTTCAACCCCAGTGGGTCAGGAGGCTTGGGTTCAAGGAGCACTGGCAGTTCATATAACCCCAGTGGGTCTGGAGGCTTAAAGAAGTCACTCGGCTCTAGTGACTCTTGGAAATCACATGGCTTTGGTAGCCCTTCGTGGGACTGAGGTGGCGGCTCTGGCCACTCGTGGAACTCGGGTGGCGGCTCTGGTCCTTCATGGAACTCAGGTGGCGGCTCTGGCCATTCGTGGGACTGAGGTGGCGGCTCTGGCCATTCGTGGGACACAGGTGAATGCTCTGGCCTTTCGTGGGACTCAGGTGGATCTCGTACCGTTGGCCCTTCAAGGAATTCAGGAGGATCTGGCGCCCGCCCTTCGGGGAATTCAAGTGGATCTGGCGCCCGCCCTTCGGGGAATTCAAGTGGATCTGGCGTCCGCCATTCGGGGAATTCAGGGTCATCTGATGCTCGCCATTCAAGAGATTCAGAGGTTTCTGGCGCCCGCCATTCGAGGGATTCAGAGGGTTCTGGCGCCCGCCATTCGAGGGATTCAGAGGGTTCTGGCGCCCGCCATTCGAGGGATTCAGAGGTATCTGGCGCCCGCCATTCGAGGGATTCAGAGGTTTCTGGCGCCCGCCATTCGAGGGATTCAGAGGTTTCTGGCGCCCGCCATTCGAGGGATTCAGAGGGTTCTGGCGCCCGCCATTCGAGGGATTCAGAGATATCTGGCGGCATCAATGGCTCTGGCGGCGGCGGCGACTCTGGCAGCTCTGGCGGCGGCGACTCTGGCAGCTCTGGCGGCGGCGACTCTGGCAGCTCTGGCGGCGGCGACTCTGGCAGCTCTGGCGGCGGCGACTCTGGCAGCTCTGGCGGCGGCGACTCTGGCAGCTCTGGCGGCGGCGACTCTGGCAGCTCTGGCGGCGGCGACTCTGGCAGCTCTGACAGTGACTGAGGATGTGGCAGCTCTGGCAGTGACTGAGGATCTGGCAGCTCAGGAGGTGGCGGTGGCAACTCTGGTAGGAACAGCTCTGGTGGTGGCAGTAGCTCTGGCAACTCGGGTGGTGGTGGCCATTCTAGTGGTTCAGGTGATGGCATTTCAAGAACAAGAACTTGGACTGGACTTATAGCAGAAACAGAATCGGAATATGAAGCCATCTTGTGAGCTGGTGGCAGATTGACGCTTACCCATGCATGAGCTGGAGGGCTGGTGACGGCCATTTTGTGAGCTGGGGAACTGGAGGCGGCCATTTTGTGATCTGAGGGACTGGAGACAGCCATCTTGTGAGTTGGAGGATTGTAGGCGGCCATCTTGTGAGCTGGACGACTGGAGGCGGCCATCTTGTGAACTGCAGGACTGAAGGCGGCCATCTTTTGAGCTGGGGGACTGGAGGTGGCCATCTTGTGAACATGAGGACTGGAAGTGGCCATTTTGTTAGCTGGAGGACTGGAGGCGGCCATCTTGTGAGCTGGATGACTGAAGGCGGCCATTTTGTCAGCTAGAGGACTGGAGGTGGCCATCTTGTTAGCTGGAGGACTGGAAGTGGCCATCTTGTGAACATAAGGACTGGAAGTGGCCATTTTGTTAGCTGGAAGACTGGAGGCGGCCATCTTGTGAGTTGGATGACTGAAGGCGGTCATCTTGTAAACTGGAGGACTGAAGGTGGCCATCTTGTGAACCTGAGGACTGGAGGTGGCCATCTTGTGAGCAGGAGAACTGGAGACAGCCATCTTTTGAGCTGGAGGACTTGAAGCGGCCATTTTGTGAGTTGGAGGACTGAACTGATCAACTGGGGACAGGAGTATGGGTGATGCCAGCATAACAGTATTTATGGAGGGAACATCAAGCCCCCTTGCCGGCGGGTCTTGCTGTCTATTGCCCCCCCCCAAAAAAACATTTAGGGGTCTCCTCCACCTCGCCTACAGTGAAGGTTGACCCAATGGCTTGTAAGGCCACATCTAGGGCTTGCTGGAAAGACCCCCGAGGACCATAACGGATGAGGGTGGATTTCAGTGGTTCATTTAGTCCATTATAAAAAAAATCAATAAGTATACAGTCCAGGATAGTGGTATCATTGGCAATGTCCAGAAAATAAATAATATGGTCCTCGAGGGAATTCATACCTTGCCTTAACCTGACGAGACGTACTGCTGGATCCATGTTGTGGCCGAGTCTTCTGTAACCCAAGATAGATGCAGACAACAGGATGCGGATCCAAATGCAGGTTTATTTAAAGGAATGGTCAGGCAAGCAATGATCAACACAGGAGCAATCAGGCATATGAGGGAAATCCAGAATCGTAGTCGATAAAGCAGGCAATGATCACAAAGATGGCAGCAGACAGGGAGAAACAGATAAACAAGGCGAGGGTCCAAACACGGCAAAAACAAGACAATGAAACGCTCTGAAATGAAACTGTGAACAGGTAACAAGACTCGGCAACTGGAGAGTGTGTGTTTGCTGTTTATATACTGTGTGTAATCAGTCCTTGAGCGGTTTCAGCTGTGGATGTAATCAGTGAAGATGTGGAACCGGTTGTGTGTGATGTCAGAGTATGCATGTATGGGGGATGTAGTCCATATGATGGTGGATTTGTAGTCCATGGGTGTTTGTGCATGTAAACCAGCGATCTAAGGGGAGAAGATTGCTGGTGATTGTGACAATAGTACATAATAATTAATTGTTGTTGATTTTTTTTCTATTTGAGAGTAGCATTAGAAGTGATATAATAATAAGTAAAAAATCTAAATAACCATTTTACATTTGAGTTTTAGTATACTGTAATAATGATTAATTATACATATTAAATAATTATATTAATTCATTTATGATATAATTTTAATAAATAAAATCATTAATAAATACATATTTTACTTCTATTGTATTAATTTTTAAATTAGTCATTCATTAAAATGTTATTTATATTTATTGATTGTTTAATTAAATTTTTTAAAGAATATTTGGTAACCCTTTAGTTTGTCACAATTCACAGTATTACCTACTGGCTTATTACCTGCCTATTATTGCAATATTTACTGTTCATTAGTAGTTATAAAGTTTGATCTTATTCTGCATCCCTAATCCTGCCCTAAACCAAACTTCTAGCTTGCTAACTATTATTAAACAGCTAATTAGTAGTTTATTATACTAGTAGTATTAGTTAATGGTTTATTAATACTGTAAATTGTGACCTAAACTAAAGTGTTAGCAAATATTTAATGTCCTTTCACGGTCCTTTCTGAAGAAACCGATCGATGAATGTAACATGACTTAACATTAAGTAAGCGATGACTAAATGACATTTTTGGTGAACTATGACATTAATATTTAAAAACACTGGAAGGCATATTAGGAAACGGTGACTTGATTCTCATGACCGGTGATTGACCTCATCTCATCGCCAGCCGAAGACACCCAGTGAAGTCTCTGTCACATCTGGGTCACTCAAACACTCGCCCCTTGTCCCATCACTGCACCATTCATGAAAACGGCACACAAAAAAAGCATCTGGAGTTTGCTATAAAGCCTGAGAGCCTGTTGAATAATTGAAAACGCCCCAAACCTCAATCCCGCCCCAGGACTTCCCTCAAAAACGCATGTCCCGCGGCCACATGAAGCCTCTTTTTATCTCACTGTAGGACAGAGCTCCAAAAAGTGGCTGTCCTGCAGGTATGTGCCTCTCGTCCCCGTCCCACTGACTGGTTCGGTTTTGTGTTTTACTGCTCGCCTGCAGCAGTGGGACTTCTTTTCTGGTCAGTCAGGCAAGACAAAGACCAGCTTCTCAGAGGGGGACGGACATCACCCTTCCGAAAAACATTATGATGGGAAAGACCACTGAAAAATTCATGACTGGCAGTCATATAAGGAAGCTGCTGGGGGCCTTTAAATGGTCTTCAAACAATGCGACTTGCTTTGTTTTGGACTGATTTTTAAAGGGGACATATCATGAAAATCAGACTTTTAGCATTTCATGTAACAAGGGCATCTGTTGACCCAGACAATGTGAAAAAGGACATTCCAGTAACTTTTTGGTTAGTTTTTTCTGCAAGCATGAGAGAAAAAAACTGTTCAAATTTCAATCACCTTGTGACTTACAGTGTAAAAAATTCACGGGTTCCACACCATCCATATTGTCCCAACACAAATCCATTAAGGTAACTTAACAAATTTAACTGGTATGATCATTAAACAATTAAGTTGTCCCCCAAAAATCTCCAGAATTGTGTTGTTTTAACTGATTTTAAATAAGTAGTTTGAACAAGCAGCAAAATCTTTTTTTTTGTATGGAAGCAGGGGATCTTATAATATAACATTACCACCACTTAAAGGTACAGTATGTAGGATTGGTCATCTTAAAGTACATTCTCGAGATTTACTGCTTATTACAGACCTGAATTTACTGACAAAATGCCCATGACAATTACTGTTGTAACTTCCAACATCTGACCCATTGATAATGTGCTGTATGTCTTCATTTAATACCCTAATTAAATAAAGAAACCAGGATCCTCTCTTCACTATATTTCTTAGAGTTTTGTTTTTAGGACCATCTTTTATAATGTCTTTCAAGGAATAATTAGATTCATACTAGAGATGCCACAATTCTCAATACAATATTGAACCATTCGGTACGACATCCACGGTTCAATACGCGCTTGTGAATTGCGGTTTTTCCAGTTTTACGTTTAAATAATTTATGTGCGTTTTATTTCTCTCCGAATAGACTGTTTGTGTGTCCCTGTAAGTTTACGAGCTGAGATGAGGAAACTCCTCCCCGCGAGTAAATATTCAATCACTACAGGGCTTGAAAATAAGGACTGCCCGATGGCCCGCGGCCAGCATGAGAGACGCTCTGGCCAGTGTATAGAATGGCCCGATCGGGCCAGTGCTGCCTTGTCACAAAAGTTTGGCTGCGACTGTCTGTCAATTGCGTGCAAATACAATCTTAGAGTGCTTTCACACATATACGTTTGTTTCGGAATCTGTCTTGTTTCCCCCTGTTAGCGCGGGTCGTTTGGCATATGCGAGTCCAGGAATCGCGCTCAAATCAGCGCCAAATCAATCGCTCCGAGATCGCCTGAATGAGGTGGTCTCTGCTCGATTGAGCAGATCGATTGTAGTGAGAAAACAAAACAATTCAACGAACTAAGGACCCAGGCTATACCACAGTGTATTATGATTGTGTAATAGCCATATATACGAATGATGAGCAGGGCGGGATGTCATTCCTACCGGTAAATGTGCGTTTCGTGTCTAATGCGAAAGTGAAAGCATGCTGAAATATTAAAGAGAGCTGTTTATCAGTTAGGAAGATTGACCGAAGTTACCAACTGATAATCTTTCCATATTTTAATCTTATAATGTTATATTAGGCCTGTTGTTTTGTTCATTTCTGCACTGACAGCTCGAAAGAAAGATCAACATTGATCTGCTTCATGATCTAATGCATGATCTGATGATCGGTTCATCTATTTATTTGTAATTTAAGCCTATAATGCATAATTCTAGCCAACGTTTCATTAATAGATTAATTCAATAGATTTTTACAAAACTTGACAACTGAAATGAGGCTCTGTATGAGAAAGTCTGACCTCTCTGATTTGTATTTATGTCTGTGGGTGTCAAAATTAAAGTGCATATTTTCGCTTATAAAATATATACACAACTGCTCAAAAGTTTGGGGTCAGTATGATTGTTAAATATTTTAAAATAAGCTTCTCCTGCTCACCAAGGCTACATTTATTTCATCATAAATATAGCACACATTGTAAAATTGTAAAGTGTTATTGCACTATAAAATAACTGTTTAAAAGTAGTTTATCATTTAATTTAATCATTTATTCCAGTGATTTTAAAGATGAATTTTCAGCTTCATTACTCCAGTCTTCAGAGTCACATGATCCTTCAGAAATCACTCTAATATTAATTATTATTGTTTTTATTATTATTATTATTATTATTATTATTATTATTTTTATTATTATTATTATTTTTAATGGTAATAGTAATAAAAGCAATAATGTCTGAAGTAATAATTTTATTTGAAACTACATACAATAAGAAAGCAGTTATTAAAAAGATTTAATTAATATTTAATGCCCAGTTTGTACATAGGCTACCAGCAGCTGTGAGATTTTAGTGTTAATTTTTTTTTATTATACAATACACTAGGAACTAGTGTACCTTTCTTGGCTTTGAAGTAAAATAAAGGAGTATTGCAATAAATCGTTTTTATTTTTTTCTCTTTCTTACTGTTCCTATTGCCTAAGCATAGAATAACAATAAAAAAAACACTTATGTGTTAAGCCATCAGAACCGAACCGAAAACCGTGTTAAAAAAACGAGGTATGTATTGAACCGTAAGCTAACTGTATTGTTGCATCCCTAATTCATACCTTACCACAAGGTATCTTGATGGGTTCTGCGAATGAAGCCAATGTCCACTCAATCAATAAATACACTTTTATTAATAAAATAAATCCAGTGAAAAAGAAGATTAAAAACAAATAGAAGAAAAATACAAAATCCTTTTCTTTATTCTCAGTTGACAATAAAGGGCCTAAGACTTAAGTCTGTTTAATCGCGCTGCTGGTTTGAATACAAGCCTTTGAATACAGGTGTGCCTTTAATGTTTTAAGTGATCACTGCTGATATACTTGAGTATCTATATGAAGATAGCCTGTAGTATATATCTAAAAGATATACTCTAAAAGATATGCTGAAAGAAATATGTCCTCCAAAGCCATATTTCTTAGCTGGCAAAGAATATTTTCCTTTGAAGATAACCTTCCCTGGCTTTTTCCAGCTTTCGGTTGTAATAGTTGGTTAGAAGTGTCATCTGGACCATTTCTTCCTTAATTGTCAGCACTTCAGTACATCGTCCTTGACCTCTTCAAGCTTTCTGTTGAAGACATCTCTGTCGTTTCTTACATTTCTTCTCATTTATAATTTCTGTTTCAGCAATCATAGGAATATTAGCATACAGTATGTAAGTGTTGATTTGTGTGTCTTACAATTATGTCATTTAACCATCCAGACACCACAATAATAACACTGTAGTTTAATTAAATGTATTTATTTAATAACTTGTGTATTCAAAACTGCATTCATTCATTCATTTTCTTTTCGGCTTAGTCCCTTTATTAATCCGGGGTCGCCACAGCGGAAAAAAAACGCCAACTTATCCAGCACATGTTTTAAGCAGCGGATGCCCTTCCAGCTGAAACCCATCTCTGGGAAAGTATTCAAAACTTGTGTTGAAGAATGTCAGTAAAGTTTAATTTTCATTCATTCATTCATTCATTTTCTTTTTGGCTTCGTCCCTTTATTAATCTGGGGTCGCCACAGCAGAATGAACCGCCAACTTATCCAGCATATGTCTTTGGACTTGTGGAGGAAACCGGAGCACCCAAAGGAAACCTACGCGAACATGGGGAGAACATGCAAACTCCACACACGAACTTGCTACACTCTGCGCCACCACGTCGCCCTAAAGTTGAATTTGTTTGTCCAAAATACATTTTACTCCTTCACCAACGAAGGATGTTTCCAAATGTCCTTTCTGAATGAGTTTGTTAACATGATGTATGTCTAATTTGGCTAAAGTTACCATTTTCTGGCTGTTTTCACAGAGACCAGAGCTATTGGTGTTAGTTTTATCCCGAAAAGGCTCATCTTCAGCCTAAATATTAAACACAAATTTATTATGCAATGTATAGCATAAGGGAACTGTACTATAGTGTAATGTTTATCAGCTAAAGGCTAGCGCATCAGAGCAGAGCAGTAAAATGCTAGTCAATTACTGTTATCAGCTTTACTCCACAAAAACTACATGAATGTATTTACTAACGGTTTAGAAATGTCTTTGTTCAGTCTAGAAGTTGTAAACTCTTCCTCTACATCATTGTCTGACTCTGGTTTGATCATTTAATCCACTACTGGTCATTCTAATTATTTGGCTGCATGGCATTTGCTAGTTTTGTTGTTTCTAGAGTGTCAGAATGTCTTATGTGCCCAGGGCTGCATTTTTGGGAACTGAGAAGCATGTGCATTTGGGTACATATATCTGCATTTTGTGTGTAAAATGAATGGTCAGTACAGCTGACTGTTTACCTCTGTATGAACCACATTTCCAGTTTTACTGTTACAGTGTTACAAGAGTAGTGTGAAATCATAGTAAAAGATGACCTGATAGCTTTTTTCTTCCAGTTTGCTTTTGAAAACACTATCGGTTGGGAGAAGGGGGCAGGTGGGTCTGTCGATAGCATGCAGATATATAATGCATGACAAACGGACTGGTTTCTCTTACAGATGTGCACGAGAATGATTGATATTTGCTAAAATGTACACAGTGGCCTTACAGTGGATTTACAATAATTGGTACAACGTATTTTAGATTGTCACATACACACCACTCTAGTGGATTAGTGAAAACAAAAACTGCTAGCAGACGTAGCCCAGTGTACACATGTTTCAGTTCTCAAAAATGTAGCCCTGGGCACGTATCTCCAATGAGCCTGGCTTGAAAATAACTTCATGTGCATTAATGTTACATATCCATATCCATTAAGGTGCTATGACATATCCATATTCATTAATATGCTCTGCCCTGTTCTGTACAGCAGTAGCTCATTTGCATTTAAAGGGACAGAGACAAAACAGCATGTTTTTGCTCAAACCCAAATAAGGGCAAATTTGACAACTTCTAATCACTGATCTCTGGTGTGTTTTTGAGCTGATTCTTCACATAAGCATTCTGGGGACACCAGAGATTTATTTTTACATGGCAAAATATGTTTCCTTTAACATGCACCTTGTTACATCTAATTTATCAGTTCTTAACTCTGCCCAACATCGGATACACAAAGTCTGAAACATCTTGCCAAATCCTGAAACGCAGTCAGCTCAATCATAATTACATGTAATTTCAGTAATAGATCTTGGCAGAGGTCTCTTCTCCCTCATTCTCAATCACTAATTCTGCTTCCTTCCTTTCTTGATCAGCATCCAGTTGTTTTTTGGTGGTTTGTTTGGCAGCTGCTGTCAATTACTATTGTGTCGTATCCCAGCGCTCAGCACATAAACCAAGATTCAGATCAGCAGTTGTGCTGCTGCATTATTGATCACTTATAATGACACAGACTGAATCCCAGTTTATGTAGACTAAAAAATGCTGCTGTAGATTCACTTTAGAACCCTTTTTTTTACTTAGGAAATGCTAGTAAATTTAGTTTAGCGTTTAGAGTAGCTGATTGTGAATGTAATGGTTCCAAATGTCAGATTTCACAATAAACAGAGTTTCTGTGTCACCTCATTCTGAAGTGCCTGAAACAATTTGCCAGAAATCCTTTTGCATAGTACCAGTCTATGGCTTCCATTGTGTGCCCAAAGTTCTTAAATTCCAATCAAACGTTTTAAGAATATGTATTATCTGAATAATAAATAGTATGGTTCATTTTCAGTTGCAATAATTTGAGCATTTGTGTTTTTATTTGATATTTCTGGCCTTAGCAAGCTAATATTGAGACAATATATTGCATCTTGAGAATCTGATAAATGAAATTAGTAGGGCTGTGCAATTAATTGAATTTGATTTTGATTTTAGCCTCCAACGATTATGAAAACGCATTAATCAAGATAAAACCATTATTATGCATCATATCCCGCCCCCTTAGGCCACCAGCAGTCTGAATTTGTTCCTCTTAAAGCTCATTTTCACATTGAAATCAGTCAAATCATGTAACGTGACTTCTGCAGCATGGGACGTGCTACATTTATTGACAAGTATTTATTTCATTCATGTTTTTTAAATCGTGAAAGAGAACACATGCTGTTGTGTGTGTCTGCGCTGAGCTGATGAGCAGAACACACACACACACACACACACACACATACACACATACACACACACACTGTGTAGTCATCATCTTAAGGTGAGTGTCTAAATAGTCAAATACATGCATAAATGTGTTAATATAAGGCGCTTAGTGATTACTTACATTAACCCCTGTTTGATATGAAAAAATAATTGAACATAAATAGTTAAGAATGAAACAGCATGTAAAAGTGAAAACATAAACGAAACTGCATGGCTTTTAAAGAAACAGTACACTATATTCTCTCAAGTGTTTTTATCATTATTAATCAAACAACAAAAGACAAGGACAAAATCCCTCACTGCTCTTGACTGAAGGACTTTTGTAGCTTTAATAAGAAAAAAGATCATACCCTGTCAGAAATAAAGGTACGAGAGCTGTCACTGGGGTGGTACCTTTTCAAAAGGTACACATTTGTACTTAAAGGGTCTATATTAGTACCTCAAAAGCATATATTAGTGCCTAAAACATTTAAGATGTACAATTTTGTACATTTTAGGTACTAATATGCATCCCTAAGGTATTAATATGGACCTTTTAGGTACAAATGTGTACCTTTTGAAAAGATACCATCCCAGTGACAAGCTCTCATACCTTTATTTCTGAGAGGGTAGAATGCACAAGACATGTCACTTGTATAGATTTGAATGGAGAAATATGTCAATATTTTATGTCAAATATGGTCAATATGGCGAATGAAGCCCCGCCTACTAGTACAGGAGCTAATCATCGATTGCTATAGACTGACGGAGAAGACGTGTGCTTTTACAACAGTTTGGTGGTCAACAAACACACTGGAATCTCAGTGAATAGTTGCTTCACAGACATAAGAAATAGATCCACATAAAACTTCAAATCTGTACTTTTAAATGAACCAACTACACTTGAAAACAAAATGTTGTAATCTCTATGAAACAAACGCGAGGTACAGTCGGTCCTGTCAAACAAACATCACATGACAGCAACTACTCAAATGCACACAAACTTGCAAACAAAGAGTCGCTGTCATTTCTGGAGGAGATTCGCCATCAAGACCAAGTTATGGATTACTTCAGAAGAGCAGCGCGATCTGACAAAGCATTATCCAGAGGATGATAATATGTAGAACTGCCATAAATGAGGTTGGTGCCGTGATCTCATTCCTTTCGAGTGCGCATGCGCATTAGCTTGGGCGACCTGAAAATATGCAGATTTTGTTTGATTTGTAACGAAACTTATGAGACGATTGTTGTTTAAATTTATTGGTGATTTCAAATATGTAATGTAATCGTAAGCTTGACAAACAGTTTTGGAGAATTTGATGTTTCCCCATTCAGACAGAATGCCCAAGCAAATTGCCCGAGAGGTGTTTCAAAGATGGCTGCCGAGTGAAATGACTTGCCTTAAAGAGACTTTGATAAGAAAGAAACCAAGTTTAATTCTTAAAGCGAAGACACTTAAAGCAGAGTTTGTTTCATTAGTATATTTTTATTTTATTGTATTTATTTCCCTTTCCATAATTGTGAGTACTCTTTGTTAGTATGTCCCATTCTGCTTCAGTATTAAGAATTGTAAAAATTTAACGATTATTGAAATGTATAGGTGTATTATTAACCTTATTTACTGGTAGAGATCGATAGATAGATAGATAGATAGATAGATAGATAGATAGATAGATAGATAGATAGATAGATAGATAGATAGATAGATAGATAGATAGATAGATAGATAGATAGATAGATAGATAGATAGATAGATAGATAGATAGATAGATAGGCAGGCAGGCAGGCAGGCAGACAGACAGACAGACAGACAGACAGACAGATATAGATACTAATAAAAAAATTTGCTCAAAAAGTATAAAAGCTCTGAAACTCCATACTACAATCTGAGAAACCTTTCTCCTAATTTAGCGCACTATACATTTAGCATGCTATGCCACTCACACGTGGTTCTGTTCTCATCCTGTATAGTTGCTTTCTGTGGTGTGATGTGGCGTTTTAGGGTATCATAGGGTTTCTGTGCTGCTTTCTGTCAGTACACTGGCACATTGAGCCACAAATACTGAGTCGCTGGCATCGGCTTCTGTGCCAAGTGTAATTGTGGGCACAGGCAGGCTTGTGAAAGAGACCACAGCGTGACAGCGACGGCACTGACCGATACACTGAGGGCGCTGAGAAACAGTAGACTGGGCTGTGTCAGTTAGCTAGTGTCTCCACCAAATCTCTGTGTGTGACATCAGTGGTTTAGGATGGGATATTTATAGTGCCGAGGGTCCAGCTGTCATGGGAAGTTGATTCTGCTTAAAGGAAGTGGATAACTGTCAGAACGCTAGGATTGAGGGATAACACTGATATACAGTATATTGTTTGTTTGTTTTAATGGCTGGTCATAGTAAACAGGTTGCTGGAAAGTCCTAGTGGTTTTATATCAATGACCGCAGTATTAAGCTTAAGTACTACCTCAAGAAGTTTGAAAGGATTATATTGGATTTTAAATAGCAGGGAATAGCTATGAATAAGTATTTATAATGGGTTTTTTTGTTAGTTTTAAATATGTTTTTCAGTTGAAGATATCAGTATTTAATATTTAGGGCCCCATCATACACCTGGTGCAATAAGGTGCAAGACGTGTTTGGCGTGATTTGTTGCTATTTTCAGACCAGCGCAACAGTAATTTTCACGTTTTGCACCACGTTGTTTAAATAGCAAATCCATTTGCGCCACATTGTGGACTCATGGGTGTTCCAGTCTTAAATAGAGGTGTGTTAATTGTGTGAGGCGCATTGTCGATTTGTCAGGAAGTAAAATAGACCGCAGCATCGACCAACTAAAAGCTAGTCTAAAGTCCAGCGCAGAGCACGTTAGTTATGTGCCTATGCAGGTTCAAACTCTTACACATTGTTTAATACACACAGGATGTACAGCAATACACAAATATCTTTACATATGAAAAAATTAAAGGATTAAAATGTTTTAAAAAATTAAAATGGATTTTTTTTTTCAATTTATTCATGACAATTTTCATTTGTAAAATGTTATTATTATTAGCAGTATTATTTATTATGTCCATATTTTTATTTGTTTTAATAAAAACAAGTTTAGATTTGTCCACCTGTCAGTTAGGAGATGTGTTTTGATATAACTCCACACTCCACACATAACTGACCACACTTCATTATTATTGCTCATTTATTCGTTTGCTGGAAATTAGAAAAGTAAAGAGAAAGTAAAAAGGCTGAATGGAGAAGGCTCGTTCTTTATCCTCGTGCTGCAGATAGTCTGTTTTCTTGCTAGTGAAGCATTCATTTTTTCCACTTAAGTCTGCCATGTAAATAGCGAATGCGCCATGGCACGACACAACTGACTCTTGAAGGGAACGGGCGATGAGACGCTAATTAGTTTAATGCATGTTATGCTCAAAACACACCCTATACTCAAAACACAACCCTGTTAGACCATGCGCCGGGGCGCAGACCACATTTTTACATCCTTAAAATAGCAAAAGTGGATTCAGACACGCCCTTAATGCTTTTGCGCCATGCGCTTTAGACTTTGCACTTAGATCGTTAAAATAGAGCCCACAGAGTTTGGGAAACAGTAAATAAAACCACAAACTCATAGTAAAATGTCATTTTATTTAAAAGTGTACTGAAAAACACAACTATTTATTATTATTATTATTATTATTATTATTAATATTATTATTACTACTACTACTACTATTATTATTAGTATTATTATTATTATTATGCAAGTGTTCTTAATTATTTATAATAATATTTATAACAATAATATTTCTTATTTATTTTCCATTTTGTCATGATGGTGGTTTTATTGTTATAGTTATTCATTCATTCATTCATTTTCTTTTCGGCTTAGTCCCTTTATTAATCTGGGGTCGCCACAGCGGAATGAATCGCCAACTTATCCAGCATCTGTTCTACGCAACGGATGCCCTTCCAGCCGCAACCCATCACTGGGAAACATCCATACACACTCATTCACACATATACACTACGGACAATTTAGCCTACACAATTCACCTACCACATGTCTTTAAACTTGTGGGGGAAACCAGAGTACCCAGAGGAAACCTACGCAAACACGGGGAGAACATGCAAACTCCACACAGAAATGCCAACTGACTCAGCCGAGGCTCGAATCAGCTACCTTCTTGCTGTGAGGCGACAGCACTACAGCGTCGCCCTGTTATAGTTATTATCTAAATTATATAATTTATTATTTTATTTTATATTTTACAATGAAATATTAGATCAGCAGTTTTCCTTTTTTTAATCTTGTAATAATCTAACACATTTTTTAAAATAATTTTAATAATAATAATAATAATAGTAGTAGTAGTAGTAGTAGTATTTTTAATTATTATTTTATAGTCAAATTGATATGAAATCACTATTTTGGCAAAGAAAGCCTTTAAAAAAATCACAATCAGTTTTTTTTTTATCATGAAAAGCTATTAAGATTTTGTATTATATTTTCTGTCTTCAAATATGTACATTCTAGTGACCGCTTAATTTGAAGCTTTTATTATGTTACAAATATTCCAAATGTTGTAATATTTTTTATACAGCCATCCATATATGGACACTGCTGTGCACCTAATTAAAGGAGATTCTCCATGCTTGGCTCTGTCAGTTATCTAAGATAACTGTGCCTTTTAAACATCACATATAAACCCACAACATAGTTGCTCACTTTAGCTTAGATTGGTTTCTCCTTTTTAACTGCTTTTGCCTACTAGAAGTTTGCCATAGTCCCACAAACTCCTGCTTCTCAAGCCTATTGAAAGGTCAACAATAGTGTCTGGAATTCAGAGTATGCCCCATCGATGGTCAAGAAGAGCTCTATTAATAACCCTCTCACTCTCTTTCAATTCTCACGCCTTCACAGAAAAAAATCTGAAATACAACCCGCAGATTGTTCGCAACACCCATTCACCATATTTTACAGACAGATCTCCTTCAACGCCATCGGTTTGATATCTGAAAAGGCTGTGAATTATGTTTCGGTCCTGCTGAATGGTCGCTTTGTCCCCCCAGAGATGGATAAATAGCTTTCTTAATCATCCCGAGTGGCAACTTTTTCGTGTTCATTGTCAGGCCCAATGAGGCGTGACAGCGTAACATTCTGTTAGAGGCCATAAAAATGTGGGGTCACTGCCAACCCCTCCCAGAAAGACAGAGAGGGGTCAGTTTCCTCTGGGCGCCGCTGTGTGAAGCATGCCTGACGGGCCTGGCCTTACCCGTCCCGCCATCTTTCTGCACCCCTGGGAACACTTCCAAACAATACATTCCCTTCAGCCCAGGGACGCTCCGCATTGGCCTGCTCAGAGTTTTATCCTTTAATACAGGCTGAAGTGCTTGTCATTCTTGTGTGGGATCCCTGCTCTCTCGCTCTTTCGTTGGTTCTCCTTCCCCCCCTCTTTCCCTGTGAAGAGGAGACTCTGCATTGTGTTGGCCTGCACTGTCATTGGTGTTAAATCAACACCACCTGCATGTCTATTCTAGTGAAGATTTAAAAGCGCTCGGTCTAACGAGCCTCTATTATTCTCTAACTGTGGAGGTTGAGCTTCTTTTGAGACCTTTTGTTTGTGCTGCTTTATACGGGACACACTAATGTCGAAGGGGGGTTTTCTGAATGCTTTCCGAACACACCTACAAAATGCGGTAGTAGTAGGTCAGATCGGGGCACTTTTATTTGTTTGCTTTGGAGAATAGGAGCTGTAATTGGGGTCAAGTCATTATTTGTTAACTTGGAAGAAATTCACTGGCGTAATTGGACATCAGTATGCAATGGTATGACCATTTCTTATCACGATTATAGTCACCAAAATGATCACGGTTATCATTATTATATTACATTATATTGTTAGAAAATATATATCACACATTTGTTCCACCAAGTTTGGTATCTGAAAATGAACAAACAACGACTAAAATTTGCAGCTTTATGCTATTTAGGACAAACAGGGTAAACATGGATCCATGCATTTTGGATTTGTTTACCTGTGTTTGTATTATTTCATGTACACTAGCTGACAAAAGTCTTGTCGTCAATCTCAGTTGTAAGAGCAACAAATAATAACTTGACTTCTAGTTGATCATTTGCAAAAGTGACAGAAGGTAGATTTTTCTGATGAATCTTTTGTTGAACTGCATCCCAATCATCACAATACTGCTGAAGACTTATTGGAACCCGGATGGACCCAAGATTCTCACAGAAATCAGTCAAGTTTGGTGAAGGAAAAATCATGGTTTGGGTTTACATTCAGTATGGGGCCGTTTGAGAGATCTGCAGAGTGGATGGCAACATCAACAGCCTGAGGTATCAAGACATTTGTGCTGCCCATTACATTACAAACCACAGGAGAGGCAAATTCTTCAGCAGGATAGCGCTCCTTCTCATACTTCAGCCTCCACATCAAAGTTCCTGAAAGCAAAGTAGGTCAAGGTGCTCCAGGATTGGCCAGTCCAGTAACCAGTCATGAACATTATTGAGCATGTCTGGGGTAAGATGAAGGAGGAGGCATTGAAGATGAATCCAAAGAATCCTGATGAACTCTGGGAGTCCTGCAAGAACGCTTTCTTTGCCATTCCAGATGAGTTTATTAAACCGTTATTTGAGTCATTGCAGAGATGTATGGATGCAGTCCTTCAAGCTCATGAGAGTCATACACAAAATTAAGTCATTCTCCGCTGCACCATGACTTTATATCCTATACTGTAAATTATTTCTGTTAAGTGACAATACTTTTGTCTAAGCAAAGTCAGACCATACTGTACTAATTAAATAATTAAAAATCAAGGCATGATCATATTTTATTTTATTCAAATAAGCTTAATCTAGATGCCTTTGCCTTTTATATAAACTACTTCTGATACCAAATGATCAACTAGAAGTCAAGTTATTATTTGTTGTTCCTAAAACTTGGATAGGCAACAAGATTTTTGTCAGGTAGTGTGTTTTTATAGGTAATTCAAGGTATTGTTTGTTAAACTGCATTTGGAAAACTACTTTACAAGGATCCACATTTACTGTTTTTTTTCACAATACTGCATAAACATGCTTCTAAAAGACAACTATGTGCGATTTGATGGAGATATCTAATTGCAATTTTCCTGACTAATATTGTGATTTGCAATTTAGCTTTGTGAAGTCAAGCTTTGCATTTTCAATAGTGTGTAGTGCACACTTTAAATGAAGCAAATACAACAACTTTATATGCAGTCAAGCCCAAAATTATTCATACCCCTGGCAAATTCTGACTTAGTTAGCCTATTAAAGAAATATTTTTACTTAAAGAAAGATTTTTTCCACAATGATCTCATTTGTACATTGTCTTATTATCTTTTGGGAGAACCCTGTGTTGTTTCTGGTAAAAAAATAAATAAATAAATAAATAAGTAAAAACTATATGGTTGAATAAAAGTAACTTGTTTTTTTCCCAGGGGTATGAGTAATTTTGGGCTTGACTGTATGTAATATACTGTATATATGAATTGTTTTTCTTTTTTAAATATTTCCCAAATGATGTTTAACAGAGTATGTCTGTATACAGAGTACTTTCACAGCATGTCTGATAATATTTTTTCTTCTGGAGAAAGTCTTATTTGTTTTATTTCGGCTAGAATAAAAGCAGTTTTAAATTTTTTAAAAGCCATTTTAAGGTCAAAATTATTAGCCCCTTTAAGCGATATATTTTTTCAACAAACCATCATTATACAATAACTTGCCTAATTACCCTAACCTGCCTAGTTAAACTAATTAACCTAGTTAAGCCTTTAAATGTCACTTTAAGCTGTATAGAAGTGTCTTGAAAAATATCTAATCAGATATTATTTACTGTCATCATGACAAAGATAGCATAAATCAGTTATTAGAAATGAGATATTCAAACTACTATGTTTAGAAATGTGCTGAAAAATCTCTCTGTTAAACAGAAATTGGGGCAAAAAAAACAGCGCTTCATGATTAGCTGATCACAATGTTACAGAATTTAGCTTCAGTTTAGCATCAGATTTAGCGTCAGATTAAAATCACAATACTCATCACGGTTTTAATGATAGTATACATGTAATGTAACTGTAAAACAAAAACTGAAAAACTGTAATACTTTCAAAACATTTACAGTGATTTACCTTCAAACTTGTAATCGTGACAAACTAATCAGTAAATTAGCTTTAGCATGCTGGTGCTAACAAGTTTGTCTTTTATTTGATAGCAACTTACTATATACAATCATTTACACCTAACACCCAATCTTTAGCAGTTTTAGTACATCTTACAGGTGTGTGATGTTTATTGTCAATGTTAATATTGCAACTGTTGTTTTAGTAATGTGTGATCTGACATTTTTGAGTACGTCTTTCACAGACAACAAAAACATGTCTTGAGGATCTAGACCAGAACTAGTCCCGCTCACATTCTAGTCCAGTTTTGAGAGAAAAATATAACCTGGAGTTAGTTTTTTTAATATCTAAAAGATACATAACTTTAAAATTTCATACAAACAAGGGTGTCGTTTTTCTCAGGTAGCAGCATTTGAGCAGGATTACAAATGTGAAATTGCTTTTATACAACAGTTTGACACACAAGAGGGAGTTCTGTTTTGGACTCAGTGAGTATGTTTACATGAACACCAATAATCCAGTTTTAATATGATTAAGACAATACTCTGATTAAGAGATTTTTGATTAGTTTAATCCGATTAAGGTCATAGTCAAACTAAACAAATCAAATTTAGACAGGAGGAGTATGCCGATTTTAGTCACAATATTGAAGTGCAGTACAGACATTTACACATTAATCAATCTATTACCATCGTGTAGGATTTTCACCACATTTTGTGACAGGATAGTCTATACACACATGACTGTTTGACACTACTCTCTGCACCTACCAAGTCAGTGAAGAACCACAGACACACATTGCAAAATGCGGAGGTTTTTTTTCCCCATGCGGCATGCGGTATCAAATTTCTTCCAGTAGTTCATACCCAGTATCTCATTTGTCACGGGGGGGCATGCATGAAATATTCCCGAATAAAAGTGTAACTGCCGAACTGAAGTTAAAGTTGACAAATTAAAACAAACACCCGAAATGATATGAAACTCCAGAGGAAATGTGGATAGCGGTGACGCTATGACATTAATGGAATTATGTGCTATAACATGGAAAACGGGATTATGAAAGGAACATTCAAAAAGCAACTCATGTAAATGTCTTAATCATATTATTGTCTTATTCAGATTAAGGCAAATAATTAGATTACTCATGTCCATTTAAACGTAGTCAGTGTTATAGAGCTGTAATGTCGTAGACCAAATGACAAAGTCAAAAGCAAAAACACCTTCAATATTTCTGATATTATTGCAGTTTACCCGCCATAGTTTTGATGGTAATAAAATGACAAGAACTCAGTTTATAAGAGTTGAAAAATTCATCTTGATATCGGATCACTTTAATAAAATCAACCAAACATTATTTAAACAACTGTTAGTATGATAATTCACAACTGGCAATACTTTGTTGGGTTATTGTTCATCTCAATAAACATGGTAAAATAGTTTTTTGAGTCTAATATACCATGGTATTACCTTGCTTTTTTTTTACTTTTTATTTGTTGTTGTACTATTTATGTAACCCAGAAATGTTGTATTCTTGTATTTATGTTTTGAAAATTTACCATGACAAACAAACAAAAACAAAAAAAGAACCAGTTTTTAGACTTTTTTTGATAAATAATTAAACAAATAATGAGTTGATTCATGAGCAAAATCAAAAACACATAGCACTGTCAGTAAAAAAAGTTATGCGCTGGTAATGTTTTTGTAAATCACAAACTTTTACACAAACTGTTATGTCCAACTGCTTTAACCAAGAACTATTACTGAAAACAAAAAAGAAATAATAATAAAAATCAAATAAATACAAAAAGGGCCACATATCTTGAACAATAATACCCCAGAATCATTGTATACACTCACCTGTAGTCAGTTTTTTGTGATTTCTACTCTCCTCTTATATCCCACGCCAACATGGATAAAAAATCAGTACCATTGAATGTGTGTAATGAAAGCAAGGTGCGCCTCTAAGGGAAATGGTGCACCAGGGGTGATGCTGAGCCATAACACAGGTCATCAAATCACATTATTTTACTTTTATATTATTGATTGTTTAAGTCAGCTTGAATTGCCTAAAGAAAGCGGACACTACTAGCCTATAATGGCCTCTTATTAATCACATCTAATTCATATAAAACATCATGGACAGTTTGCCTCCTCGGAGTACAGGAGCTGTGCCAATCTGCTAGTGCAGAGCGATGCATTAGGGCCCCGCTGGTGACTGAGGGCCTGGATCATCCAATTTCCTGTCAGGGGAGGATTGCTCAGCTCAACAGCTGTGTCTCCCATGAGCCACAATGGCATTAAGCCTTCTCTCTTCAGATTGCTCAATGGCGCTCTGTGTAAGAGCTAATCGGCATGTTTTTCTACCCTCACAGACCGTCTCCGCAGGCATGTGCTATGCCACTGGATAACCAAGAGGACAGCAGCCTCCCGAACATTATATGTCTGACAAATGGTATGTGCTGTTTTTACATCATATTTCCTGAACGGGGCTGTGTTTTCACAGGCCTTGTTGGGAGATTGTTGTCTTGTCAGAATCGTAATTCATTTATGTTGTAGACAACACATTCATTGTATATTTGTTTAGGCTTAAAAATACATGGTATTATCAGGATATTTGTACTTACCATGGTAATACAGTGGTGAAGTACCATAGAGTATATATATATATTCACTAACAAAAACATGGTAATTGTCTTATTTAATATTGTCATATTTTGGGGGGACATTATAGCATGGTAATACATTTTTATTTGTGTACCATTGTAATATATATATTTTTTATATACTGTGGCAATATCACAGCCTTATTCTTCAGTCAGGATTACTTAAAAAAACATGGTACCCATTAGAGATGCGCGGATCAGCTCAAATGTCATCCGAATCCGCTCCTTCATTCTAATCATCCACCCGCCACCCGCCCGCACATATTATTTTATCTGATATATATATCCGCACCCGACCCGCACCCGAATAATTCTAATTCTTTGTTTTAAGCATGATGATAGGTGTAACTTTCTCCGCAATGTCCGGCGGCAGAGTAACAGCTCGTTAATTCATGCTCGAGCAAATGAGACGGACAAAAGTACTCGATGCATGCCCTTCTTTTACTTATTTCAGAGTTTTCAGGTTCACAGTGCAAAACAGCTCCCGGGTGGAATTACTGAAGTAAACATAAAACAAAACCGGATAAAACTTTCTCCCTCTAATTCACCGCACGCACAGCACACAGCGAGAGCTCACATCACACAGCATGCGTGTCGAACTACACTACCCACAATGCTATGAACTACAACTCCCGTAAAAGCAGGCAAGCGGCCACACTATTTCCCCTCTCCTGCAACTTAGGTCAAAGTTGATCGTTCGTTATTAACAGCAGATTCAGCTTTTACATATACAGGAAAAAGAGAACAAAAACGGCGTCCCTTCAGCCTAAACAGCAGCTATGTTGTGTGTACTTGGCCCTTTTCTTAACACTGTGCAAAAACAGAATAGCATCTACTGTGCCTGGATTCGGGCGATTCCGCCTCGCCTCCAAAACACGGCTGGCTGCACTAAATAAGCTTTCGCGCGAACCGCTTGTTGCAGGAATGCACAAATTTCTCCTTGCAAGGCGCTGCAGTCGTGTAAATAAGCGATCTTGTTTCTCCCAGAATGATAGCAGATTTCCCTCTGATGACTCCTCTAACTGAAGTTAGCACAGTACTCTTGCACTTCATCCATTATTTTGGGCGTCTCTCGTCTTCACATTCTGCGAAGTCCACTCTCTGCTTTTTTGCTGGTCAACTGCTATGACCCCCTACATCCACCCGCGACCCACCTGCAATTAATCATAATGTATTTTTTTATTACCCGACCCGCCCGACCTGCGGATTATCCGCAGCGCCCGCGGATTTAACCGCCATCCGCGCATCACTAGTACCCATGCTAGATTGTATTGGCTTGGTACCATGTCCAGAAGACAAAAATCTACTACAAATGATATATTATTCTTTAATCTGGCAATAGTGTGGCCTTTTTAATATAGCCACAGGATTCCTGAAAATAATAACTTGAGCAATAATTCTTGAGCAATACAGAATACACATTATTCTTAATTATTTTGTTGATCAGATCACTTTGTTGAAAATGTGTTATATACAGTACATAGATATCACTTTTTGAAAGTACATATATATTTGTTATTGTAAAACTGCTGGTTAAAGGTGCAGTATGTAAGTTTGACACCCAGTGGTTGAACTAGGTATTGCACTCCTGGATCATAATAAAAACACGCCGGGATGCCAGATTGAGTACAGGAGCGATTTAAACTGTTCTAAATAAAAGCAACGACACGCGATAGAGGGAATATTCTCCATATTAAAAGCAGTTTTGATTCTAACCAACACCTCGAATTGATATTAGAAGTGGCTTCTATTTCAAACAGCTGAACAACAGAAACCTATGACAGATCACCTCAGGTAAGCCTCGTGTGCCTTATTTAGTGCTAAATGCTAACAGTGTGAGTTTGAATGCATTTTACATGACATGTATTGCCATATACTGAAAGCAGAAAGTTCACCTCAGATCTTGAAAATACAATAAACCGTTTGAAATTGAACTTTAGAACTAAACACATATAAGTAAGTCAGCATCTACATTTAATGATGTTAAAGAGGCTTAATATGTATTAAATAGATTCTAAACCTTACCGTTTTGTGAGTAAGTGCATATTCTGTGCTTCTGAAAGGCTGTATTTAAATTCCTGTCGTGTTTCGTCTGGTGCAAACAGCTCATCACTATCTCGTCACAGCGTGTTG
Source organism: Danio kyathit (assembly GCA_903798195.1). Taxonomy (NCBI): domain Eukaryota; kingdom Metazoa; phylum Chordata; class Actinopteri; order Cypriniformes; family Danionidae; genus Danio; species Danio kyathit. Next base: position 16,322,610 of record LR812541.1, read on the forward strand.
TTAGGACACGCGATTACAAACCTGCTCACGTTTGTAATATTTATGTCATTTGCTAATTAATAACCTCATGTGGAACTGAATCTGTCTCATTTTGACATCGGATACTGTCCACTGACACTGTCGCATTTCGCTCACGGATGCATGCTTTCAGAGCCTTTCTGAATGAATGAATGAAATACGCTGTTTTCCAACAAGGCAACCCGGAGTGCTGAAATATAATTGGCTAAACTGGCATCTTGCATATGAAATTGACCTAAACAAAGACACCGTTCCGGCACGGAAAAACCATTTTCAAGGCAGAATATCTGACTTTAGCATTGTTTGCCAGTTAAACAAGTATGTTCACTTGGGATGTTTCTTAAATATCTGCACACATATTATGGTATTTTTATGCTTTAGAAGACTAAAAAACTTACATACAGCACCTTTAACTGTAAATATGATTGACCACTGTACTGTCCACCATATATTCAACACCTTAACCCTTTCTAATTTTGATTGTAATGTAATAACATGAGCATTTTGTAAAGATACTTTGAAATGCTAATTATTTAATAAAATAATTGAATTATTATTATTATTATTATTATTGTTATTATTATTATTTAATATTATTATTATTTAATATTATTATTATTATTATTATTAATATTTATTTTTTATTTTATAAAATATTTAGCATTTATTATATTTGATTTTACCATGGTAATATCCTGCTTAGGGGATATTAACCATTTTAAATAGATTGTAAGTAACAGAGTACTAGTTAAACACTATAATTTATAAATATAGTAAAAAAGGAAATTTGAAATATTTCAAAATGCTTTAGTATTTCCATTTGATTCCATCACCATGGTATTGCCACATTTATTTTTTACTGGGCTCTGATTGCCATTAACTTGTTGATTTTTCATTCAACGGGACCCTCTAAATAAAACATATCTAATAGAACTAAATCAAAACCAAACCTAATAATTATTCTTAAAGGGATAGTACACCAAAAATAAAAAGGTTGTCATAATTTTGACAGCTATTACTTGTTTCATACCTTTATGATGTTCTGTTGAACACAAAAGAAGATATCTTGAAGAAAAGTGTAACCATTAACTTCTATAATATCTGTTTTTCCTACTATGAAAATCAATGGTTCCAGGTTTTAAGCTTTCATCAAAATATCCTTTTTTGTTGTTCGACAGAAGAAAGAAGCTCATAAAGGTTTGCAAACACTTCAGGGGGAGTAGATTTTAATGTTTGAGCAAACCATCCCTTTAATCTTCATATAGGTATCCTTAACATGTCCTCTCACATAACTGTACTATGTTCATCACTGTATTGTGCGCTATTGCTGCAGTATTACTGACTCGTATCACATGTGCTCAGTGTGTTTGCAGTGCAGTGTGGGATGGCCCTCATCTTGACCCTGCTTCAGTCCCTCATCCTGGGTGTTCTGGGGCTCCACAGCAGTTACCCTCGCTTCTCCCCCAACCACACACTCCTCCAGCACCTGGCGTTGCACCCCGACCCCAGCGTAGGCACCGTGTATGTGGGGGCCCGGGACCATCTGTTCCAGCTAGCTGGCCTTGATGGCCTCCGTCTGGAAGTGGATGAGGAAACCGGCCCGGTGAGAGACAGCAAGGACTGTCTGCCTCCAGTGACCCGGCAGAACTGCCCTCAGGCTGGGCTAGTCAGCAACCACAACAAGCTCCTATTGGTGGACCCGTATTCCCTCCAGCTCATCACCTGCGGCAGCGTCCACCAAGGCACCTGCCAGAAACGAAGCCTCGCCAATGTTAAAGAAGTGCTCTTCTCTGCTGAGAGGCCTGTAGATACGCAGTATGTGGCAGCTAATGACCCGTTAGCATCAACAGTTGGGCTAGTGGTGCGACCGCAAGACAAGGATCCCGTCTTGTATGTGGGTCGAGGATACACTAGCAGTCACCCGCCAGTCTCCACTCGTCAACTTTCAACAGAGCCTGTGTTTTCCTATGAAGAAACTGCCAAACTCGCTGTCGCCGGACGTCTTTCAGAGTATGATCACAATTTTGTCGCCACCTTTGCGAGACGTAACCACGTCTACTTTTTGTTTTATAGACGTGACCTGAAGGCTGCCTCAAGGGAGTATCGTACGTATGTTGCACGAGTTTGTTTGGACGATCAGGCGTATTATTCTTACGTTGAGGTACCACTGACGTGTCGCTCGCGTTCGACTGGAAGGACTTACAGTTTCCTGCAGGGGGCACAAGTGGGCGGGGAGGAGTCTGGAGGATCGCAGGTGTTAATGGGAGTGTTTTCGACGGGGGTTAGTGCTGCTAATGGACCCGGTGAGGAATCTGCTTTGTGTGTGTACTCTATGGAGGAAGTTGACCGGGGAATTGATGCTACGCGAGACCTGTGCTACACGAAGGTTGGGGAGAAAGATGGCATCAGAGTGGCGTACATTGAGTATGATGTCAAATCCAGCTGTGCCAACCTGCCCACGGTGAGTCAATGGAAATGTGTTTTGAATTTAATGTTAAGTTGTAGACTAATGATACATAGACATGTACTGGTACAATATGTAATCATGCAATATTGTGATAATGCAAAATATTGTTAATATCGGGGAGTTATCATACGTTATACTGTCTCTGAATTTTTAAAGTAGATTTTGAGCACACTTTAGCTTCTTTTATGCTAGATTATTTCAACCTAAATTTGAGTAAAATAAAGATTAATCCAAAGCTTGAATATATTTAATAATTAAAATAAAACCAGGGCTTTACATTAACACCCGCCATCCCGCCAAATGCGGATAGGTTTCAGCTCTGGCGGGTTAGACAGACACCTCCACTAGCCACTTTGGCTGGTTGGAAATCATTTTTAAATTGTAGTTTTCTTAAAAGGAGGGTTCGACAATAAGCATGGCCCAATATTCGTGCAAATGTAATCTTAAAATCGAGAAGCAGCACGACTGACAAAAATAACTGTGTTCGGACAGACAAAAGAAAGCAGTGAAATACCAAACGAGAGGATGATCACTTGCGCGCACAGGTGATGTGATGCGCGCGACTTAAAAAGTGTGCGCGCTCCTGTTTACTTGAGCGAAGCAACCGTGCCTAGAGGAAGCGCAACTGGTGCGATCGGTTCCCTTTGAAATAGACTGGACAAAGAGCGATGATCGTGCACCCACAGTCCTGCTGCTTTTAAGAGCTTAAGATTTTTAAAAAATACACATATTATTTGTAAGCAGCAGCGGTCAGTGCTTTCATTTTAATTATTCTTTGAACAGATTATTAACAGGCCTATATTTACCGTGGGTGCAAGATCATCCTTTCATTATCAAACACGGTATTTCACCTGCTTTCTTTTGCTTACAGTTATTTTTGTTAGTTTAATTACATTTTTTTACAATAACATTGCTTTAATGGGAGATTACAACCCCCGTTTATTGGTAGTTAACTGGTGATCTGGGACTTTTAGCCAGGACAGATTACTGTGCATATTTTAGATGCATGACAATAATAATTTTTTTAAATGTAATGCTTTTTTAAAGAAATGTTTTGTTGAATTAAAAAGTGCACCTATACAGCTATATTTTCCTTGTTTTTACACATAAAAAATTGTGGCTAACAAATACTTAATTGGTGTGGTCAGAGATAAATTTGGTAAATCCTTAATTTCAAGCCCTGAAAAGTCATGTCAAATAAAAACTGATTGTATTGCGACACAACCCATTTGCTCATGTAAGCTAATACAAAATACACACAAGAAGTTAAATGAATGAGAAGGCATGTGGACATAACACAACATCTAAATCAAGTCATTTTAGCATGTCAAAGTCAAATTTATGCATATAAAAAAGATTTTCCCAACAAGAAAAGTGTAATGTTGGAAGTCTACTAGCCACAGTGGCTGGTGATTAAAAAATTTATTGTCAAGCCCTGTATATAACCCAGCGGTTAACTTTGTCCATATTTTACCCAAATTTTGATTGAAATAACTTTTTTTAGAGTATGCTGGAGAAAAATTGTGTAGCTGGGGTGGTCCACTATGGTATCATATTTTAAACTTTAGTTGATGTGTAATGTAGCTGTGTGAACATAAACCACATCTTTGTATGTAATATGCTTAAAGTTTAATGCAAAGGGAGACATTGGCTTTTACAGAGTTAGCTTAGCAAAGCCTACAGCGAACAAAATTTGGGACTACAAAAGACACTTGTCAGATTTTATTTTATAGAGCAGGCATGATGTTCAGCTGTGTGCTCTTCATTTTTCTGTCTCATTCAGGCAGCTAACGCTGCTAAGAGCTTCTTTGTTTACACAGTGCAAAAGTGCTTGCTTGTAGGGGTGTGACGTAATGACGTGGAGCTGATCCGCGAATCACAGCACATTATGTTAGCTGACCAATCAGAACCTCTTGAGGGCGGGACTTTCGGAGGAACTAGGAAATATGACAGTCATTTTCATGTTAGCTGAGTAGCAGTATATAATCAAATTAAGATAAATGAAAAAATAACATGACTTTCGACAAGTGAAGCATGAGCACACATTACTTTGCATCTTATAAACACAACCAAGCCTTAAAATATACACTTCTCTTCTTCTCTTCTGGAGAAAGTCTTATTTGTTTTATTTCGGCTAGAATAAAAGCAGTTAATTTTTTAAAAGACATTTTAAGGACAAAATTATTAGCCCCTTTAAGCTAACTTTTTTTTTGATTGTCTACAGAACTACCATCGCTATACAATAACTTGCCCTAATTACCCTAACCTGCCTAGTTAACCTAATTAACCTAGTTAAGCCTTTAAATGTCACTTTAAGCTGTATAGAAGTGTCTTGAAAAATATCTAGTAAAATATTATCTACTGTCATCATGACAAAGATACAATAAATCAGTTATTAGAAATGTGTTATTAAAACTATTATGATTAGAAATGTGTTGAAAAAATCTTCTCTCCGTTAAACAGAAATTGGGGAAAAAATAAACATTATATATATATATATATATATATATATATATATATATATATATATATATATATATATATATTAGGGGTGTGACAAGATCTCGCGAGATTAAATTGCGGCGAGATTTCTCGTCGAGGTGAAAAGTTGTCTCGTGAGTTGTGATGTTATGATGGAGCGCGAGGGTGAAATTAGCATTGATGATTGGAGGCAGGATTGGATTTGATCTCCAAATAAAGTGCTTTGCACACACCTGGCAACCCAGGCTGGCCTCAGAGTTGCGCTTGTCACTCGGTTGGGTGGGCAGGTGTGACGTAACCACTTTATTCACTGGAGTTCAGCAGGTGCCGCATCCAACATAGGCTACAACTACAGCCACACACATTATGGTTCGAATCCATGCAATGAAATAGCACTTCAGATATGCTGAAAGGCATAATCGTCATAAACACAATTGGAATTAAGATGTGGAGTATTCCTATTTTAGTCGCATTATTGAAGTGCAGATATGTAAACGCCGTAATCAAACTATTAACACCGTGAAGCACTTTTAGCCGCATTTTGCGACAGGACCTACACACCTAGCGAGTCAGTAAAGCACCACAGACGCACGCATCTCTAAGCACGTGCAAACAAACACACACACTCGCTGAATGAACTCCTGGAGACTCATCGTCACATCATCATCACGGAACACACGTTTATGCTGTCCGGGAAAAGCTTTTTTTTTTCATTCTGCGTGCGGTACCAAACTCCATTAAAACAACTCTCCTATCAGGCCTTCATATTCGCATGATCGCATCCAGTAGCTCAGAGTGAGTCACGGGGCCTAAATGAAATCTTGCTAAATGAAAGTGAAACTCATTTATTTAATTAAAAAAAGAAATACAAAAAATTACATATATTTGTTTCACTGTGTGGAAATAAGTTCGATATATCATATTAAAATTGTACAGGGGAGAAGCCAGTCGGTAGAGTTTATAGCTAAATATTTAGCAGTGTTTGCATGTCCTTTTTGACATAGAATTCGTTTAAATAGAAATATTTAAATAAAATAAAAAAATTCTAGTTGAATAAAAATCTATTTTCCATTCATATATTAGCAAATATTTTGCTAATATTTAAAATTATATATAAAAAGATTATTTTTTATTCACATAGGCTATTAGCAAAATATTTAGCAGTGTTTGCATGTCCATTATATAATAATGTATAATTTATTAAAATAGAAGTAAAATAACATTCATTACAAGTTGATTTAAAGAAAGCACCTAAGTAGTTTTGCGATTTGGGTTTTTTTCCCAGTTGAATAAAAGACTATTTTCCATTCATATATTTCATCATTGAGGATTTCTTAAAAATAGTGTAAAAATCTCGTTTCGTTCTCGTGAACCCAATCTCGTATCTTGTCTCGTCTCGTGGAGTAGGCATCTCGTCACACCCCTAATATATATATTAGTGGTGGGCCGTTATCGACGTTAACGCGAGACTTTTATCGCGCAATAAAAAAAATATCGACGTTAATCTATTCTCAAAGTTAGGCTGGGAGCTGGGTCTATTCTGCGCAAACTATGATGACTTTCACCTTGATATTTTAGCGTGGATGTATACCTGACCGGTGAGCCGTCTGACAAAAAAAGTGCCCTTCTGAATCAAATCAGCAGGATGCCTGACTTTAACTGCAGTTTGGCAGTTTCAATTTAATTCACAAACATTTCATTCATGCTCCGTGACAAACTGGGGTATTAGACGCAAATAAGGAGTAAGGACTGGTGAGAGTGTTATGGAATTTAATAACGCACGCCGAATGGAAAGAAAAAAATGTTCATATTTCGCGATGTGCGTGTGTGTGCGTCTGCGTGTCTGTGTGTGTGCGGTCCTTTACTGACAGCCACGTGTGTGGATCTTGTCGGAAAATATGGCGAAAAGTCCTACATGACAATAATAGTTTGATTGCGGCGTTTATTTCAATAATGCCACTAATATCTGCATACTCCACGTCTTAATTCCATTTCTGTTTAGTTCAGTTGTGACTTTAGTCGGATTAAGGTAATCAAATCGCTGTTTGGAGCTTATGTAGGCCTACAGTTCAAAATTCATATTTAACTGAATAAACAGTTAATAAACACAAGTACATCTTCATGAACATCATTTATTTTCATCACCAATTATCATAGTAGAACAGTTTCTCAAGCAGTTTGTGATGCATCTAGGAAGCAGGAGAGGAGCCCCTGGTCTAATGCGCCACCTGGCTTGAGAAACCCATTCTCAAAGACTTATTATTTGGGTAGCATACATACTTTGAATGCCTTCGGCAGAATTTAAATAAGCCATAGTTATTTACTTGCAGTCCTAAGTAGGAAATAATGTTTTTATTTGTGCAAAAACAAAGCTTGATTAATTTATGACTTTTGAAAAAAATTAACAAAATTTTCTCAGAAAATATATTTTTAAAGGGGCTGTTGACTTGAAATTTCCACCAGATGTTGGTAATAACCAAAGAAATCCATATATGAAAAGAGAACAAATCTAATTAGTTTACAAGTTAAGTGATGTGTAATAAAATGAAATGATGCAGGGAAAAAGTATTGAACACATGATGAAAGGGAGGTGTAAAACGGCAGTAAAAGCCCAGACAGCAGCTGAAATCTCTCAGTAGTTCTTCAGCAACCCTCTGCCCTTCGTCAGTGTAATATTAGCTGCTTCAGTCCAACATCTACATTATCAGGATGATGAAGATGAAACCAGGGTGGACATTTCATGATCCAAAACACAGCCAAGGAAACTTTCAAATGCTTTCAGAAAAAGAGAATCAGGGTGTAGAATGGCCCAGCCAATCACCTGACTTTAATCCAATAAAAAAATAAATAAATAAAGATCAGCTTGGATAGACGAGACCCACAGAACCATCAACAATTTTACATTCTGTTGAAGTCTTCATTCTCCATATAAGAGTTGTCTTTAAGAGAGTCTAACTTATTTCCCCCACTGTATAATGGATCATAATTAGAAAACACATATTGACCAAACTCTGTGTGAAAAAGTAAGAGTATGTCTGTTGATCTGGTATTATAAACATGTGTGCAGTACAAATATACAACAAATTTACTGTGTTTAAAATAAAGTTCACCCAGAAATGTAAAATCTGTCATCATTTACTCATCCTCCACTTGTTCCAAACTTGTTTTGGGTTCTTTCTTCTGTTGAACACAAGGAAACATGTACTGAAGAATATTGACATCCACTGTATTTTTGTTCCTACTATTGATGGCAATGGTCGTTTTTTTTCAACATTCTTTAGAACATCTTGGCTTTTTGGTTCTACAGAAGAAAGAAATATAAATTTGTGTGAGGAAATGTTCATTTTTAGGTGAACGATCCCTTAAATAGACTGAAGAGAAGCCAGAATATTTAATTGACAGTAGAAAGATATTTGATTTATCACCTAGTTGTCACTTAGCAAGTTCTTCCAGTGTTTATTTTGCAGGAACAGACACAGTTCATGTCTTTACGCTGAAACCTTATACATATAAATCATCCATATAAATAGCTTTTGAGGTCAACCGTCCTCCACATAATCATCGCAGTAGTTTAACTTTGATTGAAAAGCATGGGAATATGGGAAAACAGATGCCCACAACGTAACCCTGGGGAACCGAACCACATCGTTTTCCTCTAACAGCGGATCCAAACCAACGTTTGTCCTGATTTAGATGCATTGCTCCTCATTAATTCCCAAGCAAATTGCTTTAGTCCATGCGATTCTGCCTGCCATGTTCTGAGCGAATTACGGTTTCTCTCTTCGATGAGCACAAGATAGACATACCTCACGTTACTCCTAACAAGATCTTTGGACAAATCAAAGAACCGAAGGATGCAAACAGCCTCTTCTTGACCTCTGTGTGTTTGTCTGTTTAGGAGCCAGAGCCGGGCCTGCTCACTCCTAAACAGGGTTATTCAGATCAATAAAAGCCCCACTAGCTTAAACTGCTAATGATGTCTGCTGGACAGGGGGTAGAGAAGAGAAATATACGTCTGAGGCTGAATATATCTAGGAGACTTTTCGAAAGTTTACCTAACAACAGCCTTTTGGATTTATGACATCATTTATTCATCTTCATGTTTCATAAAGCCAAATAACTTTTGGCAGAATAGCCATGCTGCTTATTATACCGTAAATGAGATCATTTACAATATGTACTTGACGCAGCATAATAGCTTTCTTGTTATTTGCATAATTGTGTTGTTGTTTGGTTGAAATACAAAAATAATTCTGCAAGAATGTAAAAAAAAATCATTATAAAGGGTTGTCACGATACTGGAATTCGGTACCAATCGGTACTGAAATTTTAAACACGTACATTTCTCGCTATCATTTACTGTAAGTGATGTTAAGCACATTCTTAAACAGCGCTGATTTGAAATTGTGTTCACATGCTCAACAGAAATGACTGAGATCAGCAATGAAGATCATCAGTTCACCAAACTCACCGCTGTTTACTGAGTGTAACCACAGATACAGGGACACTGGAGCATTTTAAAGACACAATTCATCAGCGGATCGCTCGTTCAGTGCATCTGGACAGTATTCAGAGCGCTTCTCTTTTTCCACATTTTTTTATGTTACAGCTTTATTCCAAAATGGACTAAACTCATTTATTTCTTCAAAATTCTACACATAATAATAACAATGTGAAAAAAAGATTTTTTGAAATTATTGCAAATTTATTAAAAATAAAAAAACCTGAAAAATCACATGTACAGAAGTATTCACTGCCTTTGCTCAATACTTTGTTGATGCACCTTTGGCAGCAATTACTGCCTCATGTCTTCTTGAATATGATGCCACAAGCTTGGCACACCTGTCTTTGGGAATTTTTGCCCATTTCTCTTTGCAGTATCTCTCAAGCTCTATCAGGTTGGATGGGAAGCAACAGTGTACAGCCATTTTCAGATTTCTCCAGAGATGTTCAATAGGATTTAGGTCTGGGCTCTGGCTGGGCCACTCAAGGACATTCACCGAGTTGTTGTAAAGCCACTCTATTGATATTTTGGCGGTGTGCTTTGGGTCATTGATTGTCCTGCTGGAAGATGAACCGTCGCCCCAGTCTGAGGTCAAGAGCACTCTGAAGCAGGTTTTCATTCAGGATGTCTCTGTACATTGCTGCATTCATCTTTCCCTCTATCCTGACTAGTCTTCCAGTTCCTGTTGCTGAAAAACATCCTCACAGCATGATGCTGCCACCACCATGCTTCACTGTAGGGATGATATTAGCCTGGTGATGAGCGGTGCCTGGTTTTCTCCTAACAGGTGAACTCCAATTAAGCTGCTGAAACATCTCAAGAATGATCAGTGGAAACAGAATGTACCTGAGCTCAATTTAGAGCTTCACGGCAAAGACTGTGAATAATTATGTACATGTGATTCTTCAGGTTTTTTTATTTTAAATGAATTTAGTCAATTTTAAAATAAGGCTGTGAGATAAAAAAAAATGTGGAAAAAGTGAAGCGCTATAAATACTTTCTGGATGCGCTTTATGTCAGCTTATAGACAAACCAGCTGATCGACGTGACTTTGCAAAACTCCAGTGTCCCTGTACCTGTGGTTACACTCAGTAAACAGTTGTGAGTTTGGTGAACTGATGATCTTCATGGATGATCTCAGTAATTTCTGTTGAGCATGTGAACACAATGGCAAATCATTGGTGTTTAAGAACCCGCTCAACAGCGCTCAAATGTTATCGGGAAATAAATTTGTTTAAAATTTCAGTATCAATTGGTACTGAATTCCAATATCGTGACAACCCTGTTATAAACTAGTTATTTAGTAGTATTTGAGATCTTATTCATGATGTTTCACTTTCTTGTTATTGTGCAAAGGTTATTTTTGTTTTACTTAAAATAATTTCCATTTTTTTTTATTGGCCATGTTACGTCTGCTATTACTGCTACTTTTATCATTAATACATTTCTTACTACATATTACAACATATTATTATTTTATTTAGGTTGTCTTGCTAAATAGTTAAATGGCTGTTAAAATAATTTACGTGACAAAAGTATCATAAATGCACCATAGTTTAGATATTTTTTTCAACATATTCATAACTAAAAATTGTATTTGTTATTTTGCTAAAATAATCTCCACGAGTGACACAAAAACATCATTAACGTAACGGGCTCTATTTTAATGATCTAGACGCAAAGTCTAAAGCGCATGGCCGAATGCACTTTTGCTATTTTAAGAATGGAAAAATACGCTTTGCTCCATGCCGCATGGTCTAACAGAGTTGTGCTTATTCTCTTAATGAGTTTTGGGTGTGCTTTGAACATAATGTGCATTAAACCAAACAGAGTCTCATTTCCCATTCCCTTTAAGAGTCAGTTGCGTCACGCCATGGCGCATTTGCTATTTACATGGCGGACTTTGTGGAAAAACTGAATGCTTCACTAGAGAGAAAACAGTTAAACAGACCATCTGCAGCAAGGACAAAGAACGAGCCTCCTCCAATCGGCCTCTTTACTTTCTCTTTACCTTACTTTTACTCTTTAATTTACTCCTTTACTTTCGTGGATAAGGAAGCAGTTGAAACTCACTCCACTGAAGACATCCATTAGCCTACATATTTAATTTTGTTTGTTTCAAAACTATTTCTAAATTCAGTTCTACTTTCCAGCAAACAAATAAATGAGCAATAATAATGAAGTTATATCCAAACACACGTCTTGTTCTTATGCCCCATATTGTCATGGTCGGGGGTTGGGGAAAAGGACCGAGGACTCAAATGCAAGAAATAATAGGTATTTATTTATAATAAAATAAAATAAAATAAAATAAAAGGCAAAATAAACTACCCCGAGGGGGAAAACATTAACAAAACAAATATTCACACACAAACTTGGCTGGGCTGGCAAGACAGGACTGGAGAAGGAACACGAGGGAGTGGAGACGACGAACTGGCACAGGACAGCAGACATGAGGAGATTTTAAGCAGAAGTAAATTAACACAAACAGGTGAACATGATAAACTAATAATGGGTTAACAAGGAGGGTAGGGCTAGACAACAGACGGGAGAGCACATAAAACAAAGAGACAACACAAGCCATGCACTCACATAAAACTAGAACACGCAGCAAATAAGAGAACTCATTAACTGCGTGTTCATGACAACACAAGCACGCGGTGCATGTAAACACGCACCACGTGCTAAACACAACACCAACAGAAGACTGAACACGAGACACGAGCACACGATAGATGAAAACATCTTACCGTGCGCTCACACCGTGCCCCCCCCCCCCCCCCCAAATGGAACATCTAAAAAGGTTCAAGACGGACAAGAAATACCACAGACAACAAAACAGGCAACATCAACAAACACAAGACAAGGCAGTGAACAGGCAAGACAACATGGGGGGGGGGGGGGGGGGGGGGGGGGGCGGGCAAGCCAGACCCAACAAGACAGACAAGGGAGGGATGGGAGGGCAAGACCAGGGAGGATCAGGAGAGACAGGGACCCTGGCTGACAGGAAGGAAAGCAGGAACGGGAGTCCAGGCAGGAAACCACGGAGGAGCAGGAGGGACAGTCCAGGGCGGAACCAAAGGGACAGACCAGGTTGGAGTCAATGGGTCAGAGGCCCCTGGAGGGAGCCAGGGTGAAGCCGGAGGGTCAGTCCAGGGTGGTATAGGGGGACACCAGGGAGGAGCAGGAGGGACGACCCAGGGAGGATCTGTTAGGGGAGACAAGGCAGGAGGTCTGTGGGGAGCAGGCTGGACTGGAGCAGGCTGGACAGGAGGCCTGAGGGGAGCCGGCTGGACTGCAGGCCGGTGAGGAGCCGGCTGGGCTGGAGGCCTGAGGGGAGCCGGCTGGGCTGGAAGCCTGAGGGGAGCTGGCTGGGCTCGAGGCCTGAGGGGAGCCGGCTGGACTAGAGCCGACTGTACAGGAGGCCTGTGGGGGGCCGCCAGGGCTGGAGGCCTGAGAGGAGCCGGCTGGACTGGAGCCGACTGGATAGGAGGCCTGTGGGGAGCCAGCAGGGCTGGAGGCCTGTGGGGAGCCGGCAGGGCTGGAGCCGGCTGGACAGGAGGCCTGAGGGGAGCCGACTGGACTGGAGCCGACTGGACAGGAGGCCTGTGGGGAGCCAGCAGGGCTGGAGGCCTGTGGGGAGCCGGCAGGGCTGGAGCCAGCTGGACAGGAGGCCTGAGGGGAGCCGGCAGGGCTGGAGACTGGCAGGGCAAGGAGCCGGGCTGGGGCCGGCAGGGCAAGACGTCTGGGTGGTGCTGGCAGGGCAAGACATCTGGGTGGTGCCGGCAGGGCACGATGTCAGGGTGGTGCCGGCAGGGCAAGGAGCCGGGCTGGAGCCGGCCTTTCTCTTCATCCTCCGCTTTTGGGTGCGGGTTAACCCTTGGTGGTTGGTCATGGGCTGGGAGATGGTGCTGGTGGTGAGAGGGGTCCAGTCCCCCTGCAGGATCTCCCTCTCCTTCCTCAGGCAGGAATACTCCACCACCTCCCAATACGTCCATGCCTCAATTTCACCCAGCTGAAAACATCTTACCGTGCGCTCACACATAAGCAACGCGCATGTTTCATCTCAGCGGCAACCGAAACCAAAACCAACCAGACTGAGACGCTGAGAATGAAACAGCGCGATGCAGACAGAACAAAACACAAACACGAGTACGAGAGCGCGCACGTCACAAGCGCATGCAGACCACACGCATCCGCATCAAGCGGGAGCACGCACGGTCTGCACGCACTCACGACGGGGCGCACACAGAGACGCACACAATGACAGAAAACCAGTGCTCGACCCGAGAAAACTCGAGCCGAGCACAACAGGGCATGACAAGACAGAGCTAGTGTCCGGACTCTGCCACCAAAACAAGAATTTACAAGACCAGAGTGGCAGAACCCTGACACATATGGTGATGCATAAGTCTCCAAATCTAAACTAGTTTTTATTAAAACAAATATAAATATGCATATAATAAATAATACTACTAATAATAATAACATTATACAAATGAAAATTGTCATGAATGAACTGAAAAAAGCCCCCCGACCTGACATGGAGGTAGTGGTTTTTATATTTATGTTAAAATAATAATTTTTGTAATATTTTAATCCTTAATTTTTTTTTCATATGTAAAGATATTGTATTGTATCTGTGTATTGCTGTACATCCTGTGTGTGTTAAGCAACGTGTAAGCGTTTTAGACCCACATAACTAATGGACTTTAGAGTCTAAAGTGAAATAGGCTGCACTATTGTCTAACTAAAAGCTGGTCTTAAGTTTAGACCAGCTTTTAGTTAGACAATGGTGCAGTCTATTTTAGTTCCTCAAAATATCAACGTTAACACATCTCCTTTTTAGACCAGCACACCCATGAGTCCACAAAGTGGCGCAAATGGATTTACTATTTAAACAACGTGGTGCAAAACGTGAAAATTACTGTTGTGCTGGTCTGAAAATAGCAACAAATTGCGCCATACACGTTTTGCACCTTATTGCGCCGGGTGTATGATGGGGCCCAACATTGCTAAGTTTTATTGGCCATATTCTTTTTTTACTATAGCTTCCTTGTTATTTGCTTTGCTAAAAATTTCAACAAAAAAATTTAAATGCCATATACATACCATAGATTAAATCTTAAGTAGCATAAACATAAAGTCTTCTTTTCCCAGTGATGGGTTGTGGCTGGAAGGGCATCCGCTGCGTAAAACATATGCTGGATAAGTTGGCGGTTCATTTCGCTGTGGCAATCCTCGGGTTAATAAAGGGACTAAGCTGAAAAGAAAATGAATGTATGAACTTAGAATATCATACAGTATATGTTTATATGCTTAAATGGATAGTTCACTCCCCAAAAATGAAAATTCTGTCATCGTTTACTCAACCTTCACTTGTTGACTTGTTGAAAGGAGATATTTTGCAGAAAGCTGGAAACCTGTAGCCATCACATTCCATAGTATTTGTTTTTCCTACTATGGAAGTCAATGGTGACTGCAAAATATGTTATCTGGTGTTCAAAGAATAAAGACACCAGGAACCACTTGATTGTGAGTAAATAGTGAATACACTTGAGTTTTT
Organism: Danio kyathit; assembly: GCA_903798195.1. NCBI lineage: Eukaryota > Metazoa > Chordata > Actinopteri > Cypriniformes > Danionidae > Danio > Danio kyathit. The sequence continues at coordinate 16,337,646 of LR812541.1, forward strand.
TGTGAACTATCCCTTTAAATATTAGTATAATATAAATGTAATATAAATCTGTTAATTTGACTGACATTATTTGCAACTAAACTAATCTTTTTTTTTTGTAGTGAGCAGCTTGAACATGCTTCAAAACATGACCTTTTATGTTCCCCAGAGGAGAGAATATCACTTTGTTTTAACGGCATAAGTGTAAATAAATAACCTACCATTTTTATTTTGGTCAACATTCCAAGTCAGCTTTTACATATCCCGAAACAAACACCGCCACCCATATCCTCCAACATGCAAACTCATTTTCCTGATCCCCATATGTTTATCCTCCAGTCTGATACAAAAACAGCACTGCAGATCCCCTCTAATAAACATGGAGCATGGCATGACATTCAGGCTAGATTTTATCAAAGACGGCTGGAGCAGATTTGATAGCGTTAGCCTCAAAGAAAAGAACAGCCTTGCCATCCTAGTGTGAGACCAAGATAATCTTCATCTAATCTGCCTTTGTGAACTAAGAGGATTTGACAGCCTTGAGGCAATGAGAACTAAACCCTTACCGTACCAAAAAAGAAAACCCTGAGTTTATTATTACACAACATGAAACTGGATTATGTCATGAAGGTTCTGCCAAAAGTGGAGTCATGTAAATGTGTTTTTGTGTCCCACAGAACACCCTGAACGCTTATCCCTGCGGCTCGGACCACACCCCGAGTCCAATGGCGAGCCGCGAGCCGGTGGAGGCTGAAGCTGTATTGGACAGCCTGTCCGCTCGGCTCACTGCTGTCGCAGTCAGTGTGAAGGAGGGGCACACCATTGTCTTCCTGGGAGACTCCAAAGGCTATTTGCATAAGGTATCAGACAGGAAAATGAGTCGTTTGAATGGCCATTTCTGTTTATTTATGATTTACAGCAGTGGTTGAACTAGTTTGACTATGGGACCCACATTTGTCTGTGGTCATTAAGCTATGACCTACTTTATTTTTCTTTTTATGAAATAGACTTTATTTAAAAAAATATATACAGTTGAAGTCAGAATTATTAACCCCCCAGAGTTTTTGGCCCCCTGTTTATTTTTTGCCCCAATTTCTGTTTAACGGAGAGAATATTTTTTCAACACATTTCTAAACATAATAGTTTTAATAACTCATTTCTAATAACTGATTTATTTTATCTTTGCCATGATGACAAGAATTAATATTTTGCTAGATATTTTTCAAGACACTTCTATACAGCTTAAAGTGACATTTAAAGGCTTAACTAGGTTAATTAGGGTAACTAGGCAGGTTAGGGTATTTAGGCAAGTTATTGTATAATGATGGTTTGTTCTGTAGACTATCAGGAAAAAAATTAGCTTAAAGGGGCTAATATTTTTGTCCTTAAAATGGTGTTTAAAAAATTAATAACTGCTTTTATTCTAGCCAAAAAAAAACAAATAAGACTTTCTCCAGAAGAAGAAATATTATCAGACATACTGTGAAAATTTCCTTGCTCTGTTAAACATCATTTAGGAAAAATTTAAAAAAGAAAAAAGAATTCAAAGGGGGGCTAATAATTCTGACTTCAACTGTATATATATATATATATATATATATATATATATATATATATATATATATATATATATATATATATATATATATATATATATATATATATATATATATATATATATATATATAAAATGCTGTATTTTAGGCCCAATCCCAGTTCTGTTTTTGTACCCCTACCTGTTCTTCTTCCCCTTGGCCCTTGAAACAGAGTGTGAAGGGGAAATGCGTCAAAATTTACCCCTAATAAATATAACAGCTCTACAACACCTGCACAGGTCATCATATGTCATCCTGATCTCTTGCTTCATATGAGATGGATGATCGCAACTGCTGTAGTTATTCCAGTTGTATTATTTTTTGGTATTTATCTTCAGGAAATCATAGAAGGCAATAATATCATAACTATATAATGTGGCAATAAGATCGTAACTATACTGTGCATTTTACACAGTGGCCATATTCATCTATGTAAACACACGAAAACAACATTAACATTATAGCAGACACTGTAAAAAGGTCATTCCCAGCCACTAGACTTTTCTGATAGGGTATTTGAGTGTCATCGAGTGTCAGATGTGAAAGTATGTTGTGGGACTGCTGTACAGGAGTTATTATTAGGCATTATACATAGCGAAATTTAGCAGTTTTTATTTTAGCGTTTTTTTTAAAGCATGACAGTAAAACACGAACGCGGTTATGAATGTTTAAAACATGTGCTTGTTTGTTGTACAAATTCATAATAATGACAAAAAAATACTAATTTGTGGATCTCCTTACTTCAGCAGCCATGCTGCCATTGTAGAAGGTGTATTCTGTGAAATTTTTTGTACCCCTTGGTTTCGAGTGTGATCCTGAAAAATCTCAGTTTCAAGGGGTATCTAGCCCTTACCCTTAGCCCTACGCCTTCAAGCTAAAGAGAATTGGGACAAGGGGAAGTAAGCGTAAGGGCTAAAGCCTGGTTTATACTTCTGCGTCAAGTGATCGTCGTGACTCATGGCGCAAGCCTCACGCGTAGCCGTGCATTAATACTTCTGCGCGCTGTTTCTGTTTCTCTGCAATACACGTCCGAAACGCTAGCTGGCAGTAGGTGTTTATGTTTCTCTGTGTCGAGTTTCTTCACTGGTGTTTTGTTTTTTCTAAACACTTCCTTAATGTACAAGTGGCTCAAATTCGCTCATTTCGAGGCGGGAACCGGCGGACGTGCAACAACTTTAATCATAAGGTAAACACAAAACAACAATCTCCATCCAGAGCTCCTTCACGGGACTTCACACTTGTAAACACTCGCTGCATCGGGCGCGCGGCTCTCACCTCCGCCCACACTCGTCAGCGCTACCAAGCCAACCAATCACAGAGCTTGCGCTACGTGTATGCGTTACATTTTTTGAGAGGTGCACGTCAACATCGCCGACGGCCAAGGCAAGGGGCTATGCGTCCACGCGTAGGCTGTGCCGTAGCATACGCGTGCGCTTGGCGCAGAAGTATAAATCAACCTTAAGGGTTAGAATTGGGATTGGGCCCTAATGCACCTGTCAATTTTAAGATTTATATAGGGGTTTATTTGGAGTTTTTGTCTACAGTTTCAGAAATAAAGGTACAAAAGCTGTCACTGGGATGGTACCTTTTTAAAGGGTACATTTTGTACCTAAACTGTGCATATTGGTAAAGCTACAAAATCGTATCTAAAATTTTGAAAAATTTGATGTACACTACTGTACTTTTTGTACACTAATTTAGACCTTTATGGTACCTACAGGCTGCACGGTGGTGCAGTGGATAGCACGTTCGCCTCACATCAAGAAGGTCGCTGGTTCGAGCATCTGCTGCGTAAAACATATGCTGGATAATTTGGCGGTTCATTCCGCTGTGGTGACCCCAGATTAATAAAGGGACTAAGCCGAAAATAAAATGATGTACATTTTAAAAATGTACGTTTTAAAAAAGGACCATCCCAGTGACAGCTTTTCTACCTTTATATCTGAGACTGAAAAAACTCACAATTTTAGACATTCTGGACCCTTCAGGTGCAAAAATGCACCTTTTGAAAAGGCACTGCCCCAGTGACCACTTTTGCACATTTATTTTTGAGGGACTTTATTTTCAGTTTGTGTCTGTTGATTTACATGTTTTGTCAGTTTTCTCAAATGTCTCGCTCATTGAACTGCACTACAGCAAACACTAGTTTTATTTATATGCATGTTCCGAAAGTTCATTCATTTATTTTCCTTCGGCTTAGTCCCTTATGTATCAGCGGTCACCACAACAGAATGAACCGCCAACTTCCAGCTGCAACCCAGTACTGGGAAACATCCATACACTCATTCACACACACACACTCATACACTACAACCAATTTTAGCTTATTCATTTCACTTATAGCACATGTTTTTGGATTGTTGGGGAAACCAGAGCAAACACGGGCAGAACATGCAAACTCCACACAGAAACCCCAACTGGCCCAGCTGGTACTCGAACCAGCGACCTTCTTGCCTGTGAGGTGACCACTAAACCATCGTGCTAACCACTAGGGCATTGTGCCACCTCTGTTCCAAAAGTTCATTCATTAATTTTCTTTTCGGCTTAGTCCCTTTATTAACCAGGGGCCGCCACAGCAGAATAAACCGCCAACTTATCCAGCATAAATTTTATGCAGCGGATGCCCTTCCAGCTGCAACCCATCACTGGGAAACACCCAAACACTCTCATTTGCACACATACACTACAGACAATTTAGCTTACCCAATTCACCTATAGCATATGTCTTTGGACTTATGGGGGAAACCCGAGCACCTGGAGGAAACCCACCCAAATACGCGGAGAACATGCAAACTTCACATAGAAATGCCAACTGACCCAGCTGAGGCTCGAACCAGCGACCTTCTTGCTGTGAGGCGACAGCACTTGTTCCGAAAGTTTTTATACATGAATAAAGGGAATTAAGTGAGGGAAAGAAAGAAATAAGGGAAAGTTTTACTCTTCTAAAATAATTGAAGGGTCCATCTTCTTTATGTGATCTAAAACATGTTGCCATGTAAGATGAAACATATCAGTACAACCTCTTCGCGTGTAAGGTCCATAAACCATTGCTTAAAAAGTTAAAGAAGATTTTTCCTTCTATCTGAGCGTTATTAAACTTCTAGCTAGCATAGCAAAGGCAAACACATTTTTCTTTATCAAAATATAAGGAGGTGTGGTGAGATGCCAGATATGTCAGTGCATCTCTAATAGAAACAAATCGAAACCATGAACATGATATCTTAACGCCAATCATTCACCCACATTTATTGGTAGCCTGGTTTCTGGAAATTTCCTGACTTTGACAGCATACATTGCATGCTCATGGTTTCTTTTTGCATAGTTTTGCATAGTTTGTTTTTTCTGAGGGAAGAATTTATTACGTTCTAACAATGAACAAAAAACAATAGAAGAATGTCATTGAATGAGGACAGCATGTTTTTCATAATCACTCTTTGACAACAGCTTTCATGCACAAAATATGTTTCCAATCATAATGGCTCACTCAAAATAGTGTTACGATTCACCAGTTGTGAACCGCTGATTTATATTACGCCTTTCAAACCGCTAGGGAAACACCAGTCCACTTAATATGGTAATAGTATCCATCTACTTAAGCAGGAAAGATATTTTGCCTGCTGGGCGAATGTGTCATAACCGGGATAATGCTGAAACAGCAGACCTAAAGTCCGCAAAGTACCGACCACGCTGTATAGAACACTGCATTTGCATGGACTGAGATTCTTTAGAGACCACCAGAGTCTTATTTTTGACAGTGCTTGTAAACTTCAAGAGCTTGTGAAGCTGGAATTTAAACACAGACTGAGTTACATCTGGGCCTGTATATTTGCATGCCACAGTGGGCAAAGGTTAAACCGTAGAGTTTGGTTAATTCATGTCCTGAGCCTCTCTATGATAGACAGCCTCTGTTCTCTGCCAATCTGACACATTTTGGCAAGCCGGTGTCATTGTTCGCAAACTTGTGTGATATTTTTTGCAGTAGAAAGCAACAACAATAAGCATTCTCAGTAGACGTCATGATTATTTGCATAAGCATGACCTTAAATTAACCTCATCATGCACCAAGTGAGAGTAAAATGTACTGTATGAAACAGTTTTACACACTAATGTAACTTTTTATTAATTCTACCAATGGCTGAGTGAGAACACAACACTGTATGGCTTAGTGCAATTAGCAAATAACAAAATTGTGTTATATTTATGATAATATGTGAACTGCTGATGATCTTTTAACATGAGCAGCTCATGTTAACAGTGTTTTCAGTGTCTCAGTGCAGTTCGGGTTAGAGTAAACAGTCAACATGAAATCCATATGTGAAAGTGCTGTTAGTTTGAATCTTTACAAATAATGCATTGCATTTGAAATTACAACATTCAAACATCCAAAGAGTTTGTAAATCTCAAAAATTAACCAAAAAGAAGCTCTTGTAAACATATATATATATGTGTATATATATATATATATATTGTCAGGGAACACAGGTGGACACAATAGCAGATGGCCACCAGAATCGTTGACAAATGGCAGCCAGCAAACTCCTGACTCCTGGGTGACAGGTCAACTTAGAGGAATGACCCCACCGGATTACTTCAGAGCGCATCTTGGTTGGAACAAAGAGACAACCCGCTGGAACCCTTTCTGGTCCTGGACTTGTCCGCCTGGCTTCCTCAACCCGTCTTTCAATGTCCCAAGCGAGAGATGCCACCACCACCTACTTAGGTAAGATGGTGTCAGGTGGCTCCCTCTACCCCGGGGCCTCAAACAGACGAGAGAGAGCATCTGGCTTGATATTTTTGGACCCAGGTCTGTAAGACAAGGTAAAATTAAATTGCCCGAAGAAGAGGGCCCAGCGAGCCTGTCGGCAACTCAGCCTCCTGGCTGAACGGATATATTCCAGGTTCTTATGATCCGTCCAGACTAGGAAAGGCTGAGTTGCAGCTTCTAACCAGTGACGCCACTCCCCCAGGGCCAACCTGACTGCCAACAATTCCCTATTACCTATGTCGTAATTTCGCTCAGAAGGGTTCAGGCGATGGGAAAAGGCACAAGGGTGCACTTTTCCATCTAGGCGTGACCACTGAGACAGGACCGCGCCTACTCCGACATCCAAGGCATCCACCTCAACAATAAACTGCCGTTCAGGATCTGGAATAGACAGGACAGGAGCAGAGACAAAACAATACAGGGACGCAGGGAGCCATCCTTCTTTTTGACAAAGAAGAATCCGGCGCCCGCAGGGGAAGAGGAGCGTCGGATGAGACCGGCTTTGAGTGATTCATTGATATAGCTATCCATGGCCTCTCTCTCAGGACCAGAAAGGGAAAACAAACGACCCTTGGGCGGAGAAGTGCCTGGGAGCAGTTCTATAGTACAATCGTAAGGATGATGCGGAGGCAGAGCAGTGGCTCGAGACCTGCTGAACACCCGGCACAGGTCTAGATACTCTGCTGGCACCCCAGTCAGATCAGCAGCTTCCACCTGTAAAACAGGACACAGACACGGAAAAGCAGCAGGACCCAAACACGAAGCAAGACAATGCTGACTCCAAGACAAAAATGAATTACTTGACCAATCAATATGAGGACCATGCCGCACCAGCCATGGATGCCCCAAAACTATGCGGGCACTAGGTGAATCGAGGAGGAGCGGTGTGGTAACCTCATGGTGATTGCCCGAGATGAGGTGGAGGGGAGCGGTGGTATGGGATACAGTGGTGATAAGGGTGCCATTAAGAGAGCGAGCAGGAATAGGATTGGAAAGAGGAAGAGCAGGGATTCCCCACAAGGTAGTTAAAGAACTATCCATAAAATTACCCTAGGCTCCGGAATCAACCAGGGTCGAACCAGAAATAGTCACCAAACTGGACAGATACAGGAATAAGGAATAAAAGAGGAGGGGGAATGCAATAAAGGTGTAGCGCTCACCAGGATTCCCCTCTTCACTGGCAAGCCACTGCTTTTAAGGGACAAGCCACTGCAAAGTGTCTTAGCTTGCCACAGTAGAAACACAGACCCTGCATAAGGCGTTGTTGTTTCTGTTGGGGGATCAGCCGAAGACGCCCCACCTGCATGGGCTCTGAACCCAAGGTAGTGGCGTTAGCAGCCTCAGGAGAAGCAGAAGATGTGTCCTCCAGCCTCCAGGATGGGCGGAAAGCCGGACGTTGACGACGGCGGCGGAGGCGTCCTTCTACCCATAAAGCCATACTGATCAGTTCGTCAAAATCTTAAGGAAGGTCGATGGTGGCCAACTCATCCTGGATCTCCTCTTTAAGTCCCACATGAAACATGGACCTGCAGGCGCCTTGATTCCAGTCGCAGGAAGCCGCCAAGGTTTTAAATTGGATGGCATATTCTGTGACTGACCGGCCTGCCTGACGTAAACGGGCCAACTGGTCCGCTGCTTCCTGCCCCTGAGCAGATCTATCAAATAATCTCACCACCTCTTGTCTGCAATCTTCAAATGAGGCACAACAGGCAGCCTGTGTTTCCCAGACTGAAGTTCCCCAATCACAGGCCTTGCCTGAGAGCAGCGTCAGAATGTAGGCCACCTTAGTTCTTTCAGCTGCATAGGTGTGTGGCTGTAAAGCAAACACCACGGAGCATTGGGAGAGGAAGCCCCGAGATGAATTGGGTTCTCTATCGTAAGGCGGTGGGTTGTTACACCGGGGCTCACGTGGATGCTGAATGCCATAGTTCGCTTGTATACAAAAATAGAGTCTATAGCGGTGTTACCCAGCAGGGGGCATGCTGAAACGTGGCTGTATGGGGAATGCGGAAGTGATTCTTCAGAGAGAGCGAGAGGAAGCCGGCAGTCGAATGAAGCCGGTAGGCTCCGTGAAGTAGAAGCAGTCCGGCCTGGGAACAGAGGAGGTTAAAGAAAAGGCAAAATGCAAAGACGAGTGTTCTGGCGTGGAGCAGCACAACAAGACAGGACAAGAGACAGACAACTGGAGGCGAGACGAGACGAGAGTGGCCTGACGTAGACACACTCACAAACAACAATCTAGCACAGGACTACACACAAAAATGGGGTAATGAGAGGGAGGAGCAATACAGGGAGCGATCAAAATAAACACTCACTTGCATTCGCCACATTTAAACAGAAATGGGAAGACAGCAAGATCAGACCAAGGATGTGACATATATACAGTGCTTAATTTGTAAATTGCGAGGTCCCGGAACAGATTGGGGTAACAGCATGTTACCTGAGAATGGAAAGGTGTCGCGCATGAAAGTGGGCGGGGCGGGAGTGTCGCGGATGGCAGTGAAGAGGGTTGGGGAGTCGCGGAAGAAAGCGAAAGTGAACAGCGGAGGGGGAGAAGGGCGGTTGAGGATTTGACGTGTTCCGGCACAAATTATATATATGTATATATATATATATACACTTACTGACCACTTTATTAGGTACACCTGTCCAACTGCTCGTTGATGCAAATTTCTAATCAGCCAATCACGTGGCTGAAACTCAATGCATTTACGGCATGTAGACAAGTCAAGACGACCTGCTGCAGTTCAAACCGAGCATCCGACTGAGGAATGGGATTTAAGTGACTTTGAACATGGTTGTTGGTGCCAGATGGGCTGGTCTGAGTATTTCTGAAACTGCTGATCTACTGGGATTTCCACGCACAACTATCTCTAGGGTTTACAGAGAATGGTCAGAAAAAGCGAAAATATCCAGTAAGCGGCAGTTCTGGGGGTCTAACACGATACTAGTAAAGTGTACCTAATAAAGTGGCCGGTGAGTGTATATATAAAAAGCCAGAAATGTGATTGTTCTTTTACATTCATGGTAATGTGATATATCAAAACAGGATATAACATTTATTTTCATTTATTTATTTGTTTTTCTATAAAGCTATGTGTGCTAGATATAGATGAGTACCTACGGTGTTGATTAAACTGACACAAGTCTCATTTTTCAGCTAAAAACTGTTTAAAACAAGATTCAATTCCATTTAAATAGCTTTACTTTCCAGAAGTTTTAGCTGTTCCTAATTGAAAAATCACATACACATTTGTATTTTCTCTCTCACAAACACCTCCAATGATCCTGTGTACTCGTCCATGCATCCACACACACACACAGCTCCTCACTCTTGCATAATAGAATAACAGTGCAGTGCATGAGTCGTCCAGCAGCAGTTAGTCAATGCTAATCCAGTTAAAACACAAACCTGAATGGTTGCAGCTCTTGGTGTAAGGTGTCTGAGACTCTTAAGCTGGATACCTGCTCTCCTGATGGGATTCTCACTCCTCTAATCAGGTTTTTCTGCAATCGACCCCAGTCGTGATACAATTCAAGAGGCATTAGGCTCCTCTCTCAGATCCTCCAGCACCCGTTTGCTTTAATAAGACTTAGAAGTTTAAGCGCTAAACCTTTTCAGCAGACACTTTCAGCACTTTAGTTAGACCTGGCCACATCCAGTGTTATGTTGCAACTGATGTAGTTTCATAAGCCTAAATATCCTATTAAACCTCGAGGAAGTTCTTAGGAGCCGTTGTCAGGTTACTTATTGAAATTCCTATTTTGTAGGTGTTCTTGGGTAACTCGGGAGAGGTGAAGAACTACTCCAGCCTTCTCATCCAGTCTGGTTTGGCCATCAGCAGTGATTTACTACTGGATTCCAGTCACAGACACATCTACATCATGACCAGCCGTTCTGTGAGTGCAAAAATCATCACATCAGTTGACTGCAGGAGGGAAAAGGATTAAGTGTTTGTTAGGTAGTCTTTTACATGTGGATATAAGTCTTATACACATTTACTTTTTAAAGATAGAGTAATATAGTGAATATAGTAAAAATATGGTGAAATGTGGCCCAGGATCACAGGTAATAAGTGTTGAAACTGAGCTATATATTAGGGCTGAACGATATTGGAAAAATCTGACATTGCAATATTTAGTTTTTGCCTCAATATATATTGCGATATAATAGCTCTATTTGGAAAGATTTTATTAATTTAGATCGACTAGGGTGAGCAAGTCTTTTTCTGTGCCTTACATCTTCATAAAATTGAATAAATTAAGCATACAGTATATAAATATGACATTGAACAAATAAAGGTTAAATAAACTGTGGGATATGGTTATCTGGCCTAACAGTATTCAAGTACAAAAACTGAACAATCAAACTTAAAATAACTTGGTCATCATTGTATAAATAAATTGTATATTGTAAACAATCAAATCCTGCGATGTGACTATTGCAGACACTCATCGCGATATCAATGCTCAAACAATATATTGTTCAGCCCTAATAAATATTATGTGAAAAAGCTGAATAAATAACATTTCCATTGATTTATGGTTTGTTAGGATAGGACACTATTTGGGGAAGATAAAGATAAAAATCTGGAATCTGAGGGTTCAAAAAAATCTTAAGTATTGTAAAAATTGTCTTTGAAGTTGTCTAATTGAAGTTCTAAGAAATATATATTACTAATCAAAAATTCATTTTTGATACATTCATGGTAGGAAATGTATAACGTATTGTATAACGATGGTTTGTTCTGTAGACAATCGGAAAAAAAATAGCTTAAAGGGGCTAATAATTTTGACCTTAAATTTTTTTTTTTTTTATTAAAACCTGCTTTTATTCTAGCCGAAATAAAACAAATAAGACTTTCTCCAGAAGAAAAAATATTATCAGACATACTGAGAAAATTTATTTGCTCTGTTAAACATAATTTGGGAAATATTTAAAAAAGACAAAAAAAAAATCAAAGGGGGGCTAATAATTCTGACTTTAACTGTATATTTGTTAAAACTATTAACTGTTAAAAATGTAAAAAAAAAAAATAAAATAAAAAATTGAGTCAAAAAAATTTTGTAGCTAATTTATTATATTACCAATTTTATATGTTATTTGTTAATATTATTGAAATTATTTTGGACTTCCCTATTTAGACAGCATATATTATAAACTGCAAACCTAATAAAATACATAGTAATTATAACTATATTTAAAAATATTAAAAATACAAATAGCTAAACAAAATCACAGCATGTTTCAGACAATCAAAAACAAATGCATGACCAAATATTCTGGAAAATGATTGGATGTTATTCAAACAAAAGCAATAGGTCAAGTAAATGTAACCAGTTAAACTGTATATCTACACTGTAAAAAATATTTGTAAATTCTAAAAGCCTGTGTAGTCGACAGAGCAGAGATTCAAGGTCCTGTAATGCAATTCACAACCTTAAATAAATGGAAAACACAAAAGACATAGACTGTTAATTAACAGATATTTTTACAGTGTACAGAATGCAGTGCTGTTAGGTCAGCTTAACGCATTAAAGGTCCCATAAAATGCTTTGAAATATTAATTTATATTTGATGTTTGACGTTAACTTAACCGAAACCCGATGAGAGGGTGGGACATAGAGTAGCTCCTCCAATATTGTTTGGTTTTATCACAGCTCTGCCAGTGAGAGTGGTTGAGCTCAAGTGCATCACATAAAAAGCAAAGGAGAAGCGTCTTGAAGGGGGCGGAGCATGTCAAGATACTAGAGAGCATTTGATTGGTTATGATGTGATGAGAAACTGTAGTGTGTGAGGTGACGTGATTAAAACTATTGGTTCATTTGGGCAGAGGTGACAAGCTTTACATGTTTAAATCAGTTTTATATCTTCTAAATACAAACTGTGTCACTGTTTTGGCACACACTAGCTTCTAGATATCCTAAAAACAAATAATACTGAGACTAACAACTTTATTTTAATTTCATGGGACCTTTAAACATAAATATATATTAGAATCATACTGCAAAATTTGTCGGTTTTCCATCCAAAATCAGAATAAGTGAGTGTTTTGTCCTGCTGTGTGGTGTGGTGTGGTGTGTGTTAAGGTGGAGAAGAGGCCTGTGGCGGAGTGTGACACACACACGGACTGCTCCTCCTGTCTTTCTGTGAAGGACCCGTACTGCGGCTGGTGTGTGCTGGATGGCCGGTGAGTCTCTGCACTGTGGTGTTGAGTGTATTTTTGGACTGAGATTTCTGAATGTGTGTCTGTTCATTCCCTCAGCTGTGGGATGCGTTCGGACTGTCGGCTTGGCTCGGTTGAAGGTCATTGGCTGTGGAGTTTTGATGAGCAGCAGCGGTGCTTGAGCGTCCAGTCTGTGAGTCAATATAATGCCAGCCTTGGAGAACAGAAACAGGTAGAGGAACGTCCTTAATTACACAAATCCTAAAGCATGTGCATTGATTAGAAATCCTACAATATGTCATTGTCTTATATTGTAGTTGGAGATCAGCTAGATTCTGTTCATCAGAGGTGTATTTACAGTAGTATAGTGAAATATTGGGAAAAGTAACACTTTACTTGAAGGGGTGTTCACAAGACAACATACCTTGTCATAAATCTGTCATAAACATGATTGTTCTGAAGCCATTATAACTGTCATGAATATATTTCTGAACACATTTTTAGTGGAACAAACTGTATTTGTTATTAGAACGTCTCATTAAAAGTGTCATTTGTTAATTAATTTTAAACAGCTTCATTAATACTTAATGACATTTTAATGTCATTTTAATTTAACTTGTATCACTGTAGTTAAGATAAAAAAAATAGTAATGACGTTATAAAATTCACAACATTTATAATGGCTTTATGACAATCATGTTTATGATAGATTTATGATTTATGAGTTATGTTGTCTTGGTATTTTCAAGTTGTCATGACAAAGACAAAAACTGGCTGTGATGTATTTGTTTATGTCATGTTGTCATAACACGGGTGACGCAGTGGCGCAGTAGGTAGTGATGTCGCCTCACAGCAAGAAGGTCGCTGATTCGAACCTCGGCTGGGTCAGTTGGCATTTCTGTGTGGAGTTTGCATGTACTCCCTGCATTCGTGTGGGTTTCCTCCGGGTGCTCCGGTTTCCCCCACAGTCCAAAGACATGCGGTACAGGTGAATTGGGTAGGCTAAATTGTCCGTAGTGTATGAGCGTGAATGAGTGTGTGTAGATGTTTCCCCGAGATGGGTTGCAGCTGGAAGGGCATCCGCTGCGTAAAAACGTGCTGGATAAGTTGGCGGTTCATTCCACTGTGGCGACCCTGGATTAAAAAAGGGACTAAGCCGAAAAGAAAACGAATGAATGAATGAATGTTGTCACAACAAACAATGTCATCTTGCTTTTAAAATGTCAATTCTGAGCGAATGACACTTAGGCTACATTCACACTGCGTTTTTTTTTTTTTTGTTTGTTTGTTTTTCTCAGATCTGTTGTTGTTTGTTTCAGATTTTTTGTTGACATTGCTGGTATAAATGTGGCCAATATCAGATATCCAGTGTGAACAGGTCATGGTCCTAAAGTGACCCGCATGCGCAAAAGTACTACTATGCACAGCACATAATGTCTAATTATGTACACAATTTCAGGGTGTCCGTGGGATCTTAAAAAGGATTAAAAGTTGATAAATCAATTATGAGAAAATTAAGACCCTTAAAAGGTATTAAAAAGTCTTGATCGCATTTTTACGAGGTCTTAAATTGTGTTCAAGCGTTGTCCAGTGTTTGACTCCAAAAAAGCATACATATATTTATTTTTCTCCTAATATTAACAATGACGTGCTCGATCCACACAATTAGTTCGGGCCGGGGCACGTTTGCCCAAGATCCTCCGTCCAGGTGATGTCACGTAATTTGCAACAAACGCGGGAAAGGGGATGTGACGCTCTCCACATGTCGCGAAACCATAGAGTGAAACAAAAGGCGAAATAGGAAAATGTAAGTTTGCTTACTCCTAGTTGGAGAAAGACGAGTTTAAACAGTAGCTAAAGCCTGTTGCTGAAAACAACCGTGTGATATTAACAACTGTTTATTAAGGTAAGGGTTTAATACTGATTAGAACTTGAAGTGGCAATGAGCTCTAAAAATATTCTGAAAAGGTATTTAATTGTTTTAAAAAAGGTATTGAAATCTCCATTAGGATTCCTGCATATATTCTGAATTTGTGTAATGTATGAAGTGAACAAAGCACGGTGTCAGATTTAGATTTAGTTGTTATGCTTACGTTGGTACGTGGTGGCTGTCTCCTTGACCATGGATGTAGTGAACTCATCAAGGGTTAATGAGCAGCCGCAGACGGAACTGTGAAGGCAGGGATCACACCTGGTTCATCTGTGTTGAAATGTATATTGTTTACAGAGTCTGATAATCTAGCCTACTGTTCATTCATTTTAATGTGTTATAAACAACATAGGCCGTATCCAGTCAAAACTCGTCAAAGTGAAGCTGAAATGTTGCCGGCTTATTGAAGGATTTAGGATTTAATAGAACTATTTCATGTATGCCTTTGTGTTTTATTCTTTTTATATATGTAATTTTATTATATTGGTTTTTTTAATGAACAATCCTTTTTTTGGGTTACAGGTTATTGGTTGATGTTTGGTTAGCGGGTTCCAGTTGTCATTCCAAAAATAATAAAAATGCTATACTATTTGACCACTGAGGAGTAGAGGATGTATCTGTATGTGATTTAATACCACATATGAAAGTGGCACAAATCGGAATTGAATAGATCAGATTGAATGTGGTTCGGGCCGTTCACACTGTCACGACAAAAACAGATCTGAGTCACATGTGGGCAAAAAAATCTGATTTGAGCCACATTTGCCTGCAGTGTGAACTTAGCCTTAATGACTGTTGTTATAAGATAAGCATGCATAAAATCTCAGTCACATTCATGACGTGTCATGACAATCAAGGTTTAATGACAGTCTTATGAACAGTAAAGTGCTACCAAAAGCTCTTAATATGATGATTTTAAACTATTATTGTTATTGATGTTTTAAACAGTTGTTGATCTTTTTTTTACATGGGCCACAAATAATTTTTTCTAGGACATACAGTAATATAGTAAATACAACTACAACTGTTTAGATGTATATTTGTTTCTGGTTCATTAATTATTGATCTAACAAAAATACTTAGCTGTAAATCTATTCTCAATGACTGTAATGAGAACAACCATCATTAATAATTTATCTCCAATAATAATTTAGCATTAAGTGAGCATCACCTCAGCACATTATAATGATTTCTGAGAGATCATGTGACACTGAAGACTGGAGTAAGGGTGGGGAAAATTCAGCTTTGAACTTGACGTATACATTATTAATACATTAAAATGAAAAACAATTATTTTAAATTGTTTCTTTAAAGTGAGTTATAATAGATTAAACAGAAGTTAAATACATAAAATATAAAACAGCATTGTTTAAAATAAAATATTCATGTATTTATTGTTAACTTGTAATCACCTTGCCTTGCCTTAATAAAAATGATGACATCATTTACTCTCTCATGTTGTGGGAACTGAAAGTGTTTGGTTATCGATATTCTTCAAAATTTCATCTTTTGTGTTTAGGTGGAAAGAAATCATAAATCTGTTTTGTGGTAAAATATCCCTTTAAAAGTCTTACTGACTAAGAGAAATCAAATAAATTGTGAAAAAACATTTTTTTTTGTTACTGACAGTGACAGTTTAGTCAGTAAGATGTTTAAAGATGTGTTAGGGTTGGGCGATGTTGACCAATTTGGCATTGTACGATGTCTAATGTGAAACATCTCGATGGCCGATGGCATTGTCATAGGTGGCGGTGAATTAATTATTTATGAATAATTAATTAATTCATAACAAATAAATAATTTGTAACCTACCGTTTCAACTACCTGACCCGCATGGCCTTTGTTTTACGTATAACCAAATCATAAATAAATAAAGATAAGTTACACACAAATTACCAGCTGTCAATCACTTTTTCCTTGGGACTCTGGCATGAATAGGCAGGGTGATCTGTGTCGTTATAATGGCGTTGACAAACTTGCTTGGTGTGTGTGTGTGTGTGTGTGTGTGTGTGTGTGTGTGTGTGTGTGTGTGTGTGTGTGTGTGTGTGTGTGTGTGTGTGCGTGTGTGCGTGCGTGCGTGCGTGCGTTTGTGCGGGCGTAAGTGCGTGCGTGCGTGCGTGCGTGCGTGCGTGCGTGCGTGTGTGTGTGTTAGTGTGTGTGTGTGTGTAAGTGTGTGTGTGGTCACGTGATGTGTGTTTTCAGCGGTATGGACAAAAGGCTGTTCAGAAATGCTAGATGAAACGCCAGTGTGGATGTGGATCGTTTCCATCCTAAAATGTCATTAGTGTAAACGGGGCCTAAGTGTGCATTTTTCGAGAGCGGGTTTGCGATGGGGGCGGAGGATCGCAATGTTGGCTAAGCATCGTGATGTCTATCGGCCATCAGCGATGGACGATGGCATCGTCTATCGACCCAACCCTATGTGTGTTTTATTAAATTATAAGTATTTATATTAATTAAAATAAAATGTGGTCACCGAACAACATTAGGAATAGAAAGCAAATATACATTTAAAAGAGGTATTGCAAAAACAAATTATAAAATGTTCTATTATTTTATGTTTCTCTCGATTTTTCCTCTTTATTAAAATGTTATTTAATATTTTCCCCTAACACATTAATTTCGGGTGTACTATTTGTTTTTTGTATTTGTACATTTATGCTGGGCACTGTACATAAATGTATAAAGGTTGATGTATAAAAGATTTAAACATTTTTAATTATGAGAGCATGTGACACAAAAGACATCCAAAGCTGCAAATGATGGAATCAAACATTTCGTTTCTTTGTGTTGTCATTTAGCATATGGTTAGCAAGCTACAGTTAGTCTCTAATTAGTCTCAAAGCTAGCAGACGCTGCCACTGCAATCCCTAATGGGATAATTCACACATCAGCTTGACGTTTCTGATGCTTAAAAGCTTTTCCCCCAATTACTGTAATTCTCATTGAGCTATTCCCCAGGGCCTGCTTTTCTACTAAAATTAACAAAGCTGTAAATCTAATCAAAATAAGACCCTATTTGTAATGCAGGAGAGTGATTGTAAGACTGACATATCTGTGTGTTTTCAGATTGCTGTGGATGTCCCAGGTTTGCCCAGTCTGTCAGAGGGTGACAGATACTCCTGTTTTTTTGAAGACGCTGAAACAGCTGCTTTAGTCCAAGGCACAACAGTCACCTGTGATACTCCTGAGGCCCACAGACTTCAGCCTGTACCACAGGGAAATGGTAACACAACACACACTAATACTTGTAAATGTGGTTTGCGAAGACTTTCCATAAGAGCAAAACAGTAAAAAAACACTTATTATACCCTAACCCTAACCCTAAACGCAACCATCACATGAAACCTGTGGCAAAATTTGAATGTCAAAAGACCTTGATAAGTATTATTTTTAGGTGTTATTAATTACAAGGGGCGACGCAGTGGCGCAGTATGTAGTGCTGTCGCCTCACAGCAAGAAGGTAGCTGGTTCGAGCCTCGGCTGGGTCAGTTAGGGTTTCTGTGTGGAGTTCGCATGGGTTTCCTCTGGGTGCTCCGGTTTCCCCCACAGTCAAAGACATGTGATACAGGTGAATTGGGTAAGCTAAATTGTCCGTAGTGTATGAGTGTGAATGAGTGTGTGTGGATGTTTCCCAGGGATCGGTTGCGGCTGAAAGGGCATCCGCTGCGTAAAAATGTGCTGGATAAGTTGGCGGTTCATTCCGCTGTGGTGACCCCAGATTAATAAAGGGACTAAGCCGAAAAGAAAATGTATGAATGAATGAATGAATTACAGGGACATAAGACATGTCATTGTAAACCACCTTAATAGAGTACAGCTACACACACTAGGGCTGCACAATATTGGAAAAATCTAAAATTGTGATATTTTGTTATTCTGCAATATATATACATTTGTTATTCTGCGATATGAATTCAATTCCACCAGATGACTTGAATATGTGTATTTGGAAAGAATTGATCATTTTAGATTTGGGATGATTCTAAAGTAGGAGTGCATCTGCATAAAATCTAATAAACAATCTATAAATACACTAAAGAAAAATGTACAATTGAAATGAACAGTGCTTTATTGTTTTCTAAGTCTAGCAGTATTCAGGAACAGTAATTTAATAATAAAGATAAAAATAATTCAATAAAATCAATCGATATTAAAGTTACAAACGGTTAAATTTCGTACGCCCGAGCGCTTTTAAAATCATTATCCAGTCACAGGTCTCAAAAACACATGTAAATGATAGATTTTAGTACAAACTCAACATTGCACATTCTGCGATGTGACTATTGTGAATGATCACATTGCAGTATCGATGCTGAAACGATATATTATGCAGACCAAACACACACACACTCACACACACACACACATACTAATGATGTTCGAATCATTTCCTGTGTAGCTACAAAACTACTTACATTGCCTTAAAGATCTTATACAGGAGTAAACATTTACTTATCTAAGCAAGTGGGTTAAATAAGGTAACTACTATGTGTGTAAGAAATTTAGGCATAGTACCTAGTTATAACTCAGTTTATTTAATAACAATAAGTACATAGCATGTACACGCAACACAATTTGTATTTTTCAATGGATTAAAAAGATTCATTTGTTTTAAAGTATTCTTCCTCTTTTTCAGAGACATAAATAAATCTGCAATATGGGGGAAAAATCACTAAACACTTGTGTCTAATATGTATCTCAGTCAAAATTAACTCTTGGATAAAATCAATATCACATGTCTGGATTTTATTCTAGGGTGATTTGTGTTCTAATAGGCTTCAGTGTTTTTTTGTGTTTTTTGAAAAGTGAATGACACACAATAATGAGCTCACACCTCTCATTGAAACAATGATGATTATTGCAGATGATAAATACAGTTTAGTAACAAAATGATTAGCCCTTTTTCTAATATTTCCCTAGTTTGTTTTGGTAATACTTTATAATAACTACACACTATGAACCATTTATTAAGCATTAGCAAATAGTGAATTCATTATCTGTTAAGCATTAACTCTACATTAATAAACGTTAGTAAGCAGTTTATAACTGCAGATACAATTGCTGTATTCTTGACAAAACCACATACAGTTGAAGTCAGAATTATTAACCCCCCTGAATTATTAGCCCCCCTGTTTATTTTTTCCCCAATTTCTGTTTAACGGAGAGAAGACTTTCTCAGCACTTTTCTAAACATAATAGTTTTAATAACTCATTTCTAATAACTGATTTATTTTATCTTTGTCATGATGACAGTAAATAATATTTGACTAGATATTTTTCAAGACACTTCTATACAGCTTAAAGTGACATTTAAAGGCTTAACTAGGTTAATTAGGTTAACTAGGCAGGTTAGGGTAATTAGGCAAGTTATTGTATAACGATGGTTCTGTAGACTATTGAAACAAAAAATAGCTTAAAGGGGCTAATAATTTTGTCCTTAAAATGGTTTAAAAAAAAATTTAAACTGCTTTTATTCTAGCCGAAATAAAACAAATAAGGCTTTCTCCAGAAGAAAAAATATTATCAGACATACTGTGAAAATTTTCCTGCTTTGTTAAACATCATTTGGGAAATATTTAGAAAAGAAAAAAATTCAAATGGGGGCTACTAATTCTGACTTCAACTATAATGTGCTTAATAATTGTACTTTTATACTTTTTTAATGATTTATTTTTCATTACTAAATTAAGTATTACATTATTTACAAACCAGTTATTTAGGCATAGTTGGTGGGTTTTTAAGATCATTTAGAATGCGTTAGTAAATTATTAATAAACTATTTAAAGGGCACCTAGGTTACCCATTTTTCCAGATTCCAGATCTTTTGTGTCCCCAGAATGTGTCTGTAAAGTTTCAGCTCAAAACACCCATCAGATTATTTATTATAGCTTTCACTAGATAGTGTTTTATAGCTCTCTATAGATTTTTGCTGTTTTTGTGTACTGCGCCTTTAAGGCTAGTCCTCCCCGCCCCCCGTTTCCACGTGTCTGCCGCGCGTGCCTCAGTCTCCGCCCTCGGCTGCCTCAGAAAACTGACATAGACATAAAGGAAGCAGATCTCATGTAACGTTTGTGACAAAAACTACAGTAAGAACTTTATCAATGATTATTTGGTGAATTTGTTGTGTGGAGCTGCAGGATGAGTCACACACGATGTCGTTACAAAGTTCACACACACACACAGCGCAGACACACACGCGCATACATACAGCGCGCGCGTATAGCTTTGCACTGTCTTTGCACGCAAATGTGACAGGATACAGGTTAATATCCACTGCTGTATGGATATCTGTTACGTTAATGGACAAAATAAACCTGATATATCGTCCACAAACCGGGATTGAAGCGTCTTTTATTATTGTTCTGACATGCGGCTGTGGTAGCTGAAGTAAATCGCTGTAATTTATTACACACATGCACTGTTTTAAAAAATTTTAAACTTGTCAAACTCACTCTTGATCACATTTGATGATGATTGATGATCCTAGCAAACTGAACAGACCTTTTATTTAGGGTTGATTTGCACACATCCTGTCTTGTGGATATGATTACAAACGTTACTACGGAGACATGTTAATACGCAGCTGTCAATCAATATTGGTGGGCGGGGGGGCCGCACTCCTACATCAAGTTGCGGTCGGTCTCAAAACGGCTCCAATTGGTCCACCGTTTTTATGTTGTTAAGTTGAAAAAAAAGGACTGGGTGTGTTTATATCACCCCAATATGACGGTCTATACACTATACCTACACATACGTCTGTCCAAACAGCTTGAAAAGTACATTTTTCACCATAGGTGCCCTTTAAATTAACATTTATAATTCTTATTATTCAGTCGTATACTAAAGATTAATTTGTATGTTAATAAATGCTTTATTAACTCAACTTCATCCAGTTTTGTGACCTAATCTAAAGTGAGGAGTATTTATGCTTTATAAATCCCTTATAAATGACAATTAAAGGCTCAGTTATATTCTAAACAGGAAAAAAGAACATAAAGGACATTTTCCATATTCATTCCTATCCGTTTAAAGATCCACAAATAAAAACTGTACTTCAAATGAAAAATAAATCTTTGCAACCTTATCTAAAATAAAATTACTGTAAATTTTAAACATTGTATCTTATTATGTTGTTAAATTATTATATTGTTGTTGTTTTATCCAAGTTTATGTCGTATTTTGACACTCCTGTTATTCAGCAATGTTTAAACTTTACAGTCATTTTACTATTTAGATAAGATTGCAAAGATTATTGTACATTTGATAATGAGCCTTTAATTGTTATTTATAAGGGATTTACAAAGCATAAATAGTCCTCACTATAGATTAGGTCACAAAACTGCATAAAATTTAGTTAATAAAGCATTTATTAACATACATAGTAACCTATATGCCTGAATAATAAGAGATATAAACGTTGATTTCATGATTAAAAGTAAATGATTAATAAACAATCATTTACTAACTCATTCTGAATTATCTTAAAAATCATCAACTACTCTTAAATACAAATGGTTTGTAAATAATGTAATACTTAATTTAGTAATTAAAAAATAAATCATTAACAAAGTATGAAAGTGCAATTATTAAGCACATTATTAATGTGGTTATAAGTCAAGAATAGAGCATTTGTAGCTGCAGTTACAAACTGCTTACTAATGTCTATTAATGTAGAGTTAATGCTTAACAAATAATGAATTCACTAGATGCCAATGCTTAGTTTGTAGTTATAAAGTGTTACCGTTTTTTTTAGTTAATCAAAAAAATCATAGTAATTTCTTATTTCTTAATAATTTCTTTTTATTCCCACCTAACTAAAAGAAATAATCTTTTCTGCATAACAAAAATATAATACTGTAATAAACTTCCTTGCTCTGTTTAACATCACTTGGAAAATATTTGAAAAATATTCTGAAGCACTAATAATTTTGTCTTAAACGCCACCAAAATATTATGATATTAGAAAACTAATTTAATGTAAATATTTCTGAATATTATAATTGAGTGTCTTTTTGAGAGAACAAAAAGAATCTACAAGACTGTAGACTTCTCAAGGTATCCTTTGAGTCTTAAAAAGTCTTACATTTCAAAACTAAATTTAAGACCTTAAGTCTTAAATTCACTGAAACATTGTGTTGCAGGTCTTAAATTTTTTTAAACAGGTTAAAATAATCTAGCCAACATTTTAAACAGGTTATTTCATCTGGCCAACATTTATCCAATCACC
This sequence comes from Danio kyathit, assembly GCA_903798195.1. Classification (NCBI taxonomy): domain Eukaryota; kingdom Metazoa; phylum Chordata; class Actinopteri; order Cypriniformes; family Danionidae; genus Danio; species Danio kyathit. The sequence goes on from LR812541.1 coordinate 16,360,312, forward strand.
AACAATACATCTCAATAAAACCTTATTTTTTATTCATTCATTTTCCTTCTGCTTAGTCCTTTATTTATCAGGGGTCACCACAGAGGAATGAACTGCCCTTATTTTTTATTTTATTTAAGTTTTATTGCGAAGAGATGCAATTCACAATTTTACAGCAAAGTCCCCATTAAATTCCTTAATCAAGGAAAGACAATTGAAAAACAATTATATGATTCCTCATGATAATAATGCGCCATTAGAAAAAAAAACCCCTTAGTGTTTAACCCTGTAAAAGTCTAAAATTTCATTCTTAATGGTCTTAAAAGGGTCTTAAAAAGTCTTAAATTTGACTTGATGAAACCTGCAGAAACACTGCTTCTGTAATGCTGTAATATCCGGTTTCACTGACCTCCTCCTGCTGGTTTTCCGCACCATTACTCTCTCACGGAGTCCAAATGTTAATGATGTTACATGACTGTTGAAATAAGCTGTGGGTGGTGGGTTAACTATTAAAGTTTTAAGTGACGTGACATTCCATTGTCGTAATGTGCACTTAACGTTTTGACCCTGTGTTCTCTTGTAAACAGATTCAGTGTCTGTCACACTGTCTCTGCGCTTCGGGACAGTCACTGTGGTTCTGGCCGACTTCACCTTCTACGACTGCTCAGTGGTGCAGCAGCTCTCTGCCAGCATGCCGTAAGTCACAAACACAGCTTAATTAGTGTGTTTTTTCTTTTTATTCTAATTAAAAACAAATTAAATTCAAACACATTTAGGTCATTTCAAACCTACAGTAAGACACTTGAACTTTTGGTAGCAATTTCTATTAAGATCGTGCTTATAATCAGTTATAACTCTATTTATAATTATTTATAACCATGTATCTGTTACAACACAACAAACATTATACTGTATTATACTGATAGTTATAGCTACATAATAATATTAATAATAATTATAATAGTGTTATTACTTAATACTTACAGCCATCAATAATGCATTTATAAAGGTTAGTACCTGTATTATGATCCACAAAATGTGTTTTACTATATATACTGTAAATTTATAAGGCACAGAGGGCTATGTCAGCAACATAAAACCTTTCATTTATTTGTCAAAACAAAATATTTTAACTTGTGCAGAATCATTAAAAGGAGTCCTAACTATAGCATAACAACATTTTAAGATTGCACACTGCATCGTTATGAATACAATCATGTCTGATTAATTAATACGTATAAATCAGTGTATAATGTGATATGAACATGTATAATGAAAAATCACTAAGTATTTTTAACACTGTTTATAAATGTAGCTAGGACTGTCATTATAATACAATATGTTTGTTGTGTGTCTTTGTAGATATATTTACATATATTTATCATTGATTATAAATAATTATAAACAGAGATATAATTCATTATAAGCATGAGCTTCATAGTCAATTTGTTGTTTTGGACCCCATTGACCCCCTTACTTTAACTTAACCGCTACAACAACTAACTAACTATAATAAAACAAAAGGTACATTAGGAGTTTATTGTGACAAAAGTCATAACACACATGATAGTTAGACATGATGTGAGTTACAGTAACAAAAGAAGACTGTATGCATTGTAATGCATTGGGAAATTGTAAAGCATTATACATATGAGCAAAAAGCATTATGCATTGTAACAAATGAATAATTCCTTTATAAAGTATTATACAGTAATTACAGGCTTTGTAGAACATATTATGCATCATTTTACAGTAATAACAGCTTTATAAAGCATTATATCAGTACATGCAGACTTAGTAGAACATATTATGCATTATTGTCCAGTATTAATACATTTATAAAGCATTATACATTGCATAAAAGCTTTGTAGAAATTATTATGCATCAGATTGCATTGTTGAAAGTTTTGTGTATTATAATGCATTATGATTTCCTACATAATCAAATCAATGTCAAGTCAAGTCAATGTTTATCTATAAAGCACTTTTAAAAACAAGTGTTTACCAAAGTGCTGTACAAGCATACACCATAATGCATACAGTACATGCTTCATTAAAAGTATTGCATTACGAATATCTTATAAAGCGTTATTCATACAGACTTCTCACTAAGTATTAATCATTATATTGAATTGCTAATATTTTTATAAACCATTATAAATAGGCTTTGAGAGATTTAGGCATTATAATACATTAATAATCCCTTTTATAAAGCCTTGTTCATACAGTACAAAAGTATTATTCATTAAAAAGCATTAAGAATACCTTTATAAAGCAAATACAAGCTTTATGAAAGCATTATGCTTTATATTAAGTCAATAATAATACTGTTATAAAGCATTATATAGGACAATATAGACTTGGGAGAACGTATTGTGCACCATTTTGCATTAATATCACCTTTATAAAGCATTAAAAATTGCATAAAGATTTTGTAAAACTTATTATGCATCATATTGCATTAATGACACCTTTATAATGCACTATGCATGCCAGCTTTATTGAGAGTTTTGTGTATTATAATGCATTATGAATGCCTACATAATGCATTACACATACATGCTTCATAAAAAACATTGCATTACGAATATCTTATAAAGCGTTATTCATACAGACTTTAGGCATAATAGTGCATTAAGAATACCTTTATATTGCCTTATTCATACAGACTTAGTTCAAAAGTATTCAAAAATATTATAAGTATAATACATACAAGCTAAATAAATTGCATTATACATTATATTAAATCAATAATACCATTATAAAGCTTTATACATGTAGACTTTGGAGAACGTATTTTTTTAGCACCATTTTGCATTAATAACACCTTTATAAAGCGTTAAATATTGCCTAAAGACTTTGTAGAAATTATTTTGCATCATATTGCATTAATAACACCTTTATAAGGCACTATGCACACAGGCTTGAGCCTTTGTGAGAGTTTTGTGTAGTATAATGCTTTATGAATGTCTACATACATACAGTTAGAATTATTAGCCCCCTGAATTATTAGCCCCCGTTTATTTTTTTCCCCGTTTTCTGTTTAACAGAGGGAAGATTTTTTCAACACATTTCTAAACATAATAGTTTTAATAACTCATTTCTAATAACTGATTTATTTTATCTTTGCCATGATGACAGTAAATAATATTTGACTAGATATTTTTCAAGACACTTCTATACAGCTTAAAGTGACATTTAAAGGCTTAACTAGGTTAATTAGGTTAACTAGGCAGGTTAGGGTAATTAGGCAAGTTATTGTATAACGATGGTTTGTTCTGTAGACTATCAAAAAAAAAATTTGCCTAAAGGGGCTAATAATTTTGTCCTTAAAATGGTGTTTAAAAAATTAAAAACTGCTTTTATTCTAGCCGAAATAAAACAAATAAGACTTTCTCCAGAAGAAAAAATATTATCAGACATACTGTGGGAAATATTTAAAAAAGAAAAAAAAATTAAAAGGGGGGGCTAATAATTCTGACTTCAACTGTACATGCTTCATACAAAGTATTATGTATTGCATTAAATTACAAATATCACAATATTCACACAGACTTCTTACAGAGTATTATGTGTTATATTGAGTTTCTAATATTTTTATAAACCATTATACATAGGCTTTGTAGAAAGTTTTAGTGCATTAAGAATACCTGTATAAAGCCTTATTCATACAGGCTTCTCACAAAGTATTATAATGCATTAAAAATCCATTTATAAAGCATAATACATACAGCTTCAGTCTTCATAGAAAGTGTTACCTAAATAAGTTTTCACCATCATCACACCATCATCATCATCATCACTGGACAGCAGTATTAAAGCATGTGCTGATGTGCGGCTGTCCCGTGTTGAAGAATGTCCCAAAGGCGTGAGAGGGGCAGGGCAGCTGCAGACCTCAGTAACACATCCCTGATGATTTCACAGCTGTTTCCCACATTCCTGCCATCCTCCCTGCAGACAGCCGCTGACGGGACGCCTCCCCCTGATGCTGTTTTCATTTGCCATGTGGGAAAGCTGTGAACTCAGCCCTGTGTTGTTTGATGAGTTTAAGGGAGGCTTGTGTAACTCTAGAGCTCAGCGCTTTTGGATGCAGGGCAGCTTTACTGTCTTCATCTCAATGCTCAGAGGAGTGTAGATGGGTTTGGTTTGTGCACTTTCAGCCCATTATATGCTGTGTTTTTACTCTGCTTTTAGGTGTAGTGGTTGTGTGAACAGCCGCTGGAAGTGCAACTGGTGTATCCATCAGCATGTGTGCACTCACCGCTCCACGTGTGACAGTGGTGCCATCATCTACAACCAACATGTAAGTTTTGGTTTATATGTGGCAATTGTGTGATTTGCTCTGTGAGTAAAGTTGGAGCCTGCAAGTCTGAGAGTTAAACCGTGTATATTTAGCATATTTTTAATTGAAAATGATTAGCTTAATCAATTTAAATAAGAGAAGAAACTTTAAGTGGTTTTATTCAGGGGCCAAAACAACTGTAACATCAGCGTTTATAAGAAATCATGAGATCTTCAAGGAACACTTCATCTTTTTTTAAATAGGTTAATTTTACAACTCCCCTAGAGTTAAACAGATGTGTTTTACAATTTTTAATCCATTTTGCTGATTTTTAGGTCTGGTGGAATCACTTTTAGCTTAGCTTAGCATAAATCATTGAATCTGATTAGACCATTAGCATCTCGCACAAAAAAATCCAAAAACGCTTGACGGAAAATGAAAAATACCTATTTTATAGGGTGATAAGGCTAGGAACTATGCTCTTGGAACTGTATACACTACCTGACAAAAGTCTTGTCGCCTATTCAAGTTTTAGGAAAAACAAATAATAACTTGACTTCAGTTGATCATTTGGTATCAGAAGCTTATATGAAAGGCAGCAGCCTCTAGATTACGCTTATTTTACCAAATTAAAATATGATCATGCCTTGATTTTTAATGATTTAATTAGGATAGTAAGGTCTGACTTTGCTTAGACAACAGTCTTGTCACTTAACAGAAATAATGTACATTTGTATAGAATAGGGCTGTGTGGGTCCATCAACTCCAAGTAGCTCAGTGGTTACGTGACTCTCCTCTCACGCCAGAGACCCGGGTTCTATCCCGACTCTGACAGATGAAGAAGAAGAACAAGACGAAGACAACGAAGACGACCACGTAGACCAAGCAGACGACCAAGATGAGGATGAAGATCAAGACAACAACGAAGACCATAAAGATCAAGAAGATGGTGACGAAGAAGACTAAGACCAAAGTGAAGATCAAGACGACCACGGAGACGAAGATCAAGAAAACGACAAAGACCAAGATGAAGATCAAGAGAAAGACGAAGACCATAAAGACCAAGAAGAGGAGGACTAAGAAGGCGTCCAAGACAAAAAAGATGACAACGACCATAAGGACGAAGATCAAGAACAAGATGAAGAAGAAGACCAAGACAAAGAAGATGTCGGCCAATAAGTACACAATGTAACTACAGAAGACTAAAGTTTTAAATAGGAAATTTATCGAAACTCTTGGCACATTTTTAAGTAAGATGCTAATGGTCTAATCTGATTTAATGACTTACGCTAAGTTAAGCTAGAAGTGCTCCTGTCAGACCCGAAGACAAGCTGAATGGATTAAAAAATGATTAAATTTGACTGTTTATCACTACAGGACTTGTAAAATTATTTTATTTTTAAAGGGCACCTATTTTACCCCTTTTTAAAGATTTAATATAAGTCTTAAGTGTCTCGAGAACATGTCTGTAAAGTTTCAGCTCAAATCACCCATCAGAATATTTGTTATACCTTTTAGAAATTTGGAAATTTGAGCTGTTGTAACATTGTAGCTGTTTTTGTTGCCTGTGCCTTTAATGCAAATGAGCTGGTACTCCCGCCCACCGTTCCCACGTGCGTGTCAGAGCCACAGGGATCTGTTTGTTTTGCTTTAAAGCATGTAGCCTTCACGTAGATAAACAGCACAGTAACAGACAAGAATGAAGCAGATCTCCCTTACTACAGTAAGAACTTTCCCAACTGTTATTTGATATATTTGTTGTGGAGTTAATTCAAGCCTTTCTGCAACGATGAGTCACACGCAATGTTATTATAAGTGCGCGTGAGGTCAAGCACCATTCACACACTTGCTTGTTACTTTTTTTTTGCACAGCAAATGTGATATACGTTAATATCCACTGTTGTATGGATATCCGTTATGTTAAGTCCATTATGTTAACCGGGATTGAAGCGTCTTTTTTAATTTTAAATTTTTTAATTCTTTTATAATTGTACTGACATTATGCGGCTGTGGTGATGAATTGTATATCAATTTTACTGTCTTTATTACAAACGTGCATGGTTTTAAAAACGTTTTAAACTTGTAAAACTCATTCTTGAGGTGCAGATGATCACAGAGAGCTGAACAGATGTTTTAATTCCAGTTGCTTTGCACATATCCTTTCTTGTGGATATGGTTATACACATTACTACACACCACTTCACGTTGCGGTGGGCCTCAAAATGGGAGGGGTTTAGATCCTATTTTAACATTAGGAAATTTTAAAAAAGAGACTTTGTTTATATCACCCCAAGAGTTTTAGATGTCATGTGCTATCTGCCATAGAGGTCATGTGACAAAAACCAACCAACTCAGTACATCATGACAGAATTGAAGTATTAATTTTTAATTTAAAAATGAATTAATGAAGACCTTCAGCTTTTATAATGTTGTTTTTAGTGTGCATTTAATTATTTATATTTATTTTTCCTAAATTATTTAATTAGCATAACAGTGTGGACAAAAGGTTTTAAAAATGCAAGTGTTTGATTTGCTTTATGCACTAGTAAACAATGTCTTTTTTTTCTTTACTTATAAAAACCCCCTGCATTATTAAATTCAATTGAAGTATTAAACAACCAATTTCTAGTGTTGCTTTCAGACTTCCAGCTCCAACTGCATGCTTTTTTCCAATTCCTTTAGCTTTCAAGTAACAATTTTTGGTTCAAATGTATGTTACGCCTGCTTGTTTGTTTTATGATTTTTGCTTAGCGTCATTGTCTATTATTTAGCATTTTGTATTTAAGTTATTTCAGTTGCCATTTATTTCATTTTTCCCCTTCATTTTCTCTGTTGTCCTGTGTTCGTCTCAAGTTTACCTTCCCTACGTCTGCTCCTCAAACAATAAAAGACTCGTACACATATACCACCTCCACACCCACCACCACCACCACCACAACAACAGTCCTCTCCACCACTGAAGCTGGCATTACGACTGAAGCAATTATAATGACGACCACTCCAGAGCCCACCATCGCTCCCACTACACCACTGGAAACCACAACCCCAATCAACAATCCGCCCACAACCCCCAACCATGCCACAACCAGCGCCACTCCACTGCCCACCGACACCATCACAGAGGCCACGACCCTCTCGCAGAACGCCTCTCAGGTGGAGAAGAGCATCCAGGTAAGTTTGCTGTCGACCCCGACCCCGCAATCCAAAGAAGAGCTTGCAAGACACTCGACGCCTGAAGTGACGCTGCCTGCATTGAGAGCTGGCGAAGTGGTGACAATGGGGCCATTAAGTGAAGTTCTGCCATCTGAAGTGGCCACCCTATCACAGACGGAGATGAACGTGGACGCCCTTTTAGAGACGGGACTCCCAGTGTCGTCCGCTAGCGCCCCCTCTGGCGACGGTGAGGCAGGCCCTGATTCAGCCGATTTCGCTCTCGCTCCAGATACTGACTACCAGTCGGACTCGGATGACCTTTTGTTGATGGTGAGTGTGGCTCCTGGGGGCCAACGCTGCTCGCTTGTTTGCGCTCCAGAAGCTGGAGGTTGAATGTACCTTTAGAGGGAGTTTATATGGGTGAATGATGGGATGTTTAATTGGACTGATGAAAGCGGTAGTGATTCGAGCTTAATTGTGCGTTTGAGGCATTTAATGACTCAGGAATGTTCTAGGATGAGGATGTTGATTTGTGCAGAAATTCATTTAGATTTCTCATTCAGTTAAATTCATGTAAAAAACAACAACAAGAATTTGACACAAGAATTTTTGAAGAACCAAAAAAAAACAATGGCTTCCACAAAATTCCTTCATGTTGTCCCAACACAAATTAATTAAGTGAACTTCATCATTTTTACATACTTAAGTGGATTGAACATAAAACAATTAAACTGTCCCCAAAAAAACTAATTCAACTCATTTTAAATAAGTAGTTTGATCGAGCAGCAAAAGTCATTTGTTGAGTGTAGAGTAATGCTCTTTTAAGAGATTGTGTATACAAAAAATACATTTTCTGTTATTTAATTTATGTTTCATATCAAAGCTGTTTGACTTTGTTTGTTGTGCAGAACTTTAAAATCATGTTTTGAGTGAAGTTTCAGTGTTTTGGTGTGTAAATGAAGACAGTGGGGTCTTCATTTAGTCAACCAATACAGTTGGGAAAAAAAATTCAAAGATTTTTATTTTATGTTATATTAAAGAAAGTCACACATATAAGTTTGGAACAATAGTAATTCAAGACAGTGTTTTTTGTTCGTAGGACAGTTACATTGTTTGTGTGATTAATCTGTTTAAATTGTGCAAAGTGTAACAGAGTTAATTTAGCTTTTTTTTGTTTCAATTTAGTTTTTATTTTTGTTTGTGAATTATCTATTTACTTGTGTAAAATGATTTAATAATATAATCAATAGTACACTCTAAAAAATTATAGCTTGTCCTAACCTCATTTGGGTCAAATATGGACAAACCAAACATTTTGATAAATCTTTTAATTAAAGTTACAGTAAATGACTTTTTGACTCAAAGACTTTAGCTGCGTCACAAATGGCACACTATACACTATGCACTATGTACTAATGCACTTACACACTCAACATCAATTTATAGGAATGTAGTGTCGTCCCAAATGGAACACTTATGTTTTTTTACTAAGCGGAAATTCAAACCGTTTCCTTGATGATGTTTGACATTTGCTATATTAGTGAAATAAATGACCAAACTACCAAATAATACCTGCCATGAGTATAACTGCATTCACCATCGAGAGGCGCTATAATCACTCTCATAGGAAAATTTTGCTTTCACAATCAAAAATAAATAAAGTTATCCAACATGTGCGTCATATAGCTTCGCCTCTTCTGCTACGTGAGCAAAACTGCGGTTGTTGAGTGCGTGAAGTGTTCATCATTTCACACTTTATTTTACCGGTTGAATAAGTGCGTCATTCGGGTATTTAAAGAGCGCTTATTATTATAAGAGTTTTTAGTGTGAACGCACTACTTACACTATTTATACTACAGAATGGCGCAGAATAGTGTATAAGTATGCGATTTGGGACGCACCTTTTTTCTATATTTTATTTTCTATATTTGACCCAAAATTGTGTTAACTACATTTTAAGAGTGTGTGTTGTTTAGTTTTTTGTTGTTGTTGTTTGAAGAGTTCAGTTAGCATTTTTGTCAGCATACTTTTTTATTTAAAGAGTACTTGTCAGCGTACTTTTTTATTTGAATTATTACATTCAGTTTTAATACATTGTTTAAATTTATTTTTCAATTGTTAATTTTTATTCATATTAATTTAATCAGTTATGGGGGGAAAAATATCATAATCGATAGTATAGGGCCTGTACATGTAAACTTTAAGTGCTCTATTTTTAATGATCTAAGCGCAAAGTCTAAAGCGCATGGCGCAAAAGAATTAAGGGCGTGTCCGAATCCACTTTTGCTATTTTAAGGATGGAAAAATACGGTTTGCGCCCCGATGCATGGTCTAACAGGCTTGTGCATATTCTCTTCATGAGTTATGGGTGTGTTTTGAGCATAACGTGCATTAAACCAATCAGAGTCTTATCTCCCATTCACTTTAAGTGTCAGTTGCGTCTCGGCATGGCACATTCCCTATTTACATGGTGGATTTTGTAAATGGAAAAACTGAACGCTTCACTAGAGAGAAAACAGTTAAACAGACCGTCAGCAGCGCCAGGATAAAGAACGAGCCACTTTTATTCGGCCTCTTTACTTTTTCTCTTTACTTTGCTCCTTTACTTTCATGGATAAGGAAACGGTGGAAACTCACTCCACTGAAGACATCCATTAGCCTACATGTTTAATTTTGTTTATTAAATGCAAAGATTTGTTTTAAAGCTATTTCTAAATTCAGTTCTAATTTCCAGCAAACTAATAAATGACAATAATAACAAAGTGTGGTCAAAAAACTGAGTTATATCCAAACACACATGCTATTCTTATGCCCCATATAATGATGCATAGTTAATAGCAGCGCACCAACAATGCGCCTTAACACACCTCCTATTTAGACCAGCACACCCATGAGTCCACAAAGTGGCGCAAATTTCAATATGTTATTTAAAAAATGTGGTGCAAAACATGAAAATAACAGTTGCACTGTCGTGGCGCCATACACGACTTGCGCCTTGTTGTGCGTGTATGATAGGGCCCTAAAATGCGTTTCTGAGTGCTAAAAATTTAGCAGAATTTTTGAAAGTTCTGTGAAGTTATCATCTTCATTCTATAGGCATAATGGAGTACTTGAAAATGTAAAGTAAGAAAAAGCAATCTATTGATCCCAGAGCATTTCTTTAGTCATTAAATTTGCTTCATGTGGCTTTTCCCCCTTGTTATTTGTCCATTTTTGTGTTCCTCAAATCTGTCTAACACACTCACTCCTGTTGTCTTGTCATTCTGCTCATCACGCATGTTACTTAACATAGCAGAGGTCGAGTCAGCACCGTTCAGAGCAGTGGTGTGTGTAATACAGTATTTGTCCATCTGTATGTGTGATCAGGAGGAGGAGAGTTTACTGGTGAGCAGAGGCTCTCAGGCCTGTCCATGTGTGGAGAGGATTCAGGGCAGTTCACTCCTACCTGTCAATGTCGAAAGGAAGATCACACTGCTGGGACGCAACTTACACCTCTATCAGGTAACGCAGCATCTGTTAGGGCCTGTTAGGACTTGATAGTTCAGCAAGTTTAGACAGTGAGCATAATGTCTGGTTATGCTCACTTAGACAACAAGGGGCTCATAATGACGAATTATCATAATATGTAGAAATAATGTAGAGGCAGTGTAGAAACATACTAAAAGAATGGTACAGTTGTCTGAGTGAGAGATTGTAAATTAGTAGAACACAGTGATTTGATGCTGTAACCAAGCTAACCTTCAGGCTGCATTTACACTGCAGATCTTGATGGTCAATTCCGATTTTGTGACTGTATTTGATTTTTTCGACATCATCTTTTAAAAGTGAATCGTATCCGATTGTCTGCATTTACACCGCACACGGCAAAGGCTCCGTTCCTGTATTTAATCTGTTCGCATGGTTTCAATTTTTAATTCTTTTTGACAGGCTGTTTTACTATAGTTTATGACAGAAAAGTTCTCATTTGGCCATCTTCTTTTAATCTAGGCATTTTAAACCAGTAGGCATCTTAATGTAATGTCCATGGCGTGATTTATGCACATGATGTATGCAACAGTTTTATATTAGTTTATATTGGTTACGTGGTGGATATTGCGCTCTCTCGTTAACATGCTTAAATACTTGTGCTACATGACAATAGAAAAGCTTTTTTTAGTCCTCGTGTATGAGATTTAAGGTTTGGGACTGTGCTGAAGTCTGTTCCGAAATGAAAGCATCAGAGTTGACGTCATTCGCTACGGTTTTTAATTATGCGCGACTCGCATTGACAGGTGAAAATCCGATCTACCGGTCAAGTCTAGATCAGATACGCGGCCGGCCGGCCGGAAGTGCGATATGCACATTAATATAGCAGCATTTTTATAACACTGTATAAAAATAATTAATATTTTTACAGTACTGGGACGGTTGGATGTAGGGTTGGGGTGGGGTAGGGTAGGCATTAAAAAATACAATTTATTGGGTAATTTAATAGATAACATAAATAATACTCGATACATCTACTGTTTTTTACATTACTATGACGGTTGGGTTTAGGGTTGGAATGGGGGTAGACGATAATAAAATACAATAATCGGGAAATGTAATAAATAATATAAATAATTATCGTTAACTTCCGGCTGCATCCATATCCGATCTAGCAACACCCCGATCTACCTGCTTACACTGCAGACACGCGGGCACAGATCTGATTAATATCGTATAAATTTCCACATATGAACAAGACCTGAATCTGATTTGAGTAAATCAGAATCCATGTGATTTTTTTCCTGCTTACACGTCCATGGGCCATATCCGATCTGTGCCACATGGGAGAAAAAAATCGGAATTGAGTCACTTGAACCTTGCAGTGTAAATGCAACCTTAGTCCGATCATCTTGTAGACTTTGTCTAAAGTGTCATCCATACAGTATCTATGAGGTCATTTGAAAATCTAAAAAAAACACCATCTGTCAATGAGGTTTGAGGAAAATGAGCATCTACAGCACAGGTATTAAACACAGTTCCTGGAGGTCCGAACCTCCACACAGTTAGTTCCAACCCTAATTAAACACACCTGATCAAACTAATTGAGTTCTTGCATCTTGTTTGAAACCTTGTTAGTGTGCTGAAGCAGGGTTGGAGCTAACCTATGCAGGGCTGCAGCTGAGTTTGACACCCCTGATCTACAGTATAAGAATAGATTAAAGTGGTTAGTTCACCCAAAAATCGAAAATTCTGTGATTAATTAATTACTCACCCTCATGTTGCTCCAATCTCCTGACACCTTTGTTTGTCTTCAGAACACAAATGAAGATATTTTAGAATAAATCTGAGAGCTCCCTCATCCTCCATAGTAATCTCAATTGTCTTGAGATGTTCAAAGTAAAGACAAGGGGCCAAAAACATTGTCAAAACATGCCATGTGTCTTCAGTGGTTCAATTGTAATCGTACAACGCTTCAAGAACATCTCGTCACCTTAGAATTATAAGGTTCTATCTGACATTTTTGTCAAAATTGAGTTATTGACATATTCTTATTAAATGACAACTTATTTACATTATGGGATGTTTTTTTATAAGTTGTTTACATTTTAAGACTTTGTATTTACAAAAACAAATGTTACACACATACTGTTTGCTATGGAATGCAAAAACTTTGAAGCTCAATATCTTAAAATAATTCAGAATGCAGATAAAACCTTATAATTCCAATGTGACGATCTGTGTGTGCCAAAAAAGGACTTTTTAAAAGACAAATTCACACATGCAAACAAAATTTGTACCATATGACAGAACTCTTCCTTCTGAAAGTCTTTGCCTCTTGGATCGCTGCTGTCAGACAGATCATCTGTTCTTTATTGGAGATTGTTTGGAAAAACCTATTTTTGTAAACTAGTCGTAGATTTTTGCACTAAACTTTTGCCCAGTGTTAAAAATCACTGCAGTGCAATTGTCTAGACTGTCTAGTTCAGTAAATATCAAGAAATGTTGAACTTAACAATTTCCAAAGCTGTAACAGGATTCTTTGTTGACTATAAAATGTATTAAAAATGTACTAATAGAATAGAAGTTTTATACAACTTTTTAATTGTCAGTTTGGGTCATTTTCAGAGAAAAACAAAACAAAAGGCTTACTAACCCCAAACTTTCTCTTGCCATTTACACTACCGTCAAAAGTCTGAGGTTAAATTATAAACTACTTTTGAACAGTTATTTTATAGTGCAATAACATTTCACAGTTTTACAATTTGTACTGTATTTTTGATGAAATAAATGCAGCCTTGGTGAGCAGGAGAAGCTTATTTTAAAACATCTAAAAATCATACTGACCCCAAACTTTTGACCGGTAGTGTATATTGTGCATGTTATTATTAATATTAAGTAAGGGATAATCAATATATCGCTGTGCGTTAAAAGATTTTAAATGTACAATACGGTGGCAAACAAACACCCACCTGGCAAGCCGTTGAATTCCTTGCTTATTCTGTGGTCATTTGCAAAGCTATAGACAAGTTAAAACTACTAATTCTCTAGGCAGTGCAATAATTAACCAAATTTTACGAATGTTATATCTTCTCACTTTGAATCAATCACCGTCAGACACAGAGGGATTGTGAGCGCAATCATGTGTGTTCATATAAATGACACGTGGGTATCTAATAGCTCATAGTAACACGCGTTACGCATATTTGTGAGTTGTATGATCAGCTCCCTAGTTAAGCACACCTCCATGGCCTCGAGATTACACAGAGGAATGAACAAGGCTGTCATTGAGTTACTGTTGTTACTACTGCTTAAGGTTATTACTCAAACTGTGATCACAACTGACAGGAACTACCTGTGCATAACATGATTTATACCTTCTAGCCAATCAGAATCAAGAATTTTAACTGATCGTGATTTTTTAGGGCATTAAACATTTGTGTATGTGTTTTTCAAGGACAAAGAACTTGACTACCAGTGTGTGTTGGTGATTGAGGGCCGATCGGTGGTGGTGGATGCGTTTGTGGAAGGGGATGATACTCAGCCATCTCTGTTCTTCATCACCTGCCAGCTGCACCAGGTCTGCTAGCACAAAAAATGAGCTAAAACCCAAATATTGATTAAAAGTGGTCTGCAGTAGCTTAATTAAACTATGTTTGCATTTCGGTTTCAAAGTACTCATACTCTGCTGCTGTGGAGGAATATAAGAGCCTGATCTCCGTCAGGAGGAGAGACTCCTTCCACATGGATTTCCCAGACGACCTGCATGGTACAGTAGCTAATCATTTCTAACTTTTAGCTGTTTTAATGTGCTGTGTTCTATGGCCCTATTATCAACTGGCCAAAACAAGAGGACAATGCTAAATATAGGTGAATAAAGGAGCCTCTGGTCAAAAGGTGAGCGTTGCATTGTGGTCACTTTCCCAAACATTTCATTCAATGTTACTCGCTGGTGGAATGATCTTCCCATTCCCACACGGACTGATAATTCACTAGTATCATTCAAATGACAACCGAAAACCCACCCTTGATCACCTGAGCACATAAAAAAAGCTTTTTCTAGCTTTAAATCCTCTGAGCACTAACAGTTCCTTTGACAAAAGCATCCGCTAAATGACTAAATGCAAATGTAAATATGGTGTCCAGTCCACATTTGACCACTTCAGGAGGTAGTCGAAAACACATTTGACTGGATTGCTTTCATAGTGTAAATGTTCATATTACATAAGACCAACTATTATCTGCCTACCGAGTGAACACGTGATGATAATTATGGCATGTACTGTGTGGAAGCACACCAAAACAAGGTGTTCAAAACCCAGATTGCGATCAAAATTGTAGCTGCCATCCACATTCTGCGTACTGTAACATGAGTTTATTTATTCAATTGTACTCACTTGTACCTATACATTTCAATGGCCATGCAATTTCACAATTCTCAGTAACAAAGCAGAATGAGACAAAATAAAAAACAAACTAACTAAAAGGCTTCAAAATTATAGAAAATTTAAAACAATAGAAAAAATATATACAAATGGAACAAACTTTCTCTGTAGGAATTAAACTTGATTTGTTTCTTATCAAAGCTACAAAAGTCTTTCAGTCAAGAGCAGTGAGTGATTTTGTCCTTGTTTTGACACATTTTTGAATGTATTTGACCATTCAGCTGCACTTTAATCTAAAAGATGACTTTACATGTGTGTGTTCTGAGGATGAGCGTATGACCAGAACAACACAACACTTTTAAAAACAGGAATCAATCGAATACACTTCAGAAAATGAAGCATGCCCAATGCTGCAAAAATCATGTTACACGATTTTACCCATTTCCATGTGAAGCTGAGCTTTTTGGAGAAATAAATGCAGACAGATGGAAAGGGGATGGGATATGACGATATTTTTTTTCAAGGCCAAAATCGAAATTTAATTTTAATTCATTTCAAAATAAGAAGGAAAGGGTCTTGATGAGATTTCAACGCAACTGTTTACAAAGACAAATTGGGATGCTATTACTATGGATGTAACGATTCACTGTGAGCCGATTGAAAATCTATTAAAAAATGTGACGATTCAAATCGGTTGAAATGTTGAATGAATCGCGATACATGTTTTGAATAGAGGGGGCGCTGTGTTTACAGGCGTAAGCTCGTTTGGCCTGCACATCAGCGGCGAGGAAGTGGTGGGGCGGCAGAGTCAAATGACAGCGGTGAAGTGCGTCGGACAAACGCAAACTGTGTGCAAATACAGCAAAAAGACGTTAGCTTACATTAACAGAACAACGAATATGATGCGCATAAACCGTCAGCACAGTGAAAACTACTGTCACAGATATCTATACGCAAAAAAGCTATTAATAAGCCAAACCATGCGGGCCAGATGATTTGCACCTCCACTGCTCCAATGAGTGCTACGAAGATCACGGTGCATCAGTGTTTTCATAGCGAAAGTGTGAAGATGTTTTTCAGAACAAGGTATTAGATTATTTTTACCCTCTCCTTTTCAAATTAGTTTATGCATATTTTAATTTGCTTATCTTTATTGAAGATTTAAAAATGTTCAAGATTATCTCTTCTTAAGTTTATCAAACTGGGGTGCGTTTCCCAAACAACGACGTAACTCGCGGCTGAACTATCATAGTGCGATGCATCGTTTGGCAAAAGAACGATGTAGCGACGAGTGTTTCCCAAAACCCCTAGTTTCTCTGTTGCAGATCCATCGCTTGAACCACGTTAGTTATAACGTAAAACGCCCATAATGATGCTCTAAACGGGGTGGAGTAACTACTTCTTTAGAGAACAGCCCCATCATTTCTTTGTGCAAATTATATTGTTTTACACAAACACGCATTTAAAATAAAATCCAATATTAGTTTTAGTAAAAACATGCACTCGTTTTCCATGTTCATTGAAATATATGTAAATGACGCATACAGTATAGGGCCTGTGTTTGCTTTACTAATATTATTGAGAAGTTGAACATTACATATTCTATTCTAAAACATAAAATCACTTACAAAAGCTAACACTATTCTAATATTATATATAAATCAAATAAATAAACAATGAGGCTATTTATTATAAATATATTTACTTTAATAATAATATTAATAATATTAATGATGATGGTGATTATTATCATTTAGGATATTGTTTATTTATTTTTTAAAAATTACAATTTGACACATGCAAATGTGTTCAAAATGATATCAATGTTTTCAAAGTGCACTGCGAAGGGAGCACAATTGTAAACATGAAGATCGCTAAAACTGAACTGTAAAAATACTTTGAAAGCAAATTACACGTAAGCAAGATTACCTTAATGCTTTTTTACTTTTAATAATTCCAACTTTGAATGTTAGAATGTTATAAATGAATAGGGCATAGAGGGGATAAGTGGGAATAGAACACAGCCAGGAACTATGTTTCTAACTACAGCTCCAGAGGTGTTGTTTCAAGTGCTCAAGTTTGCGACGCAGTTTGCGAATGTTCGTTGGAATGATGGATTCGGGAAACAGCAAATCAAAGAACTATGTTTGTAACGATGGAACTTGCGACCTTAGTTGGCTAACGGTGGTTTTAGGAAACGCACCCCTGATATTTATACTAATTAATTATACAAGTAATATTAATTATTCTCCTTCATAGTCTTGTTTATGTCTCTATCCTACTATATAATTAATAATTTTATAATCATTTTTTTTATGCCAGTGGACCAGTCCCCTGGATCAGAGGGCCACCTCTGTACACCCTGCTCTCTGGTTTAGGAAAGGCTTTTCTCTCCACTCCACATCTCAGTCCCCAGTGAAAGAGTTTTCTCATCGCTAGGGGACATTGTAAATGTGCAAAGACCTCAGCTTATGCCAGAAAACAGAGATAGGCTGATATTTCTTTTTTAAAATGTAAAATCCCAGCAGGCACGGTTTTAGTTTGTTTATATTAAAGAGTCTTCTTTAGTTTGTATTGTTCCTTTTTTAAATAGTTTTTTTTAAAAAGTAATTTATTTGTGGCAGAAAATATATTATTTTGCAAAAAAATGTGCAGCATTTAAGAAAAAATAAAAGTGCTCTTCACCTTAAATTTGTTTCAAATTATTTTGTTAAAAAATCGTGACTAAATCGTGAGATTAGTATTGTGAATCGTATCAAATCGTGAGTCAGGCGAATCATTACATCCCTAGCTATTACTGATGCTAACAGATTTGAATGCCAACCCCAGGTGGAAACAGTGGAAACCTTGATGTATCACATGAGTTCAAATCACTGTAATTGTATGTTAGTTCTAGAAATAATAAAGGAACTTGTTTCACATGTTTTGTCCTTGCAGTGCGTCTGTATAACTGCTCCGTGGGCCGGTCAGACTGCAGTCGCTGTCACACGGCTGATCCGCAGTATGGGTGTGTGTGGTGTGAAGGGTCTCGCTCCAGCTGCGTCTACAAGAGCTCCTGCACTGAACATGTCCAGCAGACCTGCCCTGCACCTCACATACACACGGTGAGGAGATGCATGCACTTCTTTATGCCCATTGCAGGAAATCACATTGTGCAGATTACTTTTCCTAAAGGGATAAAGGTCAGGGTGGCAACCCAGTCAAATGACACTGTAGATTTTTGTTTTTGTGGGGGAAAAAAGAAAAGGCTATGACAGAGTAGTTGGCGGTTCATTCCGTTGTGATGACTCCTGATAATCAGGCACTAAGCCAAAGGAAAATTAATGAATGAAAAAGAAAAGGCTTGAATGGTAACATGCAAAGAACAGGTAAAGAGTAATAAGATCCAGGATGCTGGTCTTTCACTTGTACCCTTCTGTTCTGTTCTATGATGAATGGTAATAGCAAGAGTTGTCTATTTGGGCAATCAATTCAATTCAAGTGCACTTCTGCTGTAAAACAGTCCCTGATTGATCTTTACTCACAGTCCAAAGACATGCGCTATAGGTGAATTGGGTAAATAAAATTGGCCGTAGTGCATGAGTGTCTGTATGAATGTGAGTGTGTATGGGTGTTTTCCAGTACTGGGTTGGGCTAGAAAGGGCATCCACTATGTAAAACATATGCTGG
Organism: Danio kyathit; assembly: GCA_903798195.1. Lineage (NCBI taxonomy): Eukaryota > Metazoa > Chordata > Actinopteri > Cypriniformes > Danionidae > Danio > Danio kyathit. The sequence continues at coordinate 16,379,245 of LR812541.1, forward strand.
AATAGTTGGTGGTTCATTCCGCTGTGGCGACCCCTAAAAAATAAGGGACAAGCCAAAGGAAAATGAATGAGTATACAGTCAAACCCAAAATTATTCATACTCCTGGGGGCTATTCCATAAAGCAAGCTTAGAGAAAAAGCCAGGCTTATTTTGGTAAGTCAGGTTTATTAATGGCGGATTCGTTTTCATAAATCAAATTTACGATAGTTCAAATTTAGTTACCCTGGCAACTTATGCTGGAAAACTAGCCTGGTCTGGGGCAGGCTAACTCTCAGGCAAAGTTCAAGCTTAATCAAAGTAATGTTAACATTAACCTGCCAGTTTGATGCCATTTTAATTTATTTAACCTCTTAATAATGGTTAACTTTATAGTCAATTAATAGTGTATATATATATAAACGTAAATATACCCTACCTAACAGTCTACTTATAATCTAATGGAATCAGTTGGCATATATATGCAGTGTAACTTAAATTCAACAAACGGACCATCAAAATAAAGTGTGACCATATATTTAAATTCATATAAGTTATTCCAAACAAAACAAATACAAACTACAACATTTAAACTAAATTTAATATTTTTTCAGCTAATTTTTATATAGTTTCTGTTGAATTTTTTTTTTTTTTTTTTTTTTCCTGGTTATAAAAATTTTATTTACCATTTTCCCCAACATATTTATTTGGGTGTACTAATTTTTGCACTGTGATCTTCAGTTTATTTTTTGTTAGATTATTTACAAATTTTGCTTTGGTGAATAATTTAATGTATATGCACAAATATATTATTGTAAAGCATTCTGTAGAAAATATTAACTTAAAAAAAATTTATATTCAGGCACTTTATATCCCAGACTAAAAGGGCATGTGCACTGCACAGGTTGAGCTCTATGTGTGCACGTGCCTGTATATATATATATATATATATATATATATATATATATATATATATATATATATATATATATATATATATATATATATATATATATATATATATATATATATATATATATATATATATATATATATATATATATATATATATATATATATATATACATACATACATACATACATACATACATACATACATACATACATACATACATACATACATACAGGGCTTGACATTAACTTTTTTGATCACCAGCCACGGTGGCTAGTAGTTTTTCAACATTACTAGCCACTCGCCATTTTCACTAGCCACAATTTTATTGTTGGGAAAATATATTTTATACACAAAAATATGACTTTGACATGCTAAAATTACTTGATTTAGATGTTGCGTTTTCTCCACATGCCTCATTCATTTCACTTTTTGTGTGTCGTGTATGAGCTTGCTAAATGTTCATGAGCAAATGGGTCATGGTTTCATAGTATTACTATTAGTTTTTATTTCACATAATTTTCAGAGCTCAAAATGAAGGATTTACCAAATTTATCTCTGACCACACCAAACATAAACAATTCATTATTTTTTAGCCACAAATTTTAAATGTGTCAAAACAAGCATAATATAGCTGTTTACTATACTTTTTATTTAACAAAACATATGCACAGTAATCTGTCCTGGCTAAAGGTCCAGGATCACCAGTTAACTACACATAAATGGGGAGTAATCTCCCATTAAAGCAATGTTATTGTAAAAAATGATAATTAAACCCCATTACGAAAAAAAAAAGCAGGTAAAAAACATACCGTGTGATAATGAAAGGATTATAACGCACACGGTTAACGTTAGACCCATAAATAATCTGTTCAAATAATGGTGAAAGTGAAAGCAACCGGTGCTGCTTACAAAAATACAAATCTGGAGCTCTTGAAAGCAGCAAGACTGTGGGTGCAAGTTCATCACTTTTTGTCTAGTCTATTTGAAAGAGAATCGATCATATCAGCTGTGTTTCTAGACACAGTTGCTTCACGCAAGGAAACGAGAGCGCGCACACGTTTTAAACAGTCGCGCTCATCACCTCAGCTGCGAGAGATCATCCTTTCATTTGGTATTCATCTGCTTTTTTATTGCTCACGCGAACGTAATTATTTTTGTCAGTCATGTTGCTTCTCAATTCTAAGATCGCCTTTGCATGCATATAGGACCATCCTTATTGTCGAACCCTGCTTTTATGAATTATTATCTGGGAAAATTATTTTCAACCAGCCAAAGTGGCTAGTGGGAGTGTCTGTCTTACCCGCCACCACTGAAATCTACCCGCATTTGACGGGTTGGTGGGTGTTAATGTAAAGCCCTGTATATATATATATATATATATATATATATATATATATATATATATATATATATAGACCCTTCATTAATCGGGGGTTGCCACAGCGTAATGAACTGCCAACTTATCCAGCATATGATTTACGTAGCGGATGACTTTCCAGCTGCAACCCATCACTGGGAAACACTATAGACAATTTAGCTTACCAAATTCACCTATACCACATGTCTTTGGATTTGAGGGGGAAACCGGAGCACCCGGAGAAAACCCACGCCAACACGGGGAGATGAAAGCACTGACTGATATAAGGAAACAGACAAAATTTCTTAAATAATGACTTTAAAGCTGCAAACCCTGAGTGGAATAATCGGGAGATGGATCCGGGCCGAGCAGTTTGCTCACTAATGTAAAGATATTTTCCCACGGGGCACGGGAAACACAAGTGTCAAAGGGAAAGCAGCTATTTGCAGCAGTTTCGGGAGCAAATTAAAAATCCCGCTGCTTGTGCGTGCACGGCTCTTTGTTGCCATTTTATTGTGCTTACATTTAGCACATTTTGTAGCTGTCTCATCTCAGAGCTCTTTCAGTTCTCGAAGTTGCCATGGTAGCACACAACATAATCGATGTATCTATGATCGACCTTTAAGGTTTCACAACAGAAACGTGCACGAGCAGTTATCTAGATTATTTAAACTGAACTCAGACTAGTTAGATCAAATAATCTTCAACTTACTGTTTGGGAACCAATTTAAGCGTGGACGTTTAGTTTGGCTCACTGAAGTCAGGCTTTTGACTTTAATTCCAGCTTTTCTAAACAACTTTTATGAAATAGCCCCCTGGTGTATGAATAATTTCAAGCTTGACTGTATGTATAGCAATATATCCTTCAAACAAGAAGGAAACTACTTACTTTTTTGTATTAGAAACAAAGAGATAAAAATGATAAAAAACAATTTAAAAAATAAATATAGGAGTTGCAAGTATTTTAATGGAAGCCAAGTCCAAAATGTGATATATTATGCAGGATAGCATGTAATTATAGTGATACTATGCTTCAAACAAGAAAAAAAGTTTTCCAATGGTCTGAAATTAGAACAAATATTTTATAATAATTTACTCACACACGTACTGTATTTTCCCCTTATTATACGGTACAATTTATATTCATTTAGTAAACAGAAGTTAGCTAACCTGATTTTTCCATCTTTCATTTATGTCTGAAGTGTTCCTGTAAAAACAGCCTAAACTGAATTGTAAGAAGATTTTTTTCAAACCCCCTTTTTTCATTTTCCTAAAATAAACACTATTGTCTTTGAAAGGGTGACCCTTGTCCTTTAAATGTTGCGCTTTCTCACCCTTAGGGCTTGTCGTTTCAACGCTGACCTGCTTATTTGTACAGTAACTGTTTTGTCTGCTGCATGTACAAACAGATCACAGATTTTCACCTGACATGATGAGCTAATGACCTCATAGACATTTGCGTGCAGTGACTTGAGCCTTTACCCGAAGGAAAATCTGTGGTGTTATAGTTTTAATATGGTTGCCAGGTTTCTGTTTGGTTTCTAGGTGGAAGATAAATTGAGAAAAATGTGCTTATTTGCTTTTATTTATGCTTTTATAAGGGAATGCATATATCAAAAGTGACAATAGAGACATTTAATAATATTACAAAAGATTTATGTTTTACTTATTAGTGCAATTAAGTTTATTTTACGCTTATTAATAACACAATATATTCCATTGATTCAGATTATTAACACATTAAAGGTACACCTGGGGTTTTTCAGTCTAATGTAAAAAATAAAATAAAATCTAATGCACATTTAAATATTAATTTAAATATTTAAGATACTTTGGTGTCAATTTATCACCTTGTGCTTGTAGATTTTAATTGCATGTTCTTATTTTTAAAGCTGGTTTTCTCAAAATTAGTTTGTTTTTAACTTCAGCATTAAACCATAAATCATGACTACAGCAAAAAAAATTATGAAACAATGTACTGTATTAAACAGTGCCTCCAGGATTTGACGGAATAAAATTTAGAGTTTTGCATGTGAAATGGCTAATTTTGTGGTGAGTTTTACAATTTTTGCGGCAAATTTAAATTGTTTTCTTTAAAATATTTTTTTTCTCCTGCAGTGAGCCATAAATCTCCACTTCAGCAGCTTTTACATACACCAAACTGCACATTTCTAATTATAACCGTATTCTGAATGTTTTAACAGAGGAAAATTAGCATACTGTGCATATCTTGGCTGACTATATATAACATTTCATCCTACAAAAAAGTGTTTTTTTTCTGGCTGCTTTATTTTTTGAATTATGAATTATTAATAAAAAGAGATTCTCATAGTTCCTTTAATTAAGATTTAAGATAATGAATAAATAGTGAATTAATAAATAATGCCTGAACTGCACAAATGAATTGAATTGAAAAGCCTGTATTAGCGAAAAAAAATGTGCAATTTTTAATGTAATCAATCACCTCATAGTATACAAATATAGTAATTGTTGGATTATTTAGCCAATTCCATGCGTGTCCAATTAAAAAGGCCAGGAGAGGGTTTTCTTCTATGGCAAAAATATTAGTAATTTATTAGATACAAATGAATAATTCGATAAACAGAGCTCTGGGTCACATTACACCAGTGTAGTAATGGGCGATATAAACGATATGCGATATAAACGATACAAAATTGGCCTACGATAGAGATTCTAATTCTATTGCACTATCGCGATAATGCATGTTTGATGACGCAATCTACCCGCGAAATTAAGAGCAACGAGCTGCAGCCGGCTGCAACGCATCATCTTGAATAAACAACAGTGCGACCATTTGGCTGCGGCCGATATATTATTGGGGCGGCCTGGTTCTGTGTTCGCGAGAAACTGAGAACACTCTGCCACAGACTCGCATGCTCTGCATGCAGACCCACAGAGACGCGCTGGATACAGAAGAGCGCGAAGACTAAATAGACTGATCCAGCTCATTATTTGGGGTGACAATACATTTTCCCCGGACATGTCCGAGAATCTGCTTTCGCTTTCGATATTAATTGTATTCATTTTTGCATTACTTTATAAGCAAACTTTGTCTGGTGCGTCTCAATCTCTCAGCAGCACCAATACAGCAGACAGAGAGAGAGAGAGAGGGAGAGAGAAAGAGCAGATCAAGACACCAGTTTTAATTTCATGAGGAGAACAAAATGTTCAAAATCAAATGTGTTACCTTAGGCTGCAGGTTAGAAATATGTTTTTATTTAAAGCATCTGCAATACACAATTTTATTTGACTAATTTAATACTGGAAGTAATGTCAGTACAGTGTAAGTTCCTTAACTAAAAAGACACCAGCTTATTTGTTCTCTGCAACTTGGCATTTAGGAATCAAGGACTTAAAGGAAAAGTCTTTCTTTCTAAAAGGCACTACATTTAGTTTATTTATCTGCAACATTGTGTTGTTTAATTACAGATGTGCTTTTGCACAATAAATGTTCTCAAAATGACATGCAACGTTTCTTTATTTCTTAAAAAAAATGGCAGTTTGGCTTTCCTAAGGGTCTATGTAACCTGTTCTAAAATGGTTCTATTATAATTTATATATCGCAATATATATCGTTATCGCAAGAGACTGCAATGTATATCGCAATATGGATTTTAGGCCATATCGCCCATCCCTACACCAGTGCAATACAAGAATTACATTTAGAAGGTTTGCAGCAAGTCTGCATTTCCCGGACTCCAGTATTTATACACAGCTGATATTAAAATGTGGAGTTTTGGTGGAATTCGTCACTTGTCAGTCATTCTGCAGTCCTCTGCCAGTCACACCCAAACATACTTCCTCTTTCTGCAAACTTTACTGTGCACATAAGCTGACATTATTATCAGATAAGGGATGCTCTGCATCATTCTGTCTTCACATTTTTAACCACATCTCATTATATAGGGAAGCTAAATGAAAAACTAAAGTTATTTTCATATATCAATGCGCCTTTTTAGTAAGCTGTATCTACTTCTGCAAAAATGCTTCATTAATATGCAAAATGTATCACACTCAGAAAAGAAGTTCTAATAAAGAATAAAAGAGACAACAATAATGAGAAAACGCATACCTTTTTTCCCAACATGATGATAACTATTAGTTTTTTAATTATTTATAAAAATCTGCTCCCTATTCACCTGCAGTGTCTTGGCTAAAGTGATAATTCATTGAATTCAGTGTCTTAAAGATGCAGGTGACTTTTGTTCTCTAGTTGATTTTTAGCTAAAATTGTGGTCCTAGGAGATTTCTAAAAATGCAATTGGACAGCAACCAGCACTTTCAGAGCAAAAATAACATCTAGAGAGCAAACTAAATGAATAGCTTATCTCCTGACAATACAGTAATGTCTTGTGAAGCAAAATCTTTCATTTCAACAGTATTATCTTTACTCTACATGGTGTGTTCATGACTGTGTGGAGCTTTCATTCATTGTACATGTAAATCTTTTCTGTTTTCTTGCAGATTGAGCCTCTGTCTGGTCCAGTGGAGGGCGGCACAGTGGTCACTGTGTCTGGCTCTAATCTGGGCCAGAGAGCTGAAGACATCCAGCACTCAGTGAGTGTAGCAGGAGTTTCCTGTACCGTCATCCCAGACAGATACGAGGTGTCCTCCAGGTACTGTACATCACCACGAACTAATCTCATCGCATTACTAGCACTAGTGTATAACAGTGTATTAAACAGTGCCTCCATGATTTTGTGGGTAAAAAAAATCTAATTAATGCAACTAAAAATGTGAGTTTTGTGGTGATTTTTTGCTAATTTGCACCATTTTTTATTGTTTTGTTGTGAAAGCATACGCAAATTTACACATCTTAATTAATTATACATTTTTTTACCTCAAGAATTGATCTCTGTCGTCTATAATGTATGTAGATGAAACACTGAGAAAAACAGAATGAAAGTAGAGTTTTCCCAATATTTTTAGATGAAACCAATAGACTAATTACCAACCTACGTCACACATGACGTCACACGGGTTCCTGGTTGCAAAAAAGACCAGTTGCAATAGCAACAAAAAGTCCAAAAATAGAAAACCTAACTTTTACCGTACACCACACTGCTTTTAATGCCAACCGCAGATGTTTTTGGCTAAAAGCGAGCTGAATGGAGTGACGACCTAATTAAAAATGCTCGACTCTGCAGTTCTCATTTCATATCAGGTAAGTTCACGCTATGCTGGATCATACACATTACTCATTTTTGATTGCAGCAATGATTTCAGCAAAAACAATTAAATATGGTTAACTGAACTGCAGACACTGAACGCTTAGAATGAAATGTAAAAATGTAAGTTCACATACCCTGCCGTACTGGTGCAGTTCGCTGTCAGAATGCAGTTGTTTTGCTTGTTGATGATTACCCAGGCCTTGTACAGTTCCGTCTTCTTTCCTTGTCTTTGGCTCGGTTTTTAGCACTACAAAGTTTTGAATCTGGTAATCATGGAACATTATTTCTTGCACATGACCACACAGAACAACATTGTTGGCACCCAAAGACTTGTAGGCCTTTAACTTCTTTCTTGTAAAAACACTTGGACCTTCAATGAGATAGTTGTATATTTGGGGCTGGATGCTTGGCCATTTTGCCTTATCCAATATCCATTGGGAGGATGCTATCGCAAATGAACCTGTCAGACAAACGCTGCTCACTTTAGCGTTAATTTTTGCCGAATAACTGCTCATCACTGCGTGACAAGCTGTTATAATACGCTGAAAGCATTATGTAAATAATATATCATTTGTAATCAATATAAATTATCTCTCTAATACAACAACAAACTCTGTACTGCCTCGGATGTCATTCCCTCGCTGTAAATGTTAGCGCTCGCGTTTTTTTACAAACAGGTAATTCGTCTATAGTTTGAAAATAAATGCTAAGTCGTCCATGTTGTTTGATGGACGTTTGAACACATTCATAAAATATGATGTGTGTATGTGCGCTTGTGTGTCTGTGTATGTATACGTGCGTGTGATTCTGTGTGTGTGTGTGTGTGTGTGTGTGTGTGTGTGTGTGTGTGTGTGTGTGTGTGTGTGTACGTGTTTTTGTGACATATCAGGACACAAATCTGTATAATGACATGGGTATGACACAGGTATTACAAAAAGCAGGTGAAATATGAGGACATTGGTGACGTCCTCACTTCTCAAAAAGCTTATAAATCACACAGGATGAGTTTTTTCAGGGAGTAAAGCTGTACACTGTCTCCTGTGATGGTTGGGTTTAGGGGTAGGGTGGGGTGAGGGCAATATAATATACAGTTTGATCTGTATAAAATGAATGGAAGCCTATGTAATGTACCCACTTTTCACAAAAACAAACATGTGTGTGTGTGTGTGTGTGTGTGTGTGTGTGTGCGAGAGAGAAGGAAAACTACGCTTATGACGACATAGATGATACAACTCATGTGGCCTAGTTCAAACAGACTTTGAATGCGTATTGTGAAAATGTCACATGACGCAGATTCTCACAACACATGCAAATAGCACTGAACACAAGGGAAATGTTTCAAGGGGACACAAAAACATGACGAACCCGGTTGTTTAGGTTATGGTTATTTAGGCTAACAATATACAAAAGACAAGGGAATTGTGTAATCTGGATATTAAACTAAACAAAAAACTCACCTTTCAATGATCACCTACAACTTCACTGAGCAATAGTCATGGCACTATAAAGCTGCGTCTGAAATTGCGTACATCCATACTATATAGTACGCTAAAAACAGTAAGCGAGCAGAGTAGTATGTCCGAATTCATAGAATGTGAGAAGTACCCGGATGACCTACTACTTCTGGCGTGATTCTGTAGTGTGCATCTGATGGACTCTATGCTATACTGTGATGCACAGTGAGAGAATTCATGAATGGGAGTGAAGCAACACAACTGACGTGGGTAGGTCACATGGTCATGACAGAATGGCGCATGTAGTACTTCCGAGTTCCATTCATACTACTCACATTCATACTTTATAGAACGTACTTTTCTAACTGCCGAGTAGTATGTTTAAATTCAAATGCAGTACCTACTGAGTAGTAGACTATTTCGGCCGCAGCTTAAGCAAATCCCAGCCGGGTCCATCAGGTTTTTGGGTCCCCTTGAAACATTTCCGTGTGTTCTGTCCTATTTGCATGTGTTGTGAGAAATTGCAGCACGTTTTCTTTATTTGTTTGGATTGTGAGAATTTGCAGTGCGTTTTCTTAGTGTGTTTGCATTGTGAGGATTTGCAGCACGTTTGCTGTCAAACCCATGAGGATCTTTTCTTAATTTGCTAGTATTTTTTGCAATTGCACGTGTTTTCTTAAATTGCAGCACGTTAAGCTCTCTCGGCCACCGTAAGATGGTGCTCTGTGGTGGGGTGGGACTTTAAACCATGTCTTGACTGCTCAAAATAACCGGGAAATCTGTGACAATTGAAAACATTTTGTAACATTTGCTTGATTTTGCGTTAAATTTGGCAATCGTAGGATTGCAAAATTCTGAAGGTTCTGATTAAATGTCTAATTCACCACGTATATGAAAATGTATTGTTATCATTTACTCACCATCCACTTGTTTCAAACCTGCTTGACTTTCTTTTTTCTGTTGAACACCAATGTTATTTTAAAGAATCCAATAGCAACCAATAGCAAATGACTTTCATAGTATTTATTTCCTGCTACTGTAAATGGCTGCAGGTTTCCAACTTCTTCAAAATATCTTCTTTTGTGTTTAACAGAAGAAAGAAACTTAAAGGTTTTGACTTGAGGCTGAACAAATGCTAATTTTGTGGGTGAACTGTGCCTTTAATGTCATCCAGTGTAATGAATTGTGTATTAAGGCAGTGTTTTGTGTGTATGTGTGTGTCGTCAGTATTGTGTGTGAGACTGCAGCGAGTGTCGGGGAACAGAGTGGCCACGTCTCAGTACAGGTCAGAGGAGGAGGAATCGGTCAGTCTGCACAGCGCTTTCACTACCAGGTGAACATTAATCTGTCCTGCCACAAAAAAGAATGAAAATGGCTTAGCAAGAATGCATGAAATGCCAGGAATTGTAGAAAATATCTCAAATATGTTTATGTTAATAATAATATGTAATGTAGAATGAGGAATATAGAATACACTGAATGACATTATACACAATGAAGTTTAAAAAAAAGGAATTAAAATGAAACAATTTTAGGAATGCTATTAAAATATTGAAATAATTTGTACAAATCTTATACAAATTAATAATATCTATGCAACTTATTTTTAATTTTTAATTTGAATTTTAGTTATTTTATTTATTGGAAACCAAGAGTAAAATGTGATATTCACACAAATTAAAAGGAAAGGGCTATTTTAAAAAGGAATATTTATACTGATATTAATACATCAAGTAGAAAAAAAACTATTTGATGAAGTAAAAAAACAAACTATTTTAAAAACTTAATTAAATTTTTTTTCAAAAATTTTTTTATTACAACAGATATTGCATTTTACTTTTTGTAACATTATTCCCCATTTTAAATAACTTCTCTGAACAGTAATATCAAGAAAATTAAATTATCATTCATTCATTTTCCTTTAGTTTAGTTACATTAAATTTAATTAAATTATTCATTTGTTCATTTTCTTTTCGGCTTAGTCCCTTTATTAATCAGGGATCGCCACAGCGGAATCAACCAACAACTTATCCAGCATATGTTATTACGCAGCGGATGCCGTTCCAGCTGCAACCCACCACTGGGAAATACCCATACACACTCCTTCACACACACATAAACTATGGACAATTTAGCTTATTCAATTCACCTATACCATATCTCTTTGGACTTGTGGGCAAGGAAACCCTTGCGAACATGGGGAGAACATGCAAACTCCACACAGAAATGCCAACTGGCCCAGCCGGGGCTCAAACCAGCAACCTTCTTGCTGTGAAGCGATCATGCTACCCACTGCGCCACCGTGGCGATAAATTAAATTGAATCAGTATTGCTTTAAACAAGTTGGTATAGTTACCCTTATCCAACTTCAAACTACTTTCAGCATATCTAGATCATTGAAATAATTAATAAAAGCATTTTTATTTATTATTAAGTCTGCTATTTTCCAAGAAAGCATCCTTCCCTACCACATAAATTATACCGCATTTAATTATGTTTAAAGTTTTCAACCAAAGATTAAATCCTGTATGTACAATTTTATATGTAAAAATCTTATATAAAGTATATCTTATTTTAAGCATTTTTCTATATTTTACTTGAAACCAAGACCAAAATAAAATTAGTTATTGAGGAGCTTCAATCGGATGAGATCATTGATATAACAGCACGCATGTATAAACCCAGTTTTCTGATGTGTGTGTGTGTGTGTGTTTTCCTCAAGAACCCAGTGTTATTGGCAGTGTCTCCTCTGAAAGGCCCAATGTCAGGCGGCACGTCACTCACAATAACAGGACAAAACCTTCTGACGGGCCGCTCCAGTGAGATCAGCATCCTGATTGGTGGAGTCCCCTGTCACATGTGAGTTCTCGACCAATTAGATGTCAGGATTTCATTAGGATGTCATGCATTATTAACTCGTATCATCTCAGCTCATGATGTCAGAAATAATTAATTATCCTTCTGGTAAAACAAAAATTAAAATGGTGAGCAGTGGCTTCAATATGTCAGTTCAGAAACTATATACTCCTTAAAGTGATAGTTCACACAAAAATGGACATTTTACCTCTTTTTGTTTGAGTTTCTTTCTTCTGTTAAACACAAAAGAAGATAATTTGAAGAATGTTGCAAGCCTATATCCACTTCCGTACTATTTTCTCCGCTCCTATGGTTGTCAGGTCTCCAACATTCTTCAAAATATCTTCTTTCGTTTTCAACAGAAGAAAGGAGCTTATAAAGGTTTGTAACCACTTCAAGGCAAATAAACAATACTTTTTTCTTTTTCATTTTTGAGGGTGAACTGTCCCTTTAAGTTTCACAGGATGTACTGGTGTTAGCATGTGGTATGATTAGCTGGATGAGAGTTAATATGAAGAGTTCAGATGCAAAAACAGTGCTGTCTGAAATCATCCAGAATGAGCTTTTTCTCAGCCTCCCGTGTTTATGTTCAGTTATTTCACTTTAAGGCAATGCAAATAACCTATTTTGCCATAAATGGGGATTTACTGAACAAACAGGAGCTTGTGAAAAAAATGAAGAAGAACATTTGAGACAGCATTTATTTTAGAGTTTTTTGCATCTAAACTCTTTAGATGGTCTGTAACAGTAATATGTACTAATAAACACTGTATGTGATAACAGTAATATGGTGTGTGTTGTCAGTTTACCGGAGCAGTTTAGCAATGAACGTGTTGAATGTGTGACCGGAGGCAGTAACAGGACTGGGGAGAGCGGCGTTACTGTGCGGTTTGGTAGAGCTGAGCGCCATCTAAAGGAGACCCTCTATCATTACACCCCAGACCCCAACGTTACCCATGCTGCACCCTCCAAAAGCTTCATCAGGTAAGAGGAGTGACTTTATTAAGCTTATTTTCCCAAATTGCTTGTTAGCGAATTTAAGAAGAAAGGTTAGATTTATTTTTCAAATTAGAAACAAACATTTTGCCAGTGGAGTGAGAAAAATTATGTTGCTATGTTGTGTAGTATTATAAGTAATACGTTGATAATAATCATATAATATAAATATTATAAATATTTATCTCTGAAAACAAACACGATAACATTCCAAAAAAGCAAACGTGTCTTATTTAGTCACACTTGTGTCTAGTGTATAAATGAAAGATTGTGTTTTACAAATGATACATTTGGTAAATGGGATGAGAAAATGCAGTTGAAGTCAGAATTATTAGCCCCCCTGAATTATTAGCCCCCCTCTTTATTTTTTCCCCAAGTTCTGTTTAACGGAGAGAAGACTTTCTCAACACATTTCCAAACATAATAGTTTTAATAACTCATTTCTAATAACTGATTTATTTTATCTTTGTCATGATGACAGTAAATAATATTTGACTAGATATTTTTCAAGACACTTCTATACAGCTCAAAGTGACATTTAAAGGCTTAACTAGGTTAATTAGGTTAACTAGGCAGGTTAGGGTAATTAAGCAAGCTATTGTATAATGATGGTTTGTTCTGTAGACTATTGAAAAAAAATAGCTTAAAGGGGCTAATAATTTTGACCTTAAAATGGTCTTTAAAAAATTAAAAGCTGCTTTTATTCTAGCCGAAATAAAACAAATCAGACTTTCTCCAGAAGAAAAAATATTATCAGACATACTGTGAAAATTTACTTGCTCTGTTAAACATCATTTGAGAAATATTTAAAAAAGAAAAAAAAATTTAAACGGGGCTAATAATTCTGACTTCAACTGTACCTGATTACTTTTAGTGTTCAATTCAACAATGTACATTTTATTTATTTATTTATTTATTTATTTATTATTTATTCATCTTTTATTTATTTATTTATTTATTTTTGTTTTAGGTTAAACTTGTTTTTCATCTTAATACTATTGTTATTACTATTATTGCTACAATTTTCCATTTATTTTGGAAGCTGTTTGCATGTAATTAATAAAGGAGGTTTAGAATTAGGTTTTAAAAAATAAAAAAACATCAATTTTATTTATTTTATCATGCAATCTTTGTGTACTATGTCATTGTAATGCTGGAGCATATGACGGGTATTTTTACAACTCCACCTAAGAACTTTTTTCATATTTAATTTAAAAAAATGTACTTGTATTTTTCATTGCATTATGTATTTACATATATTTTCATCAGAAATCAAGACTTGTCAAGTAGGATGTACAGTATAGAATATATAAAATGTAAAATCTGTACATAATTTGTTGTGTTATGTAGATTTTGGCAACACAATATATTTGTCACGTCCACAATGTTGTTTCACTACATAGCACATAAATATATTTTATTCTGTATTCCATAGTCTGTAATATTGAGATTTATTATTATTTTTAATAAACTGCTATTAACTATTTTTAAACTGTTATCATTATATTATTTATTAATAATAAATTATTATTATGATGATTAAAACGATCATCTTTAATAAATATATATATATTGTATTTTTATTGTATTATTTATTGATATTTTCAAAATAAGAAATTAAGACTTGTCCCATAGGATGTACAGTATAGAATCAGGGGCGGATTTAACCAATAAGCAAGGTAAGCAGCCGCTTAGGGCCCCAGGACATCTGGGAGCCCCCAATAAATATCTAGAGTATAAATTATACCTGTAAACTATATATAAAACATCATTTTCTATCATATTTTGTATAGTGACATTTTTTACATAATTAAACATTATTTAATATACAATAAAATATTATTATAATAATGTAATGTTATGTAATAATAATATTATTAAAAAAATATCCACCACCCTCAATCATGGAGCAGTCCAGCAGTCAAATTTATAAAAACATATATTATTATTGTTAGTTGTAAATTCATTTTAAGACATCTAATTATTTAAAATGTAAAGCTTTCATTAAGATAGAAAGTAGAAATGAAGATTGAGTGATATAAAAAGACAGCAAAATAAATAAAAATTAAATAAAAGTAGTTTTCAGGACTTGGGGCCCCATGGCTGGAGTTTCTTAGGGCCCCCAAATCACTAAATCCGCCCCTGTAAAGAATATAATATCTGTACACTGTTAGCAAACTACATCAAATATATATTGTAATTATAAATGGTCTTTTTGGCCAAGTTAAAAGTTTTTTTTTTTTACTTTTATAAATGTATGCATTCTTTTCTGTTTCAAACCCACCACCACCCCACCCCCCACAAGCCATTTATTGTGTTTACAGATTTGGGCGATACAATATATAAGAGTTTCACTATTTAGCAAATCAATAATATTTATTCTGTCATCTATCATTTTGAGTTGTTAAAGCATTATTTTTAGTCCAGCATGAGTGATTGGTGTGTGTGTGTGTGCATGTGTGTGTTTGTGTCAGCGGGGGCCGAATCATTCGAGTGTCCGGTCAGCATCTGGATGTGGTGCAGGAGCCCCGTATTTGTGTGACACTTACGCCTCTGGAGCCACACTCACAGAAGAAGAAGAAAAAGAAGAAGAGGAGGAGCACAATTCACAGTCTGCTCAGGAGAGAGCGCCGCATCGTCCCGGAGCACAACTGTCCCGAAGGCAGCCTGTGTGTCAGCAAACAGGTACAGTTTACTCAAGTGAGTCTGAGCAACTCTTCTGATACTGAAATATTGGAAACAATATTGTATTTCTGCAGTATCTGTACTACTTGGGCCCTATGCAAAGAGTGTGTGGGGGCCCCTATCTTATTATTCATAATCAGTGCTATTTATCACTTCTTGAATTAAATCATTTTACTTAGTAATCGCTGGCAAATCACTGATGTCAATTCAGCCAACAGTATTAAAAAGATGAATATCAATTTTTAAAAAATGCATTCATGTTAATGTAGCATAGAATAATTGTTGTATAAATTGTGCATTAATAGATGATAAATATTTTATTCTATGAATAGAGCATCCCAGGTTTTCCCTTTAATTATTCGTTTTATTAGCTGCAATAGAACCCTGTGGAGGACCTGTTACTGAATTCTCTGTAGTGTTTATAAATAAAGAAATATGTTTGCTCACATTAACATTTTGAGCAAGATCTTCAAAATCTGATTATATGTATATATGTGTGTGTGTGTGTGCGTGTGTGTCTGTGCATGCATGCGTGCATGCTTGTGTGCGTGTGTGTGTGAGTTTAGAATAACCATGTTAGTCATCGGTTTTGGAACATTTTGTTTCTCTTATCAGTTTTAGGTAGGCAATCGCAGACTACTTGGGTCAATAACTTTCAATTGCTAAACGCAGTTTAAAGTAAAGGTAAACAGCTGAGGCATACATTTCATAGCATACATTAAAATTAATCAACAACAAAAGACAAAGGGCGTACTCACACTATGTACAGTTGCGTTGAACCGGGCCAAAGCTAGCTTGTCCTCCCTCCCGTCTCCCTCGACGGCCCGCACTCACATTACATTCGGGCCTGGGCACGCTTACGTCATCGATGACGCGCTGTTCAGTAAGCGCTCTCGCTCAGCACAATGGAGATTTCTTTAGTTACATCGTTTAAGTCGTTTGATATGCGGTGGCACGCAGTCAAATATTTCACCACACAGATGAGCCACTTTTGACGCTCATAAACAATCATAAAGTCCACGTGCTGCAGGAATTAGGAGGTTTGCTGAAGGTGCAGCTGTCGTGCAGTGAGGGGTTTGCCTCTTTAAAAAAATACGACAGTTTTGCGTTCATTAAACAGTACGAATGATTAATTAATCCATATGAAGCAGTCCTTTAAAAGTCACGTCTCGCTTTCAGTTTCGGGCTCAGGCACGTTTTGCAATCACACACAAGCATACCGCGCCAAAGCCCAAGTGAACCGCGCTCTGGCCCACCTCTTCCAACCGGGCCAGGGCCGGCCAAGTGAACCGTGCCTGAGCCTGATTCAGAGCACTCACACTTCTCAAACTATTCAGGAAACAGGCCTGGGCACTGTTCGGATAGCATAGTGTGAGTACGCCTAAAGTGAATGTTAGTCACCATTTGCTTCTGTATATTTGTCACTTACTTGTTACAGGGGAAGTGAACATCTGAACAAGTATCCTGACTGGACCATTAGCAAATTTCCTTAATGTTAAGCCTTGCTTGAGATATGCAATTTTGCAAGTAAAAAAAATTGAAACATGCACAGATATTATCAATTTAATTATCGCTTTGTTTTGCCAAAAATCATATTGAGTATAAGTAATAAGGTGTATCGAAGTTTAAAATTCCAGTGTCTAATAGTGCTGGCCAATTAATCAAAAAGGATGTTGTGTGTATTTTGTCAGTCAAGCTGTTATCAGCAGTAAATATCCAGCACGTGCTTTAAGATGTAACAACATTTAATACACATAGTGTTGAGAGTCATAGTTCACTGACACAATATTTCATTCTTTCATTCTCGATATTGACAACTCTTATTTTTTGTCATTCCCATTCATTTTTTTTCCTGCAAGATTCAGTCTCACTCCCACAAAAATATATATTTTTTCCTCTCGCTCCTGCTCGCAGTATTCATTAATAAAAAATGTAGGCCTTAAAATTGCCTGTAAATTGTGTTTATTTTATTTTAGTCGTTCTTGTTGCTTTTATGCAGTAGATAACTGAGTATTTGTTTTAGTAAATTCATTTTAAGGTATTTCCATTTTGTATTCTCCTGCAACCCGCACATACTGTACACTAGGACCTTACCGCCCGCACCCGCATTCAGCCATCAAATCTTGTCCCATGTCGCAGGATGAGATATGAGTGCAGGTCTCTAGCTTGAAATGAACTATGATGCTATATTGCTGCTGCATCTGAAATGTCATTTTCATCTGAAATGTTTGTGGTCCTGTGTTTATCAGTCACATTAAATCAATGAAAGCAGTTAAATCTTCTGTTTATAATGCAACGCTATGGAGATTTCCTGGATTTCTTCTTAAAATTTTGGAAAATTTCCTACTGATAACACAACCATGCTTCTTTGATAAGATGTGTATGACAATTGCTAAATCACGATTTCGATTTATCACCCAGCCCTAGTATTGAGACAGCACTACCTTTATACACATGGCACAATGTTAAGTTATTATAATCGTTTTTTCTGCCTTCAGGTGGAGGAGCGGTGCTCGGTGAACAGCAGCACACTGATCCTGTGTCCCACTCCAGAGGTGGGTCCTGAGGCACTGCGAGCAGCCGTCACGGTGCACTTCCTCCTGGATAACCTGCACTTTGAGTTTGAGGAGGTCAGCGGGAGCCCCTTCAGCTATGAGCCCAATCCTGTTCTTCATTCTCTCAATCAACACGATCCCAGCAAACCCTTCAGACACAAACCCGGCAGCATCATCTCTGTGGAGGTATAGAGTTCTTACCTTGGATATATCATATTACTTTGAAATCATATCTAACTAATGTTTCTTTCTTTATAGTTACAATTAATGTTCATTTAGAAGATTTCAATTTTTATTTTAATTAATTCTCATGTATGAATTATGAAAACATGGTGCTCATAGTTATGTATTATATTATATTATATTATATTATATTATATTATATTATATTATATTATATTATATTATATTATATTATATTATATTATATTATTTTATATTATATTATATTATTTTATATTATATTATTTTATGTTATATTGTATTATTTTATATTATATTATATTATTTTATATTATATTATATTATATTATATTATATTATATTATATTATATTATTTTATATTATATTATATTATTTTATATTATATTATTTTATATTATATTATATTATATTATATTATATTATTTTATATTATATTATATTATATTATATTATATTATATTATATTATATTATATTATATTATATTATATTATATTATATTATATTATATTATATTATATTATATTATTTTCCTGCCAACCTTCATGTGTGGGGCAAGATTCAGACACCAGCATGCCAGTCATGCTCTGTTATGGTGTCATTACAACACCTATTGAGCAGCTGTCCAAAGGCCCTGGCAGAAGGGTGCTACTGTTGGCGGCATGACCAAATACTGAAGGCGGTGGCAGAAAGCATATGCAATGCTATCATTTCTGGTAGGTACCATCTTGCCCTGAAAAGGAGGATTGACTTTGTGAAAGCTGGGGAGGAACCCTGCCACCTGCAAAGGACAAGGTCAGGCCTCCTCCACTCAGCCCCTGACTGGAAGTTGCAAGTCGACCTGGGGAAGCAGTTAAAGTTCCCACATCACATAGTTACAACTTCACTCCGACCAGACATAATTATCATTTCTGAGACAACAAGACAGTTGATTTTTCTTAAGCTCCCAGTGGCCTGGGAAGAGTTGATGGAAGAGGCAAATGAAAGGAAACGCTCAAAGTACCAGGAGATAGTAGAGAAGTGCCGGGAAGGGGGCTGGAAGACCCACTGTGAGCCAATAGAAGTGGAATGTAGAGGGTTTGAAGGGCGTTCACACTGTGAAGTCTTCAACCAACTAGGCCTATCAGCATCTAAGAAGAGGGCCATTAAGTCTATTTGTCAAGCTGTAGAGAAAGCCACAAGATGGCTACGGGTAAAGAGGGCTGATCCGTGGATGATAACTACTGGGAAGCAAGCTGGGGTCTGATCTACCTCAGCTGGGTCACCTGGGCGAGGGTGTCTGATGTTAAAAGACCCGAAACACCCAATGACCCCAGGATACATCACTGATGATGCATCTTAGTGCATCTAGATGATATTACAGTATATGAACAACCTTAGCTAAAATAAATTAACAATTGTGTTTTCATCAACTTTCATTAACAAAAATTATTACCTACCGTAACAAATCTGCTATTAATGGTTAATTAATATTAGTTACTGAATTGGTTGTACTGGTTAATGTAATAAAATGTAACTTTGCAATTATGGAGTCACTTGGAGTCTCTTGTATATTAATATTCTGCAGAGTGATGTTGTGTTATTTCCACTTCTGAAAGGCCTACAGGGCTCAGAGAAATGTATCAGTGTGAGTATGTTTTTGTTTTTTTAGGGGGAGAATCTGGATCTGGCCATGTCGAAGGAGGAGGTTCAGGCTCTGATCGCTGATGGAGAGTGTGCTGTGAAGACTTTAACCAGAAACCACCTGTACTGTGAGCCTCCAGCACAGCAGCCGTCAGTGGCAGCGCTCAAGAGACGAGACGCCACTGACACACTGCCAGAGTTCACAGTAAGTGTTTTTACCTCACTAATGTTTGATTTAAAATGACTTTTATTTGAGGAAACTTTAACTTCTCTACAAAATATTGCCCTTTTTACTCAATCGCATTAATAAATGTAGCACAGTAAACAGTTATTTTGAACTGGAGAATAATTGTCACCCATTAAGAGACACAATAGCAGTGAATGAGCTGAGTCTAGTCAGGTGACCCGGTTCACAAATCACACTGAACAATTCATTTACGGATTTCTCAGATCCGATTGCATGTTCGAGGCAAAAACTATGAAAAATTATCTGTTTAGAGTGAGTCTCCAGTTAATAACTTACTGATTTGGATTGTGTGTACAGACTTGAGTCTCCAGGTAATGATTCATTGATTCAAATGATCTATTGAGCGAGTCTCCAGTTAATAACTCAGTGATTTGAAAAATCCATGTAGAGCGAATCTCCAGTTAATGACTCAATGATTCCAGTTATCTGAGTGAGTCTTCAGTAAATGAATCACTGATTTGGATTGTCTGTTCAGAGTGAGTCTCCAGTTAGTAACTAACTGATTTGGATTATCTGTACAAACTTGAGTCTCCAGTTAATGACTCACTGACTACGTTTACATGGACACCAATAATTCGATTTTAATGCGATTAAGGCAAGTTTAAGAGTCTACCATGTAAACAGCGATTTTTGATTGATTTAAATCAAATCAAGGTCATAATCGAACCAAAGAGAAATTGAATTAAGACATGTGGAGTATGCCGATCTTAGTCGCATTATTGAAGTGCAGTACAGACATGTAAACATGTTAATCGAACTATTTCCATCTTGTAGGACTTTAAGCTGCATTTTGTGACAGGGTAGTCCACGCACACACACCCAGACACACACGCACGGCTGATTGACACTTTTTGCACCTACCGAATCAGTGCAGACCACAGACACCTGCATCGTGAAATGTGGAGGTTTTTTTTCTTCCATTCAGCATGCGGTATGAACTTTCATTAAAACAACTCTTCCAGCAGTTCATAGTTGCATCCAATATCTCGTTTGTCACAGTGGGCATGTATGAAATCTTCGTGAATGAAAGTGAAAGTGCCAAACTGCAGTTAAAGTCGACAAAGTAAAAATGAAACACCTGAAATTACATTAAACTCCGGAGGAAATGCGCATAGCGTGGTGACGTGATGATATTAATCGAATTATGAGCTGTAACATGTAAAACACAATCATGAAAGGAACATTCAAAAAGCAACTCATGTAAACACCTTATTCTTATTATTCTCTTAATTAGATTAAGACAAATAATTCGATTACTGATGTTCATGTAAACGTAGTCATTGATTCAAGTGATCTATTGAGCGATTCTCCAGTTAACATCTCAGTGATTCAAAAAATCCATTCAGAGCAAATCTTTAGTTAATGACTCAGTGATTCAAGTGTTCCGATTAGAGTGAGTCTCCAGTAAATAAATCACTGATTTGCATTATCTGCTCAGAGTGAGTCTCTAGTTAATGACTCATTGGTTCAAATGATCTATTGTGCAAGTCTCCAGTGCAACTCACTGTTTCAAACAATCCCTTCAGAGCAAATGTCCAGTTAATGAATCAGTGAGTCTCCAGTAAATGAATCACTGATGTAGATATCTGTACAGAGTGAGTCTCTAGTTAACGACTCACTGATTCAAATGATCTACTCAGAGTCGGTCTCCAGTTAATGACTCATTAAATTTGATTCAGAATGTTTCAAGAACAGGAGAATCCGCCGAGTAGGATATTTCACCAAGATATATGTACATTTTCTCAAGTGCTTGATTTGTGTTGCTCGTCCTTCACTGCTCATGTTTAATCACTTCTGTTTTATCACTGTGTGTTTTGCATAGGTACGGATGGGAAATCTGAACTTCTCTCTGGGACGGGTGCAGTATGACTCTCAGGGTCCCGCTGCATTTCCTCTGGAGGCCCAGGTGGGCGTCGGAGTGGGAGCATCTATCGTGGCTCTGATCGTGTTGGTCATCGTACTCATTTACAGGTATACCCACAGTCATTATATCATTTACTACAAAGAGCAGACACACTTTTTTTATGTATAATTTTTTATATATTTTATTATATACTAAAAGCATAACACTTGTGCACAAATATTTTATATTATTTTGAAATAACTAAGCATTTATAGATTTCTTTCTTTACTTTACAATTAAATTTATTAAATATATAATTTTTTTATTATTATATTATATTATATTATATTATATTATATTATATTATATTTTATTATATTAAAAACTAATGAACTCCATAATTTTGTGTAAAATCTGGCATGATTTGAATACAATCCAAAAGCATCTACAGTGCATCCAGAAAGTATTCATAGCGATTCACTTTTCCCACTTTTTTAATGTTACAGCCTTATTCCAAAATGGATTGAATTCATTTATTCCCTCAAAATTCTACACACAATACCCCATGATGAAATGTGAAAAAAGAGTTTGTTGCAAATTTAATAAAAATAAAAAACCTGAAAAATCACATGTACATCAGTATTCACAACCTTTGCCGTGAAGTTCTAAAATGAGCTCAGGTACATTCTGTTTCCACTGATCATTCCTGTGGTAAATACAGTTGATTGTACATGATTTGAAAAGGCATGCACCTGTCTATATAAGGTCCCAGGGTGCATGTCAAAGCACAAACAAAGCATGAAGACAAAGGAATTGTCTGTAGACCTCTGTGACAGGATTGTCTCGAGGCACAAGGCTGGGGAAGGTAACAGAAACATGTCTGCTGCTCTGAAAGTTCCAATGAGCACAGTGGCTTCCATCATCCGTAAGTGGAAGATGTTTGGAACCACCAGGACTCTTCCTAGAGCTGGCCGGCCATCTAAGCTGAGTGATCAGGGGAGAAGGGCCTTAGTCAGGGATGTGATCAATAACCCCATGGTCACTCTGTCTGAGCTCCAGCGTTCTTCTGTGGAGAGAGGGACAACCGTACAGAAGGACAACCATCTGTGCAGCAATCCACCAATCAGGTCTGTATGATAGAGTGGCCAGATGGAAGCATCTCCCCACCTGGAATTTGCTTAAAGGCATCTGAAGGACTCTCAGACCATAAGAAACAAAATTCTCTGGTCTGATGAGACTAAAATTGAACTCTTTGGAGTGAAGGCCAGGCGTTAGGTTTGGAGAAAACCAGGCACCGTACATCACCAGGCTAATACCATCCCTACAGTGAAGCATGGTGGTGACAGCACCCCTCTTCTCATCATCCTTTTCAGCAGCAGGAACTGGAAGACTAGTCAGGATAGAGGGAAAGATGAATGCAGCAATGTACAAAGACATCCTGAATGAAAACCTGCTTCAGAGTGCTCTTGACCTCAGACTGAGGCAATAGTTCATCTTCCAGCAGGACAATGACCCAAAGCACACCGCCAAAATATCAATGGAGTGGCTTCACAACAACTCAGTGAATGTCCTTGAGTGGCCCAGCCAGAGCCCAGACCTAAATCCTATTGAACATTTCTGGAAAGATCTGAAAATGGCTGTACACCGTCACTTTTCATCCAACCTGATAGAGCTTGAGAGGTACTGCAAATAGGAATGGGCAAAATTCCCAAAGACAGGTGTACCAAGCTTGTGGCATCATATTCAAAAACACTTGAGGCTGTAATTGCTGCCAAAGGTGCATCAACAAAGTATTGAGCAAAGGCTGTGAATACTGATGTACATGTGATTTTTCAGCTTTTTTATTTTTAATTTCAAAAAATATTTTTTCACATTGTCATTATGGAGTATTGTGTGCAGAATCTTGAGGAAATTAATGAATTTAATCCATTTTGGAATAAGGCTGTAACAAAAAAAAATGTGGAAAAAGTGAAGCGCTATGAATACTTTCCGGGTGCACTGTAGAACATCTGACCATTACAAACCTTTCTGTATAGTACATTTAGCTACTTACTACTAATATTTGTTTGTTTTACTTATTCAAATGCAAAGCTGTGTTAGATTTACAGCGTGTTCTACATATTTTTGTGCTTAGAAATCTTTCTTGTCAACAAAGAATGCATGAATCAAGTGACTGAGAGAGGCACGAGGCACTTGAGAATTAAACAGATCCAGCAGTGTGTCGTTGTTTTGATACTTGTATTGAAAAGGTGTTTGTTTGTGTATTTGTAACAGGAGGAAAAGCAAGCAGGCACTGAGAGACTATAAGAAGGTGCAGATCCAGCTGGAGAATTTGGAGACGAGTGTCCGGGACCGCTGTAAGAAGGAGTTCACAGGTCAGACGCTTGAACACAAACATCATCAACAACATCGCTTAAATATTGCGTCATCATAAACTGTGTTATGTTTGCGTTCTGTGCAGATCTGATGACAGAGATGATGGATGTGTCCGGTGATCTCATGGGCTCAGGGATCCCATTCCTGGATTATCGTAAATACTCTGAGCGGATTTTCTTCCCTGGTCATCGTGAGTCTCCATTGAGGCGAGATCTTGATGTACCCACATGTCGCCGCGCCACAGTCGAGCAGGGCCTGGTTCAGCTCTCCAACCTGCTGAACAGCAAACTGTTCCTCACCAAGGTGAGATTTACTCAAACCCATCAGAGGATTAGGCAAATGACCAGAATCATAAAGCACAATTACAGAGGAAAACTTTATTTAAAGGGATAGTTCATCTAAAAAATTTTAATTTACACATTTACAAAATGGTGTGGCAGTTTCTTGGTTATTATGCTGGAATGAGAGTATACTGTAGTTCCTAGACATATCATCCTGGAAAATAGCACCATTTCCTGTTCTGTTGACCATAGTACATGATGTAACTTCAGAAGAGTCAAGCTTTAAATATGAAAATGATCTAATCTCTTTTCTCATTTTTGAGAAAGATGCTAATGGTCTAATCCGATTCAATGATCTATGCTAAGCTAAGCTAAAAGTGCTCCTGCCAGACCTGGAGCTTGGCTGAATGGTTTTAAAAATGTTAAAACTCAAGATATTTTACTCTAGGGGACTTGTAAAATGAGCTAATTTCCAAAATAGTGTAGTGTTTCTTTAAATATTTTAGTTTAAGTGTGTGTCTTTATCTCATTTGTGTCATGTGCTTCCCTGCAGTTCATCCACACTCTGGAAGCCCAGCGCACTTTCTCTCCACGGGACAGGGCGTATGTGGCCTCTCTTCTCACGGTGGCGCTGCATGGCAAGCTGGAGTATTTCACAGACATCCTCAAAACTCTGCTGAGTCACCTGGTGGAGCAGTACACCACCAAAAACCCCAAACTCATGCTGCGCAGGTCAGGACATTATCTAGGACTTCCCATTACTGTAATCACAGAGTAAATGTTAAACTTCTTCTTAAAGGAATCGTTCACCCCAAAATGAAAATTGACATGCTATTTACTCACTCTCGAGTGGTTTCAAACTTTAAAGTTCCTTTATTCTGATGAACACTAATGAAGATGTTTTAAAGAAAGCTGTAAACCTGTAACCATTGACTTCCAATGTAAGACAAACAAATAGTATGGAAGTCAATGGCTACAGGTTTCCAGCTTTCTTCAGAATTTATTTTGTGTTAAACCAAAGAAAGAAAGTCAAACTGGTTTGGAGCAAGTAAAGAGTGATTAAATGATAGCAGTATTTTTGGGTGAATTACCCCTTTTATTAAGGCACTGTTGATTCTCAGCGAAGATCTCTCATTTGTTGTAGGACTGAGTCTGTGGTGGAGAAGCTGTTGACTAACTGGATGTCTATTTGCCTTTACACCTTCCTCAGGGTGAGTGACACAGATTTGGCTTTGATTTAGTTTGATATACACACTAATAAAAAGACCTCTTAATAATCAATATGATCAAAATATTAGGACAAAATATGATGTACACAATCTACAAACATACCTTTTGTCGCCTGACTGGTAGTTTATACTTTTGTAACAGGTAAAAAGCAAGGATACATATTCCTTTTGACTGTGAAATATTTTTAAAAAAGAAAATAAAGTAGTTAAAAAATACTTTGGTATTTAACTAAAGTACACTCAAAAAATATTTTTTTTGCTCGTTCAAACTACTTATTTAAAATGAGCTAAAACAACAAAATTCTTAAGATTTCATTGGGACAACTTAATTTTTTTATGTTCAATCCACATAAATTTGTTAAAAGGGTTAAGTTACAGTAACTGAATTAATTTGTGTTGGGACAACATGAATGAATTGTGTGGAACTCTTCATTTTTTACAGTTTAGTTAAAAATCCCACTTAAGGTTTTAGGTCATCATTCTACATTTTATTATGTTTTAAATCACCTTTTTGCTGACAAATTTATACAACCTAGTGGTTTAAAGGACAGTGGTAAATATAAAGAACACATATTTATTCTCAAATGTAAATGTATTCTCAAAATTTATCTCATACCTCAATTATTTAGTATTTTGGAGCTGTATTGTTCAAAATATGCATGACACAATTTATTTTTGATATAGAAACTATTGTTGCACAGAATGACAAGCCAATCACTCAAAAAATTATGTTTGCTTTTTGTTCAAACTAATTAATTAAACTGAGCTGAAACAACAACATTCTTGTGATTTTTGGGGGGACAGCTTAATTGTTTTATTTTCAATTCATTTTAATTTGTAAAAACTAATAAGTTTACTTAATTCCTTCATGTTTCTTCGACACAAATTAATTTTTACAGTGTGTATTTCATGGTACATGTAAAAAAAAAATTATTTGTTTTGCCTAAAAAAAATTAAGCTAATTTATCTGTTTAATATTTAATATCTTAGCCCTCATACTCTAGGAAGATAAAATAACTCAAATAGGTGTTTTATTTTTTTACATGTATTTTAATAATATTCAGTGCAGTGTTCATTTCGTTGACGAAGTTTTCGTCATAATTTTTGTGACGAACAAGTTCCTACTGACGAAAACGTAGTAAAAATTAAGTGATGATGCCGACAACTATATTAAAACTATACTGACATTTTTGTTGACTAATAAAAACGAGGAGAGAATGTAATTGGGGACATTTTTTTGAAAAAATCTAATCAAAATTAATCTTGGTGTGTGATGCATGACGCACACACACATTTGAAAACTGAACTGATCCACTGTAGACGCAGGATGCGATTACATCATCATAAGAGTAGAGTAGATTTAGTCGACTAAAATCTTATGAAATTCAGTCGACTAAAACTAAAATGATTCAGAAGACTAAAATATGACTAAAACTAAAATGGAATTTTAGTCAAAAGACCAAAACTAAATCAAAATTTGCTGTCAAAATTAACACTGAATTCATGTTTATGTTGTTATATGTCAGGATACAGCAGGTGAGTCTTTCTACATGCTGTTCAGAGCAATAAAACATCAGGTGGACAAAGGCCCAGTGGATGCAGTTACAGGCAAAGCCAAATACACACTCAATGACAACAGACTGCTACGGGAGGACGTGGAGTATCGCACACTGGTAAAACTCAACATAGATTTTTATGCAGAAATATACAGTTGCAATCAGAATGATTAAACCCCCTGTTTATTAGCCCCCCTGTTTATTTTTTTCCCCATTTTCTGTTTAACGGAGAGCAGATTTTTTCAACATATTTCTAAACATAATAGTTTTAATAACTGATTTATTTTGTCTTTGTCATGATGACAGTAAATAATATTTGACTAAATATTTTTCAAGGCACTTCTATACAGCTTAAAGTGACATTTAAAGGCTGAACTAGGTTAACTAGGCAGGTTAGGGTAATTAGGCAAGTTATTGTATAACGATGGTTTGTTTTGAAGATTATCGAAAAAAATATAGCTTAAAGGGGCTAATAATTTTGACCTTAAAATGTTTTTTAAAAAATTTAAAACAAAATAAAACAAATAAGACTTTCTCCAGAAGAAAAAATATTATCAGACATACTGTGAAAATTTCCTTGCTCTGTTAAACATTATTTGGGAAATATTTAAAAAAGAAAAAAAAAAATCAAAGGGGGCTAATAATTCTGATTGCAACTGTATAATAATAATAACAGCATAATGTTGGCTCATTTGTATAATTTTTTACTATAACTCACACACTATATATAATAACATGAAGATCCTTAATAGACATTTTCTGTGAGCAGTAAAATGTGATCTGTTGTGACCACACAGCAGTTTCAATGTGTTTTTTTTTTTGTCTCCCACAGACTCTGAATGTTCTAGTAAACAATGGAGGAGCTGGCGAGTCTCAGACGCTTCCCACCAAAGTGCTGGACTGTGACACCATCACACAGGTGAAGGAGAAGATCCTGGAGCAGGCATGGAAGAGCACGTCATTCTCCCAGAGACCCTCCGCAGACTCTGTGCATCTGGGTAAGTGCGTAGTGAGCTCAAGCCAATCAGTAAAATAAATTATTATACTTTTATTAAAGTAAATAAATAATAAAAAAAAATCTTCAGAATTAACAACTGCTGCACTTAGGGTTTTAGGTTATTTTTTTTACATTTTATTATGTTTTAAATCATTGAAAATGTCTTGCTGACATGTGAATAAAACCTAATGGTTTAAAAGACAGTGGTAAATGTAACGCAACAAAATGACAATTAATTAAAATATATATAATATTAAAATATATTTTTAAAGGAACACTTCACTTTTTGTGGGGAAATTGGCTCATTTTAAAAGTCCCCTAGAGTTAAACAGGTGCGTTGAACCATGTTTGAATCCATGCAGCTGATCTACGGGCTTGGCAGGAGCAATTTTAGCTTAGCTTAGCTTAGCCTAAATCATTGAATCGGATTAGACCATTAGCATCACTGTCAAAAACTTCAAAGAAGTAAGAAGTTTTGATAATGTTTCTATTTAAAGCTTGACTTTTCTTGTAGTGGCATTGTGTACTGAGACCTCTTTGCCATTTTCTATGCCAATATGGCTAGAAACTATAATATCATTCTAGCATAATAATCACAGAATTTACCTACCATGGCTGCAAATGATATTATGCAGCACTGTTACCTCTAGCTATTTTCAGGTGCTGCTTAGCTTTCCATTTTCAATCGGTCTTAGTACATAATTATCTAAACTCATTTTTGACATATTTTGAGCAAGATGCTAATGGTCTAATCCGATTCACTGATCTATGCTAAGCTAAGCTAAAAGTGCTATAAGTGCAATAAATTGATGTTAAAGTATTTTTTATTTACAAAAAAATTCAACATATTCATTTAATTGCTGTAATCCTGTGTTTTACAGAGTGGAGGGCAGGAATGGCTGGTCATCTGATCTTGTCAGATCAGGATTTGACATCAGTGGTTCAGGGGTCCTGGAAACGCCTCAACACTTTACAGCACTATAAGGTCTCTGAAGATGCTTCTCAGTCTAATGACTTCATTTTGGGGAGAGAATTTATTTATTTATTTATTCAGGTGTGTCATTGTTGATGTATTGTTTTTTTTGTCCCTCTGCAGGTTCCAGATGGAGCCACAGTAACACTGGTGTCACGACAATCCAAACAGATCCACCACGACAGCCATGACTACATACCAGGAGAGAGTGAGTTATTATTCAGTACTAGGGTTGCACCTATACCATTTTTTTATAGACCGAGTACGAGTACCAATATTTTTTCCAGGTACTCGCCGATATCGATACCTGTTTTTGAGGGGTGTGACAGTTTTTCAAATAATGACACAGTGAGAGTAAAAATTTTAGGACAGCTTCTTTTTATGAACAAGCAGAACGCAAAATATTATTTCTCTGCTTTTCACAAAGTTGTCAAACCACAATCAGTTTTCATAGTAGCAAATAATTTTCACAACCAAACCAAGAGCGTAATAAAATAATGATAATAAAACTTAAATAAAACTGTGAAAAAGCTTTAAACTTTCTTTTACTTAAAGAAAAACTAACTGTTGAATTTTGTGCAACAAACGAGCAACACTGTAAGTATAAGTGTTTATAAACTGTTAGGTAAGAATGTTCCTTAGAGCTTTTTGTACGATATGTTTTTGCTTTTGCAATACTTTTTGCAAGATGAAAGTATCAAAGTCAGTCAATCAGTTCTGATTATTTTTCAAAAGTATGTGGCAGATTTTTTTAAGAAACAGAAGCATCTCTGCATTTTCAGCTGCAAGACTGTTTCTGTTGTCAGTCAGAATGTGTGTGCCTCCGTAACACTGCGCTGTGACAGCAGGCCCACAGCCAGCTGCAACGTATGTGCCACATACGAAAGACTAGAAACTTCGGCCTCCTCCATGCCCTTTACCATGTTATTGCCATTGTCACGGACCACAACATGGGCATAAAGCCTGATTTGTTGTCGATTGAAATTGTCATCTATATATTGCGCCATTAACCTAGAGATACTGGATTTACACTACAGCTCCAAATGTCAGTGGTAAAGCTAATAGCTTTTATGTCATGCAGCATGCTCGTGACATGCTTTTTCACTGCGTCATGTATTTGTGGCAATACAACATCTGTGAAATGACGCCGACTGGGAATCTCATATTTCAGCTCCAAAACATAAGATAGTGACAAAATCCTGAATGCGGTTGATCGTCAAGAACAATGATTTGGGTAAGCACCTCTGTTATTAGTTTAGCTTGCGGGTTATCCCCTGTGATCTTCTCTCGTCTTGCAAGGGTTTGCTGCAGGGTTGGTTACAGAGTGCTAACTGTACTCCTAGCAGCAAATTCTCCGTGCTCCCTTGTGTGTTTAAGTTTCAGATGTTTTATCATATTACTTGTATTGTAAGCACTGCTTTTTAACCCTTCTCTTGATATTTTCGCAGAGCAAAGTTTGCAGTCTGCCATACGTGGGTTGTCATCAATAATTGTGAAATATTTCCGCACAGCTGACATTCTGTTGCTGCTGCCACAGTCTCTGCACTGAAAGTTTTGTCGATGATGTCACGATGTCTCTGTCTTTGGTATCGGCGTGTATTTATGAATATGAGTACGAGTACATGAGCTTGGTATCGGCCTGATGCCGATACCACTATCGGTATTGATGCGAGTTTCATTGTGCACAACTTCTGAAGAACATCACATCTTTCCACATTACATTAGAAGTCAGGTTTGCATAAACTGACAGTTTTGCAGACAGTTAATTAATCTGCTCAATCACAGAATCAGACATTGTTGCTTTATGCAGCACATTACCCGTAATACTGCTTGATTTGTTGATCTGTTGTTTCACCTTAACTTATCCACATTAGAGATCGCTTCAACTTTAGAGATTCGCTGATGAATGAACAGACTAATTAAACTTGTTTCCAATGTTCATATATTCAATTCAATTAATCTTTATTTCTAATGCACGTTATACAATGTAGATTGTGTCAAAGCAGCTTAACATAGATGAAGTTCTATTAAATTAAATCTGCTTCAGTTCAGTTGTCACAGTTGAAGTTCAGTTCAGTTTAGTTCAGTTCAGTGTAATGTAAATGTCATTGCTGAAAGCCGAAACACTGAAGAGCAGCTCCACCGACGCTCAGCTCCACTAGTCCCAGCCAAGCAAGAAGCATCAGGTTTCCTAAACAAATTGTTTCAGTCTGTCTCACATTCTCTTCCATGGTTTCTTCCTCTCTCAGAGACGCCGATGTTGGAGGACGGAGATGAAGGGGGAGTGAAGCAGTGGCACCTGGTGAAGGCCAATGAAGAGGCAGAGCTTCCCAAACACAGACGGGGCAGTTTGAGAGACAAAGAGCGTGAGAGAGCCAAGGCCATCCCAGAGATCTACCTCACACGCCTGCTGTCTGTCAAGGTACATGCACACACACGCACACACACACACATACGTGTATACAGTTAAAGTTAAAATTATTAGCCCTTAAAATTATTAGCCCCCTTAATCTATATATTTTTTCAATAGTCTACAGAACAAACCATCGTTATACAATGACTTGCTCAATTGCTCTAACCTGCCTAGTTAACCTAGTTAGGCCTTTAAATTGCATTTTAAGCTGAATACTAGTGTCTTAAAAAATATCTAGTAAAATATTATGGACTGTCATCATGACAAAGATAAAAGAAATCAGCTATTAGAAGTGAGTTATTAAAATTATTCTGTTTAAAAAGGTATTTAAAAAAAATTCTTTCAATTAAACAGAAATTTGGGGAAAATATACAATAATTCAGGAGGGGTAATAATTCTGACTTTGACTGTATATAGGTTTACGAGGACTCTCCATAGATATTTTATACTGTAAAAAACACTTATTATATTGCCTTCACCCTAACTCTACCCCTAAACCCAATCCTCACAGGGTTGGTGAGGCAAACCTGCGGCAATTTTTTTATGTCAAAAGGCCTAGTCAAGTATGATTTTTGTGTTTTAAATTACAAGGACACAAGACATGTCCTCATAAAGCATCTCCACATTGTAATACCTAAATCATACCCATGTCATTTTAAAATTTTGTCCTAAAATGTTTCTTCGTAAATGTTTGTTTCCTCTTAAACTACACAAACATGTACACACACACACACCTCAGTATTAGACTGCATTTAGTCACATTAAGATAGTTTTAAGATAGTAAAATAATTTATTTAAAAATCTGGGTCACACTTTATTTTGATGGTCTGTTTGTTGAATTTAAGTTGCATTGCATCTACATGCCAACTAATTCTCATTAGATTATAAGTAGACTGTTAGGTTGGGGTTAGGATTGGTGTAAATGGACATGTACTTGCAAAGTTTCTTATAGTCAGTTAAATGTCTGTTAAAGGAGCAGTATTAACAGATATTAAGCAGACAGTCTACTAATACTCAAATGGACCATCAAAATAAAGTGTTACCAAAATTTTCTATACATTTCAGTTTTGTTGTAGTTTCATTGCTGGTTTTTTGTTAAAATTAGTTTAGTTTTTATTTTGTAAACACATTTTGAATCGAGTTTTATACATATTTAGTTTTAGTTTTATAGGTTTGCAAACCTCTTAGAAATAAAAATAAATGTTTGATGTAATACAAATACTTGTTCGAAAAAAGATTGCACCCAAAACCATACAAATGCAAAAGTTAAAAATATGCAAGTCAAAAAACTATGAATTCAGACAAACTTATTCATAAACATACATTCGATTGATGCTTTTGGTTTTTCCACCCAATGAACAAGAAACATTTCCCTGAATAGCCACTGGATATTTTCCACCACAGGATGTGTGTTTATTAATAATAAAAATATTTTTTGTCTAAGTATTTGTTTTTTATTTCAGTTAATTTTTCAATAGCAGTTGTTAGTTTCATATAAGCTTTTTTTGTTAATGAAACTGATGAGTCTCAGCTTTAGTTTCAGAAAGTAACCTTGTTGTTCTGTGTGTTTTAGGGTACGCTGCAGAAGTTTGTGGATGATCTGTTCACTGTGATTCTGAGCACCAGTCGGCCAGTTCCACTGGCTGTCAAGTATTTCTTCGATCTGTTGGACGATCAGGCGGCACAGCACAACATTACAGACCCAGAGACAATCCACATATGGAAAACAAACAGGTTAGGAAAGACTGTATGTTAACACTTCAGATTGGGGACCAACTCTCGTTATTAACAACTTGTTTATTACCAGAATATTATTGAATATTGACTGTATATTAGTACTTATCCTATCTTATACCTACATTTAACAGCACATTAATCACTATTAATTAATTAAGCAGCAAAGTAGATGTTTATCAGAGGCAAAAGGTTGATTTAGTAGTTAGTTAAAAGGGTTAGTTCACCCAAAAATGAAAATTCTGTTATTAATTACTCATCCTCATGCCATTTCAATCCCCTGAGACATTTATTCATCTTCAGAACACAAATAAAGATATTTTAGAGGAAGCGATCTAGCGGCTGCAGATTGCTGGGAAACATGCAGTTCGTTGGTGAACTACAAATCCGCCCCATTATGGACTACAACTCCATATATGCACTTCCCACACACTCAGCTGTTCTGCTTTCGGTTGAATACACACACACAGCCCGAAGATCATCAAAGACTGATAACTCGGACTATTTAGGCTGCACGCACACACACCTCAGTACTGAGTCTTGCTATATTGTAATGTTTTCATGTCTAAGTATTATTCTGTCTAGTCTTCCATGTTCCGAGTCTCGCCTTTCTTCTTCCGTGTATTGATCCTTAGCCGCATAGCCTTGACTACGACTTTGGATAACCCTTATTATTCTGTTTTGCACCTGTTATGATCTCTGCCTGTATGATTATTCTGCTAATTAAATGCTGCATTTGGATCCGCTATTACAGTGTTCAGCATCGTCAGTCTGCAAACATTACACACGCGTTGCGATATCGATGCTCAGACGATATATTTTTCAGCCCTATTGCTCATTTACTATCATCAATAAGTCTGAGAATTACTATTAAAGTCAGCAGTGTAACACACAAGTGTTGTAAAGTCTGTAGTAAACACACACCCTGATCTGACACATAAGATAAAGGTGTTTTTATGGGGGGTGTTTTGGCACACAAAAGTGTTCTTGGAGCTTCGTATGATTACAGTTGAACCACTGAAGTCACATGGGATGTTTTTACAATGTTTTTGAACACCTCTGTATTATGATTAGACAGATTTGATCTAAAAAATATCCTTATTTGTGTTACGAAATGGACAAAGGTCTCAGGGATTGTACCGATACGAGAGCGAGTATTACATTTCCAGTTGGAGGTAAACTAATGGTGTAATAGTGTGTATTCGGACCTAAACTAAAGTGTGATCGAATCTCCATTTTGTAGGATCATCAAAGAATTATGGGTGATTGGCTGTCATTGTATTTTGGCTTTGTTTTGCAGCTTGCCACTGAGGTTCTGGATCAACATCCTGAAAAACCCGCAGTTCATCTTCGATGTTCAGGCCTCTGACAATGTAGATGCCGTGCTGTCAGTCATTGCTCAGACCTTCATGGACTCCTGCACTATCGCCGACCACAAACTGGGCAGGGTGAGTCAATCAGAATCAAGCTAGAGGAGACTGATAATGGGGAGAGGACCGAATGATTTTGATTGTATGTCCTTGTATGACCTTGCAGGATTCCCCAATCAACAAGCTCCTGTACGCTCGAGACATCCCACGCTACAAACAAATGGTGGAGAGGTCCGTATTTATACATTGCTTAATGCATAATGAGGTTATTTTGGCTCAATGCACTCACACTACTTTGATGATTGTTGTTGATCAGATACTACTCAGATATTAAACAGACGATCTCTGTCAGTGACCAGGAGATGAACTCTTCTCTAGCTGAACTCTCTCGGGTGAGTTACAGTATCTTGAACTACAATATCTTGTTTACTCAACACATCTGCACTTGGTCAACAAATGGGAAAACAAAAAGTAACTGGGATTTTTTTTTTTTTTTTTTTTTTTTTTTAAGTAGCTCAGATATTTTCTTGGAAATGAACAAGTAATGAGTTACTTTACTAATTAATTAAATTAGTTAATCTCACATTGCTTGTTATGTGTTATGCACAACACTGGTTGTGATCTTCTAAGAAGTTAAGGAATGATCACGTTTTACATATAAATCCTGCAGTTACAGTATGTCTTACAAAATGTGCATTACTGATTTCAATGCCATCCATAAATCATAAATTCAGAATTATAATGTTATTGTATTTTTTTTTTGTTTTGTTTGTTTATTGCCTTTATTACATGTTGAATGTACTTCATATAGTAATTAGTGTTGGCCAAAGATCAATCGCATAATATATGTGTGTGTATTATAAATGTATATTTATTATCTATATGTCATATACACACACATAGAAACAAAACTATAAAAAACTATTTTGTTACAAAGATATTTACATTTATATATCATTTGTATCATATATGAGCAGTATCACACGAGTGGCAGTGCGATTTGGCTGTATATTGGCACTAGTGGGAGGTGTGCCTCCGGCCTCTTGCCTTAGTGTCCCACCAATGCTGATTTACAGCCATATCACACTGCTACAAGTGTGATATTGCGTTTATACAACATTTCGACGACATAACTGCAAATATAAAAAGACAATCAAACACGGAGAGTCTCAAAAATCCTTTTTTAAGTTTATAAGGCTAAACAGCATGAAATGCCATCAGTCTAGAGGCAATTCCCAGTGTTTCTCTGTTGCAATTGGGATATCACAATAATTAACCCCAAAAAAGCCAAAGCAAAGCAAACACTACCAGAAACACTACTAGACTGTGGTATAAATACAGCACTACAACATACAAAAGAGAGAGATCGATTTAGAATGTCACTTACCTGTTTTATAATGATTTGATCAGATGTAGTTTCAAAATACGCTGAGTTTTTTCTCCTCTAAAGCAGTGGTTCTCAAAGTGGGGGTCGGGACCCCCCCCAGGGGTGACGGACAATGAAGGGGGGGTTGCCTGGTGATTTCCAAAAATCTAATTATTTTTATTAAACCATAAGAATTACCATATTTTATCCATAACCTACAGAAGAGAAAAAAATAGTCATTTATAGTTACTATATACTATATAGTTACTAGTTCTATTGGATTGCAACCTCTGGGGTAATTACATTATATTAAAGACACAGCAATAGCGTCAGATGCAGCAGATTGATTTTATAACACCAGGGTAAACTTTCTGGCACATTTACAGCAGAATCAGAATCAGAAAGCGCTTTATTGCCAGGTATGTTCACACATACGAGGAATTTGTTTTCGTGACAGAGCTTCTACAGTGCAACAGAATTACAGACAAGACTAAAAAACAGATAGTAAATATATTTTAAAAAGTAGTGTATGTATAGGTATATTACTATATACAACATTATTTGTGCAGCTGTTATGTGCAAATTGGCATGTAAAGTGTGTTGTTAAATAAGTGTATATGTGTATAAAAGTGTATAGCAAGTAGTGATGCTGGTTCCACAATTATTATCATCAAGTGTTCATGAGATGGATTGCCTGAGGGAAGAAACTGTTTCTGTGTCGGGCTGTTCTGGTGCGCAGTGCTCTGTAGCGTCGACCAGAAGGTAAAAGTTCAAAGAGGCAGTGTGCTGGGTGTGAACGGTCCAGAGTGATTTTGGCAGCCCTTCTGCTCGCTCTGGATAAGTACAGTTCTTGGAGAGTAGGCAGGGTTGTACCCAGGGCTTGACATTAACTTTTTTGATCACCAGCCACGGTGGCTAGTAGTTTTCCAACATTACTAGCCACTCGCCATTTTCACTAGCCACAATTTTATTGTTGGGAAAATATATTTTATACACATAAATATGACTTTGACATGCTAAAATTACTTGATTTAGATTTTGCGTTATCTCCTCATTTATTTCACTTTTTGTGTGTCGTGTATGAGCTTGCTAAATGTTCATGAGCAAATGGGTCATGGTTTCATAGTATTACAATTAGTTTTTGTTTCACATAATTTTCAGAGCTTAAAATGAAGGATTTACCAAATTTATCTCTGACCACACCAAACATAAACAATTCATTATTACTTAGCCACAAAATTTAAATGTGTAAAAACAAGCAAAATACTGTATAGCTGTTTACTATACTTTTTATTTAACAAAACATATGCACAGTAATCTGTCCTGGCTAAAGGTCCCAGATCACCAGTTAACTACACATAAATGGGGAGTAATCTCCCATTAAAGCAATGTTATTGTAAAAAATGATAATTAGACCAACTTATGCAAAACAAAGCAGGTAAAAACATACTGTGTGATAATGAAAGGATTATAATGCACACGGTTAACGTTAGACCCATAAATAATCTGTTCAAATAATGGTGAAAGTGAAAGCAACTGATGCTGCTTACAAAAATACAAATCTGGAGCTCTTGGAAGCAGCAAGACTGTGGGTGCATGTTCATCACTTTTTGTCTAGTCTATTTGAAAGAGAACCGATCACATCAGCTGTGTTTCTAGACCCAGTTGCTTCACGCAAGGAAACGAGAGCGCGCACACGTTTTAAACAGTCGCGCGCATCACCTCAGCTGTTAGCGCAAGTTATCATCCTCTCATTCGTTATTCATCTGCTTTTTTATTGCTCACGCGATTGCAATTATTTTTGTCAGTCGTGTTGCTTCTCAATTCTAAGATCGCCTTTGCATGCATATTGGACCATCCTTATTGTCGAACCCTTCTTTTATGAATTATTATCCGGGAAAATTATTTTCAACCAGCCAAAGTGGCTAGTGGGAGTGTCTGTCTTACCCGTCACCACTGAAATCTACCCGCATTTGGCGGGTTGGCGGGTGTTAATGTAAAGCCCTGGTTGTACCAATGATTCGCTCAGCAGTCCGAACTATTCGACATAGTCTTTGGAGGTCGGATTTGGTAGCTGAGCTAAACCAGACAGTTATTGATGTGCGGATGACTGATTCAATGATGGAGGTGCAGAACTGTTTCAGCAGCTCCTTTGGGAGGTTAAACTTCCTCAGCTGACGAAGAAAGTACAGCCTCTGTTGAGCTTTTTTGACAATAACAATGCCTGACATACATTAAAAAAAATTAAACGAAGAGTAGACTTGGGTTTATTGGTGTGTGTGCGCCATTTCATGCAAGGTTTCTGTATTTATAACCACCTCAGAGGATATTGGGGGTCGCGAGTCACTGGCATTGTTATTTTGGGGGTCGCAGGCTGAAAAGTTTGGGAACCCCTGCTCTAAAGGATTATTATGTGGTCTCTGTCACCATCTTGTGGTGGAACGTTAATCATCTTTGCTCTGCTCAGTATGACAGGCTGATGACCGTCAATGCGCTGAATCTCGGAAATTATGAATATTTAAAATAGGCACTATCCTTATAAATAAACTGCATAGTTGCAATCTAAACAACAACATTCTCGCCTGAAAAAGCCTCAATAGTACATTATGTTGTCCAACAGCAGCGATATTTGTCAAACTGTAGTGAGTTTATTGATCTGCTGTCACTCTATGTGGGAGGAGTAATACAGAGGAGTCAGGAGGCTGTACGAGTTCTGATATTGCAGAACATTGCACTGCTATCAGCCAATCAGATTCGAGAACCAGACAGAACTGTTGTATAATCATATATATATTTTATATCTACCTATAAATAATAAATAAAAATAAATATACGCAGTACATTTATTATGTCAAAAGAAACTTTTATTTTGTATGCGATTAATCATGATTAATTTTTGCCCAGCACTAATAGTAATTATTGTAAACAATACATATTGCCTTTAACAAAACAGGTATAGTAAATACTTGTTAAAAATATCACTTTTTCAAAACTCATCAAGGCTGTTCAAGGCAAAATCTGGGACTCATAAACTCAAAGACACTCGTCTCAGAGAGTTATTAAAATAATTTAGACATATTTGAACATTCAGAGAAAAAAAACACTGCCCCCCCCAAAAAAAATGATGATATAAAATGCATCATTTAACTGTGATATATTTAGTATATTCATCATTTGCCTTGTTTTCCTTGCAGAACTACTCGAATGAAGTGAATCATCTAGTGGCATTGCATGAGTTGTACAAGTATATCAACAAGTACTATGATCAGGTAAGATTTACTTTATCATTGGTATATGTATGTAAAAAATATTAATTCTTTATGATTCAAACTCATACAGTAATTACTCATTATTGAAAGTAATAATAGCATGTCTTTGTTTGTCTTTGCTCCGGGTTCAGATGAGTCTTTATATTTGTTTTCTCTGCTGTGAATAGTGTTGAGGGGTTTTGTCAGCACCATCTCTGCATACTTATGCTTTGGCACATGTGTTTAATAGTAGCAAAGCAACCTAGTAACAATGACAATGACACAAGATGACAGAAATAGACTCTTGTTGAAAACATCTCCTGTCCTACTGCCTCACATGTTTACAAGTAGAGCCATATTTTTAACTTTAGGCATGCATTTTATCATTGGGAATCAAAACTGTTCTTAATGTTTTGAGGCCAAAGAGTTTGTACTGCAAATAGTCGCTTTCGGTCACTTGACAAAGACATTTGGAATAATCTTTAAATGTTATTCTCTACCTCTACCAATCTACTTTTAGATTGTAAAAGTAGAAGAGATCCTGTTATTTATAATCAGAGGAACCAAAGATTAATTTTTCTTAAACTGGAATGATAGAATGTAGTGCTGCACGATATTGGAGAAAACTGCCTTATTTTGCGATATTTATTGCAATATTGACTAATTTCACCAGATGACATAAATAGCTCTGGAAAGAATTTATCATTTTAGATATATTGGGATGGTTTTGTAAGGGAGTGCATCTACATAAAATACAATAAACCAATCACAAACATTGATTAATACAGTAGACCGAACATACTGTACAAATATAATGCACAGTGCTTTATGATTTTCTGGAAGTCAGGCAATATTCAGATACACAAATGTAATAGTTAAATGTAAAATAACACTCTACAGTTTTTTTATATATATACACACAAATACAATTAATCTTTCCTAAAGGGGCCCTATTATGCAAAAATCTCTTTTAAAGGGGTTTAAACACAGTTGTGTGGCAACAGTGTGTGAATATAGCCAGCATCTAATGGTGAAAATCAATTAATTATATTGTTTATATTCGCACTTGATAAAAATAGTCTGCAGAAACAATTGACATTCTCTCTCTGTACATGTCATCAGAGGGGGAAACCCCGCCCATTAGTGTTAATCTCTTACTCAGCATTAACAGCCCTGAGTGAGAAGCAGCCGTCCGCCATTAGAGTATTAACGTGCTAAAGATAATTTCAGAAACTAAGAGGCATTACATGCTCACTGTGAAAACGCACGCACATATACATTTCTGGAGAGTACAAATTATGTAGCCAGAGCCACGTATGGCTGGATTTCGTCTTTAAAACAAACGCTAAGGAGCGGTATGATGCCGTCAATGGCTTCTGTTTCTTTTTGCGCTCCCAGCTGACCGCTTACCTCCGTGTGGACGACTTTCCCACTGTTACCAGTTTGCCCAGTAGCTCCCCAAGTATGTTGGCGGACTTGTGACGCAAAGAGAATTGACCGCAACGATGGGGTTCAAGTCTGGCAAAGAAGAGTTCCAGAAAGTCGGTAAAACAAAAACAAAAGGCAAAAAATAAAATAAACAAGTAAATAACAGGGTGAGAATGTCATAGAAAACATAGAAGTCAGGCAGCTGCGAGGACTTTTCTTTTTCTTGATTGTTTTTGAAAACACTATTGGGTGGTTTAGGGAAAGGGGTGAGTGAGGAATCAGTCGGTCAGTCAGTCAGTCGACAGCAACCTCTGGTGGATTTACAACAGGCTCGAATGGCGCGCGTAAGAGAAATTTGAGATCTGAAAAAGCGTACACAGCGGCCTCTAGTGGATTCACGAAAAAACAAAAATTGCAAAAAAATGTACCTCCTGGGACGTATTTCATGCTGTCTAGAAATGTATACAGGGGCATGTATCAATAATAAGCCTGGGGTTGGGCATTATATATGTTGAGTTTTAGGTTGCACAGATGAACACTTCACACATCTTTTGACATTTTCAGTTTTTCACCGAGATAACGTTTGTCCTATTTTGAATTTGCTGCTTCGTTGATGTGTTTGTAGCTCTGCCCTCTTTTAAAAAGAGCACAGTCTCAGTTGAATTTAATGTCACTAAAACGGCACAATTTGGATCAAAGCCTAAAAGGGACAGCTTTAAAGAGTTATAAATAATTATTTGTGTGGTATTATATTATAATAATATAAGTCAAACACTTGACTGATTGTACAATATGAGGTTGAGGTTAAAATATGTTGTTATTCTCATAAATTGTCATGCTTTCACACCATTTAAAAAGCTGAAAAGAGTTGTAGTCTCTTGTATGTGCATTTAATATGCCTTTTAAATGTAACAGTGTAATTCATTGACCAAAAACAGATGACTTGGACAGCATTTTCAGCATCTCATTTTTTCAATCAATTTTTCAATTAGAGTTTCTAGATATTGACATTTTTGTTATTACAGTAATCCCTTCAGCCACAAATAATCATATACCAAACAACTCAGACATCACAGAACTCCTGAGTTACACACAACCTGTCACGATATCTATTTGTTGTTGTACGATATATTGCACCGAAATATATTGCGATAAACAATATTATTGTCATTTAAAGACCATTTTATGCTATTAATATAATTAATTATATTATATAACGAGAATATAATAGCATCAAAATTCAAGTACACTCTTCCAAAGAACACATAATATTTTATTCTCATGTATATTTGATAGATTTTTTGTCATTTTACAGGATCTAGGTGTGCTATCAGAATGTGAAAACGCATATCCTAAATAATTAATAATAAATGTTGACAAAAAGTGCAAGGTGAAAAGTAGCAGAGGCTGCGATATCTGCTACCAGATCTATTTTCAGTTGTCAGACACCCACATGAAAATATACTATAGTAATTTATAGTAAATTGACACTGACACCTCCGATAAAGGTAGAGATGTTGTGGAAAAATGTGGCTAGAATTGGTTTTTATGTATGGGCGATATACTATACTGCAT
Organism: Danio kyathit; assembly: GCA_903798195.1. Taxonomy (NCBI): domain Eukaryota; kingdom Metazoa; phylum Chordata; class Actinopteri; order Cypriniformes; family Danionidae; genus Danio; species Danio kyathit. The sequence continues at coordinate 16,421,695 of LR812541.1, forward strand.
CACCAAAAATGATTGAGGTCACATCCGTATGTTGTGCGATAAGTCAATATATTGATTATTGACAGGCCTACACACAACAAAATAAAAGCCACTAAATCCACTTCTCACCCATAAGATTGTTTGTTTGTGTGGTCAGATCATCACCGCTTTAGAGGAGGACTCCACCGCTCAGAAGATGCAGCTGGGCTACAGACTCCAACAGATTGCAGCCGCTGTGGAGAATAAAGTCACTGACCTCTGACCTGTAACCTCGCATTGACACTCCAAACAGACAAAACCAGTGAAAGCACAGAGACCTCGTACTTCCTGAACTCTCCAGAGTGCCAAGGAGAACAGAGGACATTTGAGACGGATAAAATAAAGACGGCTTTGCCAGATTGAAGAGCACGGGGACGTCACACACTCATTATTGCTGCTCTCTGTGTCTCTGCTTAACACTAAGAGGCTTTGTTTTCATCCGCCAACACCAAAAGTGACTACTGTTATTGGCGGAGAAGTGCTTCATTGGATTTGCTAGGGTTGCGATGTGCGACCTTTCAAGCATGCTTGAACGCCATCTTTTCTTGTATGTAAAAAAAGAAGAAGTCTTACGAAGACCGACTAACTGTTTGGCAGATTCTTAACGAAACTGCTCATTCAAGCATTTGGTGTGATGATGATGATGATGATGATGATGATGATGATGATGTGCTTTATATTGCAGCCTTTGTCTTAAAAAAATAAGGAGCTGAAAAGGATTTTAAAAAAGGACAAGTATCTGAGTTTTCTTGCTCCGTATTCCCATAGACGTTTAGTTCTGTGATCTTATTTGGGTTTTATTTGTTAAATGGAAAACACTGGTTTAAGGGACCTCAGATGTTTTCGTGTGACTACAGTATTATAAACATTAATATGCATGGATAACCGTTCACCATTAATTCAGAGATTTTAAGTTGGCACATACACTGTCGCAAGCGTGTGTGTGTTTTATTGTTGATTATGGTTTTGTAAATGGCAGGTTAACCCGATTAACACACTTGATTTAGGTGAGTAGGTGTTCATGTAACGTTCACAAGGCTCAGTTGTATATTTGTTCATAATCATTGATTTTCAGTGTTAAAATGTGTGCTTTTTGATGGGTTTTTTTAAAGTTTACGTTCCCGAATACGTATATCTGCGGTACATCGCTGCACACTTGGCTGAAATAGACATTTTTATTATTATTTGTGCGATCATGAGCAATTTCTTTTCTGCGACTGGTGTCACACGCTTAATGCTTGGCTTGTTTTGGCGATCAGGTCATGACTAGCACTTTTTTTTTTTGTTTTTATTTCTGAGCTGAACACTGAATGCACATTTTAACGTGAACTAAATTCAGCTGCTGCAATGACTGTGCATTGCTCGCTTTGTTTTATGTTTTTATTGATTTTTTTAAAATGTATTTATTTATTTATTTTGTGTTTAGCTGATGTACAGACCAAATTTGGTAATTGTGATCCACCCTCCAAATTAAAAATAATTTCCCCGCCATTTTGTAGTCTACAGCGAACTGTCAGAGTGTGCAGATCTCTTAAGCATTCATTCATACAGATATACAGGTCTTATTTTTTGCTGTAGTTCACTGTTGTGCTCAGTGTTTTGTACGTACGTGTGGCTGTTATACAGTGTAGATTATTTTGTTAAGTCTTGCACAGGACGCGCTGGCTATTTGAAGCGATTGTAAATTCTTTCTACCATCTGTTGTTCTTTTACCTGTGCATTTCTATTGTAAATAAAATGTTGCTATAACTCATAACAAAGTTGTTGGGCCTTTATTTGTTGTGTAGTAAACTGTTTAAAAAGTCCAAGAGAATGTCTTCATCGCATCTATCAGTACACACAGTATACAGTGCATCCGGAAAGTATTCATAGCGCTTCACTTTTTCCATATTTTTTTACGCTACGGCCTTATTCCAAAATGGATTAAATTCATTTATTTCCTCATAATTCTACACACAATACCCCATAATGACAATGTGAAAAAAGATTTTTTGAAATTCTTGCGAATTTATTAAAAAATAAAAAACCTGAAAAATCACATGTACATAAGTATTCACAGCCTTTGCTCAATACTTTGTTGATGCACCTTTGGCAGCAATTACAGCCTCAAGCCTTTTTGAATATGACGCCACAAGCTTGGCACACCTGTCTTTGGGAATTTTTGCCCATTTCTCTTTGCAGTACCTTTAAAGCTCTATCAGGTTGGATGGGCAGTGATGGTGTACAGCCATTTTCAGATCTCTCCAGAGATGTTCAATAGGATTTAGGTCTGGGCTCTGGCTGGGCCACTCAAGGACATTCACTGAGTTGTTGTGAAGCCACTCTATTGATATTTTGCCGGTGTGCTTTGGGTCATTGTTCTGCTGGAAGATGAACCGTCACCCCAGTCTGAGGTACAGACAATTCCTTTGTCTTCATGCTTTGTTTGTGCTGGAATCTTATATAGACAGGTGCCTTTTCAAATCATGTCCAATCAACTGAATTTACCAAAGGTGAACTCCAATTAAGCTGCTGAAACATCTCAAGAATGATCAGTGGAAACAGAATGTACCTGAGCTCATTTTAGAGCTTCATGGCAAAGGCTGTGAATACTTACAGTTGAAGTCAGAATTATTAGCCCCCCTGAATTATTAGCCCCCCTGTTTATTTTTTTCCCCAATTTCTGTTTAGCGAGGCTAACTAGGCAGGTTAGGGTAATTTGGCAAGTTGTATTGTATTGTAAAATGATGGTTTGTTCTGTAGACTAAAAGGGGCTAATAATTATGACCTTAAAATGGTATTTAACAAATTAAAAACTGCTTTTATTCTAGCCTAAATAAAACAAATAAGACTTTCTCCAGAAGAAAAAAATATTATCAGACATACTGTGAAAATTTCCTTGCTTTGTTAAACATCATTTGGTAAATATTTAAAAAAGAAAAAAATATTCAAAGGGGGGCTAATAATTCTGACTTCAACCGTATGTACATGTGATTTTCAGTTTTTTTATTTTTAATAAATTAGCAAAAATTTCAAAAAAATCTTTTTTCACAGTATGTCTGATAATGTTTTTTCTTCTGGAGAAAGTCTTATTAATTTTTATTTTGGCTAGAATAAAGCCAATTTTAAGCTATTTTAAGGTCAAAATTATTAGCCCCCTTCAGCAATATTTTTTGATTGTCTAAAGAACAAACCATCATTATTGACCTTATTCTTCAACGCGGAAGTGCGCTCGTTTTTGCGATTGTTTTAGAACTTCCGATTCAGTTGCCTATGGGAGAAATGACTAGGAATAATAAACGGCTGAAAACGGTCAAACTACTCGCTCTACAAACAAGTGTTTGCATGATTATACAGACAAAATAGAATAATATAATGAGAAAACCTCAGTTTGCAACATCAAGCAGCAGAACGGGCTGTTTTTAACATCTAAAATTGAATGGAAGTGAATGAGACCGGAAGTCTCGAGCCAAAATGACTCAAATGGCTGCGCCCGCTCGTACGCGGAGAATAAGGTCAATACAATAACTTGGCTAATTAGCCTAACCTGCCTAGTTAACCTAATTAACCTAGTTAAGCCTTTAAATGTCACTTTAAGCTGTATAGAAGTGTCTTGAAAAATATCTAATCAAATATTATTTACTGTCATCATGGCAAAGATAAAATAAATCAGTTATTAGAAATGAGTTATTAAAACTATTATGATTAGAAATGTGTTGAGAAAAATCTTTTCTCCGTTAAACAGAAATTGGGGGGAAACAATATACAGAGGGGCTTATAATTAAGCAGGGCTAATAATTCAGACTTCAACTGTAAGAGTGATGTGTGTTTTAACAAATAATCAGCAGCTGCTGTTATTGAGGCAAATGGAAAGCGCGATACACTTTTAATGGAAGATGAACTGCCTCAATTGAAGTCCATATAAGCTCATTCACTGCAAGCTTCTCAAGGCCGCTTGAGTCTCTCTCATAGCTAATGGACTTTTCATTCGTTTAACACGTGCCTTGTGATAAATCATAATTGCCTCAGCTGCTCTCTCCTACACATAATTGCCTTTGATTTCTTTTACAGTCGGGCTGCGTAATGAGTTTGGCGGTTTGAGAATAGCGAGGGTCTATTTCTGACCCGTGATGCCATTTTGAGGCATGGCATATTTGGAGTACAAAGCCCAGGGGGAAACGCTCGAGGAAAGAAGGAAGAGAATCTGTGTAGACATGAATGACCTCCATTCATTCAACTGCAATTTATTCAAAAGCCCTGAATGTGGGTTCACTAATCAACGCATAAATAGCCAATAGGATGATGGTTAACATTATCCAACAAATTTACAGGCATGTCTTAATAAAAATAAAGCTGTTTTGATAGACATAAATGTAAAATAAATAATAACTAATAGTTATAATTATTATTATTATAATTATTATTATTGTTGTTGTTGTTATTGTTTTTTATGGCATTACTTTGTTTACTATCGTTTTTAAACAATCTAACCATCTAAAATGATGTTTTGATTTATTTTTTTTTTTTTTTTTGTCACAAATATTTGGATGTTTACTGTTTTCTCTTTGTTTTAATTGTTGTCAAATGTTTTGTTTTAGTTTTGTTTGTTTTGTTCTGTTCACAGCAACTTTTTTGAGATATTGTGCTACTATTATTGTGCTATTATTAGGCTATTAAGTGTTTAAATGGCCATTTGTTTAAATGTTCATTTGATTCCACATTCATTTGATTATAATGGCTTTTACTATTAAGATTATTTGCGTTTTATTATCTCATTCAAAATAACGAAAGTTAAATTACAGAAATTTCCTTAAATTTAAATTCACTGTAAATTTCTGTAATTTAATGTCTGTTTTGATTTTTCTGACACCTCAGCTGCCAGAAAAAAACCCCATAAAATATATAAAAACCGCATAAAATATATAAAAACCCCATTAAAAAAATAAATTGAAAAAAAAAATTATTATATATATATATATATATATATATATATATATATATATATATATATATATATATATATATATATATATATATACAGTATGTTCTGTACACTATCGTTGTTTGTTGTGTTTTCTTTACATTTGTTTCAATGTAATAGTAAAAAAATATATATATTTTTTTTGTTATTAGCATTCTTAATCTGTATTTAAAAGCTAGTGTTTATGTCCCTTTAAATATTACTAGTATAAAGATTCTTGAGTTTTATGTCCTGTCAGTTCGTATTGTTTTGTTCACAACTAAAATATAGATATTTATTTATTTTGATTTTTTTTTTTTTATTAAGTTATTTTTTATTTTTTTCATAAGGAAGAAAAAGGGGAAACAATACAAATAATAAAAAATTTAAAATACAATAACACATCAGAATTTAAATGAACAGTTGACTGCTTACATCTCTCCTTACAGGTCACATTAACAATATAAAGATCAGTTTACACTGTGTAAAGGCATAAGAACGATCCATTTCTCCCAATATTGCAGGTATTTGTCCATTTGTAGTTTTAAAGAAGAAGTCATCCTCTCCATATTTTGAACATTAGATATGATATGAACCATTCAGATTTCATTCAGGGGGTCCGATTTGTAGCCACTTTCAAGTTGCTAGAAGTATTTTTAAATAATTGTCTTTTATCATTAAGTCGGTTGCAATGTTCCCCAGGTAAATTGTTGTGAAAGAGAACTCCATTCCATCACCAAAAATATTTTGTGTTACTTGTATTACATCCTGCCAGTATGGCTGAATGGCTGGACAACTCAAAAATATGTGAAAATAGTTTGCAGTCTTTCCCACATTTCCTTTAGCATTGTCCCCTGTCCTTCTCCCGTGTTTGCATGCATGTTAACTTGGAGGTAATAAAGTATCTCGTAAGATTCCTCCAGCAAAACTCTAGCCATATACCGGAGCTGGAAGAAGTGGCCGGAGCAGATATTCGAACAATCTTCCGCTGAGTTAACAAGGCTGGATTCTCTCTCCCATTTTAGTCTGCTGTTAATTGTTGAGTGTTAATATAGATATTTCTTAATGAACAATCAGCTTTATTAAAGGTAACTTCCCATACGTAATTAAAGGAATAGTTCACGCAAAAGCGAAAACTTAATATCTACTCAAAACCTTTATGAGTTTCTTTTTAACACAAAATAAGTTATTTTGAAGAATGTTAGAAACCACATTGACTTCCATATTAGGAAATACAAATACTATATAAATCAATATTTACTGATTTACAACATTTTTCAAGATATCTTATTTTTTGAAGAGTGAGTAAATAATTCAATTTTGGGTCAAATCTCCCTTTAATGCCCCCATAGTGGTTATCACTATAACTAGCTCGAGGTGTTAACATGCTTATATTAACCGCAGACAGCTACTGTATCTCTGTTTTCTCCAACTGACTGGCTGGTGGGTATTTTCAGCACTACATGCAGAAACCACAGCAACTCAAGCTCCAAAACCAGCACATGTTTTTGTGAATACCACTGGCTTTTTGTAGATGCCGATGTAATGTGTGAGTATAATGTTTTTCATTGCATTTCGAATATTTACTGACCAAAAATACATTACAGGCAACCCCACATCCAGTGTTTACACTTTAAATGATTACTACTGTACTGTGTAATGTAATGTAGTGCAATACTATGGATGTTCTATCATCAGCCACTTCTCATTGATGTCTGTGTGTTTTAAAATGCTTCTGTGTTAACTCTGCAATTTGTTTCATTTATGCTTTACTTAAAATGATCAGCGCAGCCACCTGTTTCCTTAGAATATCCCTCAACCCTGAGAGGGAGAGAGGGGGGTGGAGAGCAGACCCTATCATAAAGCCAGGAGGAGCATCTACTGCAGAGTTAGAAAGCAACCCTGCAAACAAACACAATCTGCTCTAAAGTGAGTACAGTTCACTTTTTTACCTGCTTTTACCACCACATGCTTTTTCTGGATATATTTTATTGTAAGGGTCTGTATAAAAATCTTTTAAATCTGTCTTTATGTTTGGTTGTTGTTTGTACACTGTAAAAAAAGTTGACTCAACTGGAAATTGTAAGGGAACTTGCTGCAGACATTTTTTGAGTTGACTCTACTTTCAACCCAAGTACTACACTTGACTCGACTGAAGTTGAGTAAACTAAAAATGTCCTGAAGCTGGTTGCCTTAAAATTTTAGGTTGAGTCAACTTTTTGTTTACAGTATAGTTTGGGGATTTTCAGTTTGTGGCCTGTTGTAGCCATGTAGTAAATTTCATTCATTTTAATGAAAATATTTATCTGAAAGAGTTTGACTGAAAAGAAATGAATGTGCTTCCTGCACTTTACAACACGGATACTGTACTGGCAGGTTAGCATTGGCAGAAATGTTTCCTAACCAAAATGTCTGCTTTATATTTAGATGAGAGTTGTGTTGTTTTATATATACAGTAGTATGTGTTTTATATTAGTCAAGCGTTTCACATGATGGTTGATCCATAGCAGTGGTTTTTATGCAATAAATTGGATCATTTTAAAACTTAATTTAAGTGCTAGTTCAAGTACATAATAGCACATTTAAATTAAAAATAATATTTCTGTAGTGTCAATAGAAAAATGATGCTTACAATTGGATATTGTATGCCATTAATATGCCTTTTTCAAGTTCAATTCAAATACTTTAATAAGCATTCATATGTATAACAACACAACAACATAATATAATATAATATAATATAATATAATATAATATAATATAATATAATATAATATAATATAATATAATATAATATACAGTAATATAATATAATATAATATAATATAATATCATATCATATAATATAATATAATATACAGTAATATAATATAATATAATATAATATAATATAATATAATATACAGTAATATAATATAATATAATATAATATAATATACAGTAATATAATATACAGTAATATAATATAATATAATATAATATAATATAATATAATATAATATAATATAATATACAGTAATATAATATACAGTAATATAATATAATATAATATAATATAATATAATATAATATAATATACAGTAATATAATATACAGTAATATAATATAATATAATATACAGTAATATAATATAATATAATATACAGTAATATAATATAATATAATATACAGTAATATAATATAATATACAGTAATATAATATAATATAATATACAGTAATATAATATAATATAATATAATATAATATAATATACAGTAATATAATATAATATAATATAATATAATATACAGTAATATAATATAATATACAGTAATATAATATAATATACAGTAATATAATATACAGTAATATAATATAATATAATATAATATAATATACAGTAATATAATATAATATAATATAATATACAGTAATATAATATAATATAATATAATATACAGTAATATAATATAATATAATATAATATAATATAATATACAGTAATATAATATAATATAATATACAGTAATATAATATAATATACAGTAATATAATATAATATAATATACAGTAATATAATATAATATAATATACAGTAATATAATATAATATAATATAATATAATATACAGTAATATAATATAATATAATATAATATAATATAATATAATATAATATAATATACAGTAATATAATATAATATACAGTAATATAATATACAGTAATATAATATAATATACAGTAATATAATATACAGTAATATAATATAATATAATATAATATAATATACAGTAATATAATATAATATAATATAATATAATGTAATATAATATACAGTAATATAATGTAATATAATATACAGTAATATAATATAATGTAATATAATATAATGTAATATAATATACAGCAATATAATATAATGTAATATAATATAATGTAATATAATATACAGTAATATAATATAATATAATATAATATACAGTAATATAATATAATGTAATATAATATAATATAATATAATATAATGTAATATAATATAATATAAAGGGACTAAGCTGAAAATAAAATTAATGAATGAATGAATAATATAATATAAGGGCAGCACGGTGGCTTAGTGGTTAGCACTGCTGCCTCATAGCACAAAGGTCGCTGGTTCGAGTTCCAGCTGGGTCAGTTGGCATTTCTGTGTGGAGTTTGCATGTTCTCCCCATGTTGGTTTCCTCCGGGTCCAAAGACAGGTGCTATATCCAGACAAATTGAATAAACTAAATTGCGTGTTTCCCAGTACTGGCTTGCGGCTGGAAGGGCATAAAACATATGCTGGAATAGTTGGCGGTTTATTCCACTGTGGCAACCCCTGATAATCTGGGACTAAGGCAAAGGAAAATGAATAAAGGAATGAATATAATATAATATATGTGCTTTGTACTGTATAGGAGATTTTCTAACTTTGCAAGTGTGTGAGCTGCTTTTGACTTGGAAAAGCTCAAGGATGTGTGATTTACACATGCTCCTTTTCTGACACATGAAAACAATGATTACATTATATGCAATGTGCGAGATAATTCCCCAAAAAGCTAATCTATACTGTAACATCAGTGTGGCATTGAATTACATTCAGTGTCATGTACATTATATGTACATGAATTAGATTTTTTTTTTGTCATTGCAGTATCATACAACGAAATTTATTTGATAAGAAAAAAAAATATAGAACAACCACAAGCAATACTTTGTGACAAAAATGTCTGTTGTGGCCTGAATGCTACATATAGCCCCTGTAAAGGATTTATATTGTATGAGTACCACATTCATATGATATTACACACTATATCGCTTCATTGTATGTCTCATTATAGGATCAGTCAAGCTAAAACCAAACAGAGTTTGGCAGTGGGAATACGTCCCTGATGTTGGCATCTGAAATCCTGTGTGACAGGCAGAAAGTGTCATGATATTTTCAGGTCATGGTTGAGATCCTGCTGTAAACTCCCACGGCAGCGGGTGTTGGGATCTAAATGTGGTTCTGGCTTATCTGACCCTTGGTGAGCCAAATGTGTCAGGATAGAAGAGCTCTACTTCCAACTCAACTGAATGTTGTCTAAAAATACACAGCACAGAGTTAGTCTTTTGTATATGCTCCATGACATCAGCAACCGCTGAGTTATTTATAGCTACAGGAAAGTCAATATGTTTTCAAATAATTTTGAATATATATAATATTTGGATGTTTGCTGTTTACTCTTTCTTTCAATTGTTTTGTTTTAGTTTTGTTTGCATTATATTTTATTCACAGCAACTATTTAGATGTTGTGCTATTTGGTGACCCTCGTTCCTCTGTTTGTTTTAAATGTCAATTATTGTGTTCATATTGTTGTCCAACAATCAACTGAATGTATGATGTATTTTTGTATTTGTATTGGTTTGATTTGTTTTATTTTTGTTCACAGCTACTATTGTTATTTTTTGCTTTGTATTATTGCTTATTGTTTTGTTTATTTGAATGTTTGCTTGTTTGTTTGTTTTGGTTTTTGTTTTATTTGATATTTTATTTTGGTCTGCATTGTTCATGTGCAATATTTTGCTATTATCCCTCCCTTTGCATTCATTTGTTTGAATTCAAAATCCTTATTTTTCTGTCATTTTAGATTTTTGTTGCTTTATTTTGTTCAGAGCTAATACTTTTCCTTTACATTTGTTTGCAACCTAGGCTCATTCTGAAAACGTAGCCTATATACATTTCTGAAGATCACAAATTATGTAGCCAGAGGTACATATGGCTGCTTTTTGTCTTTAAAACGAACGATACGGAGCGGTATGATGTCGTTCCTTTTCCTGCTTACCTCTGTATAGACAGCTTTTCCGCTGTTACCAGTTTGTCCAGTGGCTCGTCACAAATGTCGGCGGACTTGAGACGCAGAGAGGAATTGACCGTGACAACGGGGTTTGAGTCCAGCGAAGAATTAAAAAAGTAAATAACAGGGTGAGAATTTGGTAAAATCTGAAAATGTGGTGGCCACAAGGGCTTTACTTTTCTGGATTGCTTTTAAAAATACTGTTTGTTGGGTTTAGGGTTTTAGTCAGTCAGTCAATCAACAGCAACCTCAGGTGGATTTACGCAAGAAGAGCAGGTGTGAATGGCACTTGCGAGAGAAATTTAAGATCTGAAAAATGCGTACACATCGGCCTCTGGTGGCTTGCAAACACTGCAATAAAAACAGAGCTCCTGGGACATATTTGCCGCTCTCCAGAAATGTATACAGGAGTACGTTTTAAGAATCCCAGGGTGGCTTGTTTCAATGTAAATTATTCTTCATTTGTCAAACTAAAACCAAGCAGAGTTTGACTGGGAATATGTCCCACATCTAAAACAATTTGTGTGTTGTGTTCTTATCCAGATCCCATGTAGTAATGGACTCTAAGCTGAAATCACTCAGACATTATGAACATCTTGAACATGATCTTGCAGAGGAACATGAAGATCCAAGAGATTACTGCTATGGCAAGTCTTGCAAATGAACACACATAATGTAATGGAATCTATCATCATTCACATTGTTAATAAATTAAGTTTATCTTACACTGACTTATGTGTCTATAGGTGGATATCACCCAGTCCAGGTTGGAGACGTCTTTAATAAGAGATACAAGGTTTTATCAAAGCTGGGTTGGGGTTATTTCTCTACTGTATGGCTCTGCGTTGACCTCAGGTACTGAAATTTTGAATTTACACCCCACAGTATTTACACTCACTGGACACTTTATTAGGTATGCCTTGCCAGTACCAGGTTGGATTCCATTTTACCTTCAGAACTTACTTAATTCTTTGTGAGAAAATCTACGAGGTGCTGGAAACATTCTTCAGAGATTGTTGAGCCATATTGAGATGACAAAATCACAGTCGTGAAAATCTTTTTCTCTAAAGGAGCTTTATTTAATTGAGATCTGATAACTGTTTGGTTTAGAATTAAGTGAACTCATTCACGTTTAAGAAACCAGTTTAGGATGATTTGAGCTATGTGACATTGTATGTTATTCTGCTGAAATCAGCAATCACATAATGTGTATATGGTCATAAGGAAAAGGACATAGACCGAAAAAATAAATACTCAGAAAGACTGAGGTGTTTAAACCATGATCAAATGGTAGCAATGGACCCAAAATGTTTCAGGGAATTCCCCAACCCACACTGTTACACCACCAACAGCCTGAATTGTTGATATAAGTCAGGATGGATCCATACTTTCATGTTGTTTACACCAAATTGAGACCAGTTCAGTGATTCTACAAAACGAGGCAATGCATACAAGAAGTGCTAGTTATTTAAAGTACGTTTTGCTCACAGAGCTGCCACTCATTTTGTCTTTTTTAGACAATTCAGGTAGATAAAAAAACCCAGACCAACCCATTTGGCACCAACAACCATGCCAGGTCACGTAAATCATCCTTCTTTTCATGTTGATGCTCAGTTTGAACTTCAGCTGATGGTTCCTACCAATATCTACCATATGCCTAATTGCATTGAGCTGGTGCCATCTGATTGGCTGATTAGATATTTGCGTTAAAGAGCAGCTGAACAGCTAATTGGTCAGTGAGTGTTTACTAATGTTTACCACTACTGAAGCATGTGAACATGTATTAAGTTCTTGTCTGTGGTTTTACAGGTCAGGACAGCATGTGGCAGTGAAGGTGTTGAAGAGCGGAGCTGGATTCACTCAGGCTGGCCAAGATGAACTCACATTACTGCGATGTGTGAGTGGGTCTTGCTCTCTCTCTTTCTCTCTTTCTCTTTCTGTTGTGCGCGTAAGTCTCAAAACTTTTTATGTATCTCCAGGCCAGTGGTCCCACAGCCCGTAACCCACTTAAAGCACGTATAGTGCAGTTACTGGATGAGTTTAAGATAGCTGGTGTAAACGGGATCCGTATCCTTTCATATTATCATGTAGCAACACTGGACTTTAAATAAAATTTATCACATCTTTAGATTGTAAACCTTGTCCTCGCTCATACTCGTTAAACACTCATGCATGTAACTACTAGACTAGACAGTAACAGTATCATTTTTGAAGAAAAAAAAAGATTTTGGTGTAAATGAATGTCCAATTTAAGTTTTTAGTTGAAAATTGTGTCACATTAAAAGTCCTATAAACTGGCAAATGTTTAAATAAAGGTGAGAATTGTGAGATAAAAGAAATTGTCTTAATTTTTATTATGTGGCAGAAACGCATTATAAAGTGCACAATTTGTAAATAAATAAATAAAAACAAGTTAGTTAATACATTGAAATGTCATGCTCTTTGTTTAAAAACCTTGGGTGTTATATGAAGTCATAATTTCAGATCTGTTATGTAGGCAATTTTAGCTACACTTTCTGAGTTACTAGTTGATTCTTGACCACAATGTAGATATTTGTTTGGTGTTGGAGCTGCTGGGGCCGGACCTGCGCTGTTGGCAGGTGTGTTTTGGTAATCCAGGTCTGTCTCTCTCCTGTGTCAAACTCGTCATCACTCAGGTGAGATGCTTTTTATCATTTCATTGAGATTTTGATGATATTAAAAAGACCATGTAAACCTTTATAACACCTGAAAAGTGTTTGTGTTTCAGGTTCTGGAGGGTCTGGAGTATCTTCACAGCCACTGTAAGATCATTCACACAGACATCAAGCCTGAGAACATACTGCTGTGTTTCTCACCTCATCCACCAGGAGGAGAAATACACATGTATTCCTCTTCAGCCATTAGAAACACAGTACTCCAGGGTCTTGGTGAGAAAATCAGTAAATGTAAATTCAGTAAATCACAACTAGTATTGGGTGTATTTACAGTAGTTACGAAGTAAATAGTTATTGTAATTAAATTTCTTATTTACTGAATAAATATTTCATTTTAGGTAATTTAGTTACAGTTTCTTATAATGTATTTGCTTTGAATATTGTGTTTAACATATCTGTATATAGTAATATAGTACAAATATATTTTGCAGAATAATTCCATTTTTCAACTAAAGAAAAATGAATTTGTCTGAAAATTGCACAAGCTTAATAAGCAGCAAATTAAGCCAGACATACACACACCGGCCACTTTATTAGGTACATCTCACTAGTACCAGGTTGGACCTCCTTTTGCCTTCAGAACTGCCTTAATCCTTCATGGCATAGATTCAACAAGGTACTGGAAATATTCCTCAGAGATTTTAATCCATATTGACATGATAGCATCACACAGTTGCTGCAGATTTGTTGGCTGCACATCCATGATGTGAATCTCCCCTTCCACCAATCCCAAAGATGCTCTATTGGATTGAGCTCTGGTGACTGTGGAGGCCATTTGAGTACAGTGAACTCAAGAAACCAGACTGAGATGATTTGTGCTTTATGACATGGTGCGTTATCCTGCTGGAAGTAGCCATCAGAAGATGGGAACACTGTGGTCATAAAGAGATGGACATGGTCAGCAACAATACTCAGGTAGGCTGTGGTGTTGACACAATGCTCAATTGGTACTAATGGGCCCAATGTGTGCAAAGAAAATATCCCCCACAACATTACACCACCACCGGCCTGAACCATTGATACAAGGCAGGATGGATCCATGCTTTCATGTTGTTGATGCCACATTCTGACCCTACCATCTGAATGTCGCAGCAGAAATCGAGACTCATCAGATCAGGCAATGTTTTTCCAATCTTCTATTGTCCAATTTTGGTGAGCCTGTGTGAATTGAAGCCTCAGTTTCCCGTTCTTAGCTGACAGGAGTGGCATCCGTTGTGGTCTTCTGCTGCTGTAGCATTGTTTGTAGCATTGACATGTTGTGCATTTAGATATTCTCTTCTGCATACCTCGGTTGTAACGAGTGGTTATTTCAGTACTGTTGCCTTTCTATCAGCTCGAACCAGTCTGGCCATTCTCATCTGACCTCTGGCACAAACACACATGTGTACCTAATAAAGTGGCTGTTGAGTGTATATTACAATATAGTATATATGAAATGCTATTACTTTAAAACATTTCATATTTTGATACTTATCTATTAGTAAACTGATATTGTGAACTATTCTTTTTAGCATTGCATTTATTAAATACAGCTAAAAGGTCCTGTTTGACTCAAATTGAAATAATTAAGTGTTTAATTTGTAGATGCATTGAGATTTGTAGGGCTTTTAGGTAGCATTGAGTCAGGTAATCAAATCACAAAAATTTTATCAAATTTAATTAATTTTAAATGTGTGAAATAAATTTAATTCATAACATAAATTTAATTAAATAAAATAGGGGAAACTAAATTACTGTTTAGACAAAGTAACTAGAAAAATTATTTAAACACAACTTAATAGTAATTCATTACTTTTTTGAGGTAACCTTCCCAACACTGACCACAGCATCAGTGTAATAAATATACATTTTTACGATAAACCACAAAACTTTGGTATATCTGAAGGATTTATTTAAAAAGTATGTCATCTACATTCATGCAGGAGAATCTGGGAAACCTAGAAACTTGGATGAAATCACAGTGAAGATTGCAGATCTTGGCAGCTCATGTTGGGTGGTACGACACAATCAGTGTATTTGTATAACTCTTTGCTAAAACTTAAGAATACTGCATGAATATTCTCTGATAACTAAACCCAATTAGACTCCCTGACTTTCTTTCTTGTCCTTCTAGTACAAACACTTCTGTCAAGAGATCCAGACCAGACAGTTTCGCTCTCTGGAGGTCCTGCTGGGCTCTGAATACGGTCCTGCAGCTGACATCTGGAGTGTGGCCTGCTTGGTGAGTCTACAGTCACTAATGGTGTTCGACCAAATAGATTCTTTCTAGTAGAGTTGTGTAATGTTTATATCATTAGTGAAAATAGTGTAAATGTTGTTTTAACTATATGCAAGCTAACATAAAATCTCCTCCTACAGACATGCGCAAAGCATGCAACTAGCACAACTCTTATATACACATTTAAACAACCAATTAATGATTAGTAAGGCAGTCATCCAATCAGGATCAACCACATTCTCCAATGGGGTCTGAAGACTTGGGATTATCACACCTCCCACTTCAAAAGGAGGTTCCCTAAAAAACCGACAAAACAAAACCAGCAGAACAAACAGAATATACACCAAACTAACATTAAATAATATATTTTTTTCACAATAACATGAATACTCATCTCCATAAATCCCACTCCACTTTCTCCATGACTCCTGCGCCATAGGAAATCAGCAAGTAAAAGCTAGAGATAAAAATCAGAGATTTCTCCAAATAAAACAAAAAAATGGGGAAAGAGAGAGGAAAAAACGAACAGAAGATAATGTTTTTGAATGTTAAAGGGGGCCTTTTATGCAAAAATCACTTTTATAAAGAGTTTAAGCACAGTTGTGCGGCAACAGTGTGTGAATATAGCCAGCTCTAATGGTAAAAATTTATTAATTCTATTATTTATAATTACACTTGATAAAAACAATCTGCAAAACACCTTGATTGACATTCTCACTTTGTATGTGTCATCAGAGAGGGAAAGCCCCACTCGTTAATGATGATCCCTCCCTCATTAGCATAGACAGCCCTGAGTGAGAAGCAGCCATCCGAATTTGAATCTGCTGCTATGCTGATACATAGGCATTTATAGCTCCACCCTCTTTTAAAAAGAGGGCTAAGAGCACAATCTCATTTGAATTTAAAGCGACAGAACCAAAAATGGCAAAACTTGAATCAAAGGGGCAGTTTCAAAGAGTTATAAAAAATGTATTGTGTGGTATTTTGAGCTGAAACTTCACATACACACTCATAGTACTCACAGACATCAGACACTTAGGGCGCACTCACACTATGCTGTCCGAACCATGTTACATTTTACCTGTCATTTAAATATTGGGGTAACGCGGTGGCACAATGGGCAGCACTATCGCCTCACAGCAAGAAGGTCGCTGGTTCGAGCCTCAGCTGGGTCAGTTGGCATTTCTGTGTGGAGTTTGCATGTTCTCCCCGTGTTGGCGTGGGTTTCCACCGGGTGCTCCGTTTCCCCCACAGTCCAAAGACATGCGGTACAGGTGAATTGGTTATGCTAAAAATTAACGAGTGTGTATGGATAGTGTAAAAAACATAGAGTGTAAAAAACATAGTGTAAAACATAGAGTGTGTAAAACATGTGCTGGATAAGTTGGCGGTTCATTCCGCTGTGGCGACCCCAGATTAATAAAGGGACAAAGCTGAAAAGAAAATGAATGAATGAATGAAGTTTAATATTGGTATATTACAGCTATGTATTGTTTTTATGTTCTTCTCACAGAAGCTACACATTTCATCACATATCATCATCCAAACAAAGCTGCATCGTTGTTGTGGTCTTTCTATCTGGAAGAGACAATTATAAAATATTTTTAGATCTTTAGAGAACAAATTAAAGGAGTGAGACATTACTGTTACCTCATGTATGTGAAACTTCCTAAAATAATAATCAATTTCAAAGCATTATTAAGTGTATCGTATAGGCAGTGTTACAATTTAAAACAAAAGAAGTGTCTAGTAATCAAGTAAGGATATCTGATATTTCAAAAAGAGATGAGGTCTTATTAGGTTGTGGACGTGTTTATTTTAGCACTTTCAAAATGTGGTTAGTGTACCTTTAAACATTTGCTGAGGTTTTACACCATGTTATATAATATAATATATATATATACATTTTTATTTATGCCTCCTCAGTAATCATTTATTTTTATCAATATCATTTTATCAACAGGCATTTGAGCTTGCAACCGGCGATTCCTTATTTGAGCCCAAAGCAGGACCTTATTTCTCATTAGAGGAAGGTAAAGCATTTAAATCCATCCTCCATGTTTTTGATAGAAGAGTGTCGATTAGCGGCTTGACCATTTCTGTGATTTTTAGACCACCTGGCTCATATCATTGAGCTCCTGGGAAAGATCCCAGTCTCTGTGGCTCTGTCTGGAAAGTACTCCTACGAGTATTTCAACCGCAAGGGTGAGTAAGAGACTTGATTTCTCTTTCTCTTATCTTATTTATCTTGCCGTGGTTATTTTTTTCTTTAATATTGAATGAAAGAGTGATTTGTGTGTTCATTGCCAAACTGAAATGAATATGTTATGCTACAATAAAAGTGTTTTTCCATGTTGATGGTTGTACAGGTGACCTGCGGCGAATCGCTGTTCTTCGTCCATGGGGACTGTATGAAGTGCTGGTGGAGAAATATCACTTTCTCCTCAGAGAGGCGTCACTTTTCTCTGATTTCCTGTTGCAGATGTTGAACTTCCTGCCAGAGCGGAGAGCCACAGCAGCTCAGTGTCTTAAACATCCCTGGCTGAAACTGTGATCCTTTCAGGCTTTGTAATACTTGAAAAATGCACTAGGTCTCTATTAAGTTTTTTTATAGGCTGTTTAGTATTTGTCAAATGTAAAATCATACTTTCCAAAGGGGCCTTAAATAATTGAGCTAAAACTAAAATTAAGTCACTTATTCTCCTTTGTTTTGTTCTAAACTTTTCACATTTTAAATGCTGCCGAAATGTTATTTTTTGGGTGAATTAAAGTATCCTATCCCTTTAAAGGGGACCTATTATGCAAAAAATCACTTTAATAAGCGGGTTAAACACAGTTGTGTGGCAACAGTCTGTCAATATAGCCAATCTCTAATGGTAAATCTAAAATGATAAATCTAAAAATCTAAATGATAAATTTTTATAATCACACTTCATAAAAACAGTCTGCAGAAACACTTTAATTGATATTCTTCCTTTGTAGATGTCATCAGAGGGAAAAAAGTCCTGCCTATTATTTATGATCTCTCCCTCATTAGCATAAACAGCCCTGAGAAGCAGCCATCCACCATTAGAGTTTTGAATTTATTCTCATATTATCTGTATCTCATTTTATCTGTATCTCATATATAAAATATTGTGACACGGGCATTTATAGCTCTACCCTGTTTATAGCTCTACCCTGTTATAGCTCTCTGTATCACCCTGCAGCCCAAGACAGGTTACTTGCTGAAGCTAAGCCATACCTGCCAACACTCCCGTTTTTCCCTGGAGTCTCCCGTTTTTCAGACCCATCTCCCGTATTGTTCTGTCTCCCGGAAAACTCCCGGAATTTTACCCCCCCCCCCCCCCCCCCCCCCCCCCCCCACCCCCGCTCATCAGCATTTTGGTACAGTCTGGCGTGAAACCTGGAGCATGCATGTGAAACCTGGTGCTCTTCAGTTCGTGAAACCTGGTGCTCTTCAGTTCGTGAAACCTGGTGCTCTTCAGTTCGTGAAACCTGGTGCTCTTCAGTTCGTGAAACCTGGTGCTCTTCAGTTCGCACGCAACCTCCCCGCTCTACAGTTTCCCATGGCACTTCTCGTAAAGAGTAGGGGTGTAACCCCGGTGTTCTGGCCAAATTCCCTTCATCAACCTTTACTGTCCCCGATCATGGTCTCCTAATCATCCTCATCCACTGAATTGGTATTTAACTAAACGGCACAGTTTGTATCGAAGGCTAAAAGGTGCAGTTTCAAAGAGTTTTAAAATAATTGTTTGTTTTATTTTGAGCTGAAACTTCACATACACACTCTAGACCAGGGGTGCTCAATCCTGTTCCTGGAGATCTACCTTCCTGCACATTTCTGTTGCAACCCATATCAAACACACCTGCCTGTAATTATCAAGTGCTGTTCAGGTCCTAATTAATTGGTTCAGGTGTGTTTGATCAGGGTTGGAGCTGAACTATGCAGGAAACTAGATCTCCAGGAACAAGATTGAGCACCCCTGCTCTAGACACATCAGAGACTTATTTTACATCTGTAACAAATGGAATAATAGATCCCATTTAAAGAAGGAAATGTGGTATTATTTTGTGGGCATCAATAATATATACACACCACAGCTGGCATAGCAAATGCATTTCAGTCTAAGGAATACACTTAATTGTCTTGTAAATACATTCCACTCTTAAATAAGTCCTGTATTCCTGTTTATGTGTTAGAGATTAAAAAAAATCTATTGACCATGAGGGATCCGTTCAGTTCGCTGATTGGTGCTTTGTGATGTAGGTAGTGTGTTGTGAATGTAGAGATGCTAAAATGACCACTGATTGAAATCAGCATGTGTATTGTGCTTGTGATGCCATAGATAAATGTTTTATTTCTTAGGACACATCAGTATATTCTTTTTTTATAATTATAACTGAAATAAAACCTAAATATTAATTAAAATTATTGACAAAATATGCTATTTTAATTTTAATATAAAAATATCACTTGAATCATGGAAAGTCTTGAGCACAACCTTATTAATGTTTTATTAAAGTAATAATATGCTAATAATGTTCCATAAGATAAAGCAATATATTATAACAACATGATAACAAAAGATGGTCTGTGTCTTACTTGATACCGAATGATTAATCTTATTCTTATCATTGAACTGACGCTGCTTTTATGTGCTTTGCGTCACACTATGGACTCACACTCACTTATTTCATATAATTAAAGCACTGTGGTCATCATTATACTTTGTTCTCATTTATCAAGTGATAATCTCCAGAGAGGATTTCAGGATTAATATTATGTAAATGCTGTTGTTTTCCCATGTGCTAGGATTGGTTTGAACATTGTAATTGACAAAAATGCACAAATCATCAGTTCCCACTTTATATTAGGGGGTCTTATCTTATATGTTGGGCCAGATGGAATCTGCGGACGTTTTTTGCTATTTCTGCGGAGAATTTTGGTAAAAATCTGCGGATTTCTGCTGAATTATTTTAGGAGTATCATAACTAGAACCTTAATATGTGAAATAAAAAATAATATCTTTTTCACTTTTATTTAATGTTTAAAATGCAAATCCAAGTATTTAACTGTAAATATTTAACTGTAACTAAATAAGCAGAATTGATGATGGGCTAAAACTCTACGGAAAATCTGCGGAATTCTGCGCGCGCAAATTCCGTGTGGGCCTACTTATATGTATTTGCATCATAAAATAAAACAATGTACTTACTGTGTTTATAATGTATTGCAGAACACTTCTGGTGCTCTTCAGGTGGGACTCGGGTAGGGTTAGGGACAGGTTGGTGCTATGGGTAGGTTTAAGGGTGGGTTAAGGTGTAAAGGATGGACAACAGTGTAACTAAAGTTGTGATTGGCCGGACCGCCTGTCAATCAAACGGCCAACGAAGGGTCAAACGTTTCACCTCCGACCCCAGAGTTCCACCTCCGATCTTGAAGCATTGGTCGACATCCTACACGTTATTTCCATGAGGACAGTAAAGAAAATCCTGATTTGGACTCGTCTGTAACGCAGAATAACACATCGTGTTTTAATTGCCGCAATGCATTGTGGGAAATGCGAACAATTAGCTATTTAAAGGAGTTTAAAGGCTAATTAACAGTATTTCAAACATAAAAACTATTCCATGTTTTTCTTAAACCTGTGTTTCTTCTGTGTAGGCAGTAATTAGCAGAAGTTTAAAAAATGCCACCATCGAGAAGAAGTAACTCTCGTATACGTACTATAAATACTTATTGATTTTTCAGCGTTAACTGGATGTGTGGGAGGAGCCTGGTGTGGCTTGGGCGGGGCGCCTATGTGTCCCCAGATCTCCATGTGAGAATACGGATGATCTGGCTGGTTCACAGGCGCTCTGCGCTCCCGTACGATCCCCCGAAACTCGTACGCCGATTTGGGAGATGGACGTGTTTCCCTGGCGTACGGGTGGAGGCTTTTTTTCAATCTCTGCCTACAACTTCACCAGCTTTCATTTACTTTCACTGTTTAATTATTCACATCCTCTTCTACAACCTCATGTGTTGGACGATCAGCAATATTTATACAACTCTTCTTTGTGCTTCTCTTTCTCCTACAAACTGCACTAATAATTCACAACAATGCTTTGGGTTATTAGAAACAGCGGTGACTGCTAGCTGACCTTACATTGGCAGATTATGGAGACACAGAGCACAGTGAACGCTGCTTGACTCACTCATTTTACAGCTTTTATTTCAACAAATTAAACTTTACAAAACACATTTTACTTGTATATGAAAACAAAACCCGTGGTTCTGTAAACAGGCATGTATCGTAGTTTTTTCCAGTTGTCACACAGACAGCTCAGTGGCTCAGTAGTGAGCGCCACCCGCGCACTTGCCTCACAGCCACAAGGTTAAGGGTTCGAGTCCCGGCTGGAACACTTTCTTTCCAGCTTGAATTTGCACATTCTCCCCGTCCTCACCTGCTATCATCCACACTCCAAACACACGCTGTAAAGCTCAGCCGGACAAACTCTTACTCTGTGTTTGTGTGTAAATGAGAACTGGGTTTTTCCCAGCACTGAGGGTTGTGGCAGGAAGAGCATTCAGCAGTTAAACATATAACAAAGTAATCAGCAGTTCATTCCGCTGATAAAGCAGAGACTGAAGGAAGGTGAGTGAGTCATTTTATTTTTTTTCACAAATTCATCGCCTTTTCTTACATTTTAATTAACAAATTACAGAAAATCTTTTTTCCTATTTATTTTACCTGATAGGTTTACCAAACACTTTGTGAATATGTTTTCATTATTTATTGTTTTAATAAAGTGCTTTATTTGCTCGTTGGCATCGGGTAAAGTACAGATATTTTAGCTAGAGTGAAGCGCATATAAGTGTTTTGTTAAACAAACAGGTTTAGTAAAGTATTCAACATGACCTGTTCAACTGATATATTTATATTAAGGTCTTTTAATTCTAGTGTAGGTTACTTTATTACTTTATTATTCGCTTCAGTTTGTTTTTTACTTTTTCAAAACTTCATAAAAATGTGTCCTTCAGATTATTCAGTTTATAAAAGTGTTAATGGCCCAGTTTGAGTCTTTCTTATGTTTGAATGTGGAGTTCAGTCACATTTGTGCAGATGTGTGTGTGAAATATGTGCGCATAACAGCAGAAAATAAAGGAAAATGCAGTCAAAAGTTCAAACAATGAGCATCAAACTAGATTAAATTGTTTTTGGGCTGATAATAAACATGTCAATTAATGTGTATTTTGAGTTGCTTTCATTTATCTCTGAATGATGAAGGAATCTGTCTCAGTTTAAGCCTAATTAGCCTATTATGTTTAAATGTTGTGAAATAATCTGAACTGAGAATTTTAGTTTTAAGTAAAAAAGCACTTTAAAGATTCAAATGAATTCGTGAAGTATTTTATTCCGACTTAAATAAAAAGAAAAATAATTAGCCTTTTGCATATCAAGCTGTTGGCGTCTGTTTAAACATTGTTCGTTATTTGTGAAAGGAAAATAAATATTAGTGAGCAGCAATTGATTATTATTATTATTATTATTATTATTATTATTGATTATTATGTCTTTTATTAACTTTAAAAGTCGCATTATTTACTGGCGCTTTGTGGAGTCGGCAGACGCGCTCTTCGTCCTAATTGCTCAACATTTTATATTTGATTTTCGGAATTAAAATAATATATTTTAAAAGCAAATTTCTTCTAAATTTCAGGCCTATTAATCACGAATAATAAAACAAGCTGTTTGACCTGATGTTTATGATTTTATGCTTCTGATGAAGTATTTAGGATACAGATAAGTGTGATGAATGAACTTTTAACTGTGTTTTTCTTTATTTTCTGCTGTTTTGCGCGCATTATTCAGAAGGATCTGCAAACAATGACCGAAATCGAGATTAAACACACGAAAGACACTGAAACTGGGCCGTAGTTTTAAAAAGCATAATCATAATCTGAAGCAGAATTATTTATTGCGACGCTTTAGAAAAACAAAATGCGAAATTAGACAAACTTGCAGGAGTTTATTTAGGAGCAAACCCGGAGCGAAATTATTTTTATTCTAATTATAGTCAGGGGCTTGAGGAGTTTATAATGCTTCTGAATCACAAATTGAATCACAAAAGAACTCCTTACTTCACATTGAAACAATAAATCATACAAAACATCTCCAGAAATATAGTTTATTCCAATAGATCAAATATGACACATGAAGGCCTAAAAAAATATTAATAATAATAATAAATTAATACTTAAATATAAGCAAACATAAAAATACGTTAAACTACATATATTATATGCTTGCTAGACTAAAATGCATCACATAATACAAATTAATTTAAAACAATATATAAAACAAATGAAATAATTACATATAATAATCTTTCAATGCAGTTTAATATGAAGAACAGAAATATTGACAAGAAAAAAGAATAACATATTTGTGGTTTATATAAATAGTCTATTTAAATAAAATAATAAACTATTTAGTAAAAATCACAAATATTTTATTTATTAAATCATTAATCTGACATTCATTATTTGAAAAGATATTAATACACATTTACAGAACTGTAAAAACACAATACTTACATAATAATAATAATTTAACTATCACAATTAAAATATAAATGTAAACAAGAGAATTACCTAATAATAATGAACATAAACTCACTTTAATCATATAAACTTATAAAGAATTATACTGTTAGTTATAGTAATAGTATAGTAATAATGACTATTATTATGATTATTATTGAATCATAACTTTCAGATCTGACTTAATTTGGTAACAAGTATATGTAAACAAACATTAAAATAATAATCTAATAATAATATTAATATAAACGTATAATTTACACACTTGAAAAAGCTTTTAATAACAAAGAATCCTTTAATTTTTTTGTGTACAAGTGAAATAATAAATGTGTTTTGTAAAGTTTGATTTGTTGAAATAAAAGCTGTAAAATGAGTGAGTCCAGCAGCGTTCACTGTGCTCTGTGTCTCCATAATCTGCCAATGTAAGGTCAGCTAGCAGTCACCGCTGTTTCTAATAACCCAAAGCATTGTTGTGAATTATTAGTGCAGTTTGTAGGAGAAAGAGAAGCACAAAGAAGAGTTGTATAAATATTGCTGATCGTCCAACACATGAGGTTGTAGAGGATGTGAACAATTGAACAGTGAAAGTAAACGAAAGCTGGTGAAGTTGTAGGCAGAGATTGAATAAAAGCCTCCACCCGTACGCCAGGGAAACACGTCCATCTCCCAAATCGGCGTACGAGTTTCGGGGGATCGTACGGGAGCGCAGAGCGCCTGTGAACCAGCCAGATCATCCGTATTCTCACATGGAGATCTGGGGACACATAGGCGCCCCGCCCAAGCCACACCAGGCTCCTCCCACACATCCAGTTAACGTTGTAAAATCAATAAGTATTTATAGTACGTATATGAGAGTTACTTCATTTCGATGGTGGCATTTTTTTTAACTTCTGCTAATTACTGCCTACACAGGAGAAACACAGGTTTAAGAACAACATGGAATAGTTTTTATGTTTGAAATATTTGTTAATTAGCCTTTAAACTCCTTCAAATAGCTAATTGTCTGCATTTCCCACAATGCATTGCGGCAATTAAAACACGATGTGTTATTCTGCGTTCCAGACAAATCCAAATTAGGATTTTCTCTACTTTCCTCGTGGAAATAACGTGTAGGATGTCGACCAATGCATCAAGATTGGAGGTGGGACTCTGGGGTTCGAGGTGAAACGTTTAACCAGTTTGACCCTTCGTTGGCCGTTTGATTGACAGGCGGTCCGGCCAATCACAACAATGCTTTTGCCCACCCCCGAGGACTACTGGAGTGGATTTCTGCAAAGCCGAGCCACTAATATACATCGGTAAAATGTCAAAGTGACTGTTTTCAATTTCTTTTTACTGCATTGATAATGTAATTTTATTAAAATATAATGCATTCCTTCAGTTGCTCAAACAGCGAGTTGATTACGGCATGACAGTTCAATGGAGGTTTATTGGAAATGAAGTGAACACAGAGGAACAGGTAAGCTCTATAAATCCACATTTACTTATCAGTTACAACTGTGTAAGGTTAAGTGGCTCTTAACATGATTACATTGAAAAACTAAATAAATAAAAGCCCTGTTTGGGTCAAATGCCACAACTCCTTGAAGCGGTCTGAGGTAAAATCCTGAGATGTTTCTGTATTTTCAGTTTAACTTGACTTATTTTACATTTAACTCGACAAACAGCCATAATAATCACTTTATTATGATTTACTACTGCAGTACAGTCTTAGATCTGTAAGGGTCCATCTATTAGTCCTATGACGGAACTAAAACAGTATGGGTGAAGGTTAGATGCGTGTAAGCCTTTTTCAGCACATGTGAAAAGAAATAATTTTACTTGTTAATATTTATTTCAATTTGTTTCCAACTCCGAATTTAGTCTGACTCCAATTTATAATCATTTAAATTTAGATTCATCTAATTCAAGCTGATCACCCTGCTGAAAAAAACAGCATGTGCTGGTAAGGTATGTTTTGATGCTGGTCTTGCTGGTTTTAGTGCTGGTCTTGCTGGTTTTAGTGCTGGTATTGCTGGTCTCGATGCTGATTTTGCTGGTTTTGCTGGCCTGAGTGCTGGTCCTGACCAGCATCGAGACCAGAAAAACCAGCATTGAACAGCATACCAGCATCAAAACATACCTTACCAGCATATGCTGTTTTTTTCAGCAGGGCACCTTGTAGGTTGTGATTACAGTAGGTCTAATTTAGATCGATTAACCTAATAAATCCTTATTTTCAGTTAATGGTTCATCATTTACCCGAAGTGGCTTGGAGTCAGTATGCTGGCCAGTTACATGCTCACGGACACATCCTCGCCAGTTCTGGTTCTTTGATAGAAGATAAGCTAATTTCCTATAAGCAATTATAGGCCGCCCCGTGCTTGCTCATACTTAAAGAAAGTTGGATTTAGCCCCTAGATTATATCATACTAAGTCAATGATAGTCAGAAATCACCAGGTCTCTAATGCTGTGCCTATGCTCCATCCATTGAGCCTGAATGTATGACTAATCCTGGTCGTAGGCTGCGGAAACATCAGCCTAAACAATGTACTAGATTTAAGTGATTTCAGGAGATATTAGAGTTAAACAAGAATTTTACATTTATTTGTCAGGCAAAGATTTTCCATTCCAATTCACATAATTAAACAAAATAAGCCAATTCAGATTGTACAACATCAATTACTCAAAGATACATTTAAGAGTTAGAGATTAATACCTGACCATGTAGAAATACATTGCAGCATATAAATCCTGATGCAGAGCTCAGGGACTCATACACTGCAAGTCTGCAACCGGGTATCCTGGCTACAGAATCCCCCAGACACTTCTGCACCTTTTTCCTAAATACTCAAACCACCATAAATTCAAGACAATAAAAGCTTCACCAAGAACCTTGCCTGGTCATGAGTTGATGTGAAGACCATTTTCCCTGGAGTGGAGCATCTGGCAAAGATCTTAAAATTGTAAATTATTACAGTGAAATTAAGAAATTAAGACCTCTTTACCAATCACACAAAGACATTTAAAATGACACCAAACATGAATATAGAGCCACAAGATACACCATATTAAAAACTTAGACATGATGTGTGACGCTGCTCTGGTGGAGAAGGTAAAGTCCAGGGCAAAGAGGGGGGCTCAGGATGCATGATCGAGACAACCTGAACAACTGGTTTCCTAGCTGATCTTCTTAGATTAGAAAGTTTATTGTTTTAGTGCCTGACCATTCTCGTGGTCTTGTCTCAAGTGGAGTTTCATAACAGTTCTCAGGGTTCTCAGTTCTCAGTCACGGCAAGGGTGAGTAAGAGACTTGATTTCTCTTTCTCTTATCTTATTTATCTTGCCGTGGTTATTTTTTTCTTTAATATTGAATGAAAGAGTGATTTGTGTGTTCATTGCCAAACTGAAATGAATATGTTATGCTACAATAAAAGTGTTTTTCCATGTTGATGGTTGTACAGGTGACCTGTGGCGAATTGCTGTTCTTCATCCATGGGGACTGTATGAAGTGCTGGTGGGAAAATGTGAAATATCACTTAATAGGCGTCACTTTTCTCTGATTTCTTGTTGCAGATGTTGAACACTCTTAAACGTCTTAAACATCCCTGGCTGAGTCTGTGATCCTTTCTGGGTTTGGAATACTTGAAAAATGCACTAGGTCTCTATTAGGTTTTCCTTTACAGGCTGTTTAGTATTTGTCAAATGTAAAGTCATACTTTCCAGATGGGCCGTAAATAATTCAACTAAAAACTGAAATTCAGTCACTTATTCTCCTTTGTTTGGTCTAAACTTGCAAGACTTGTTATTTTCATATTTTTAAAGGGGACCTATTATGCAAAAATCCCTTTTAAAAGGGGGTTAAGCGTGGTTGTGTGGCAACACTGAATATAGCCAGCATCTAATGGTAAAAAGAATTGATCACTATTATTGATAATCACACTTAGACAGATAAAAACAATCTGCAGAAACACTTTGATTGACATTCTCCCTTTGTAGATGTCATTAGAGGGGAAAGCCCTGCCCATTGGTAACAATTTGTGTAATATGTCCACAGCACAGCTGGCATAGCAAATGCATTTCAGGAATATGCTTAACTGTCTGCTAAATACATTCCACTCTTAAATAAATCCTGTATTCCTGTAGGCTACATGTGTGTGAGACAAAAAAAATCAATTGACCAATTTGACAGATTTGTTCAGCTCGCTGATGGCGCTTTGTGATGTAAGTAGTGTGTTTGTTGTGAATGTAGAGATACTAAACTAACCACTGATTGAAATCAGCATGTGTATTGTGCTTGTGATGCCATAGATAAATGTTTTATTACTCAGGTTGCTGTTACGGTAGCCTCGCTGTGTGTGTTTGGAGCTTTGTCACGTAGATTAGCAATTTACATTTTTTATCATAAAATACATCCCCATTTGCTAGTTAGGGTGAACAAAACCTTATTACACTTATACAAACAAATCTACTTTAAAACATTCTGTCTCTCGAGCATCCGCTTGTAGCTTTAGTCTGCTAGCACTGCTAGTCAGCTAAAGCTACCGACTTCTTTCACTTACTGTCTCACTTACTGTCTTTGCTCTTCACCCTGTACAATGTCGCTTGTGTGTCTATCCTTGAGTGCAGGAGAAGCATCGGTGGAGGTGTTGGAGCTGGATCTGGAAGCAGTGGAAATCCAGATTCTTGATCTTGAGTTGAAGCGAGCACAGCTCCGGGAACAATGGGCCTTGCTTGATGTACCCCGGGCTGCGGCTCGCTCATCTGAGGTAAGTGTGCCATACAATCTCAACACTCCATCTACCTCAACTAGGGATGGGCATTTCTGACCATTCTTCATTTCGATTAATCTACAGGTTTGACAAACGAGTACTCGATTAATCGGGGGCGGGACTTAAGCTAAAGGGGCGGGGCTTTAATTCAATTTAAAAAATTATATATATATATATGTATTTGTATATGTATATATATATAGATAGATAGATAGATAGATAGATAGATAGATAGATAGATAGATAGATAGATAGATAGATAGATAGATAGATAGATAGATAGATAGATAGATAGATAGATAGATATTATATAAAGCCCTGTTAAAAATGTTGTTGATAAAACTATGACAGGATTCAGAAAACAATTAAATCAACGCTGTTGGGTTATTAAAAATCACCATCAATATTGGTTAACACAGTAAACATTTAAAGAAGTGTAACAAGTGGCGTATTTAGTCATGGGCAATATGGTCGATGCCCATAGCGGCATCTGGGTGGCACGGGGAGACGGTGCAGGAAAAAAAAACGAGCCCCAGTAAAAGCTTTGAGTTACGATTTACTTTATGCAAGTGTATTAATTTAAAGTAGTAATCCCAGAATAAAGACATTAGAGGCCATTCACATTTGGCGTATTTTGCATGTGCAAGTTTATAATTGTCTATGTGCAACCGAAAAAAGGTGGTGAAAGCAAACTGACGCATGCATGCGTGCAGAAAACCATTCCCGCGCACCTCACGCGCTGCTCTTTTCCCGGTGTACATGCATGCCGATAAAATACGTGCCGTTTATGTACTGTGAAACCGGACTAACATTTATGCAGAGGTGTCGGCACGCAGCGAGCTTTGCAAGTCGACAAAACTAAAGTTATAATATGATGATGATCTTATTTTGACTATGAAGCAGAAAGGAGAGATGATGAATCAGGGAGGTAAGACTTAACAACATTAATTCTCAGCTATGAGTCGGGTCTAAGACAATAGATAATTACATTAAATATATTTTTTGTATTCTAATTGTATTTAATATTCAAGCAAAAGATTTCTTAATAGATCATAGCAGATTACTCCAGTTCTCTAAATGTTTTCCAGTTACATTTAGGATTGATTTCTGTTATTTATTTAGAATAATAATTGTATAATATTAATAATAATAATAATAATAATAATAATATTATTATTATTATTACTGTTAATAATAATAATTTTATTTATTTCTAAGTACATTTCTAAAAGCAGGTGGTTCGCCCAGGGTGGAATTTAAACTAGAACAGCCACTGATGTGAGGCTACATGACGCATTGTAAATAAAATTAATCATAAAGCCTAAACACAATATGAAAATGTTATGTTACAAATTGTGTTTATCTACACAAAATGCATGTGAGCTTGAACTACATGCCAACCAGAAAGTGGATACGGTTCACAGGGCGCTTTAAAACAACGGCAACTGAAGCCGCGCAGAAAAGAGAAACCAAAGTTATTTTACAGTATTATCCCCTTCAATATGTGTCTTATTATTACTATAAATATAGAAATATGGATCCGTTTTTAAAACTATAACTTACCTTTTTCTATATTGTTGACAACAACAATAAACACATATGATACTCTGCAGTTCAGTTATTTTATTCAACTGACATTTTTACCAAAACAATATTTTACTTCAGCAGCATCACTACAGATGTGGATCAAAAAGGATTTTTTTAATTGTAAAAGGTTCGCAAAAATAAAGTTTCAACAAAACTTAGCCTAACCAAACGGCTGTTAAGTAGCACATAGCCTAACTAAAATTATAGAATAATTTGGCTGCTTAAACTTGAAATAAAAATAGCCTGAATATTTTTACCACAGCTATAAAACTTAAAGATTAGGTAAAATAACATTTCTTTCAAAATGATCAGTCGGTGGAGGTAAATAAAATAAAGCCGGCCTAATTTAACTATGCTGCTTAAAATTAAAACAAATACAGCCCGAATATTTTACCATGCGTGGCTAATAAAACTTAACACAAGGAAGGACTACATGATTTTATTCAAAAAGATCAGTCGGTCTACATGCTCCGACGAAAGCCGAGTGCGAAGTTTATTTACAATTAGAACGGCGCAGAAAAAAAGGCGCTCAGCA
The DNA here is from genome assembly GCA_903798195.1 of Danio kyathit. Classification (NCBI taxonomy): domain Eukaryota; kingdom Metazoa; phylum Chordata; class Actinopteri; order Cypriniformes; family Danionidae; genus Danio; species Danio kyathit. Next base: position 16,452,864 of record LR812541.1, read on the forward strand.
GAAGTTGCAGGAACAGCCAGGTACCAATGGGCAACGGTGCTTAGCCTTGCATATCGAGACTCATTTACTTTGCATCACAATAAAGGATCCGGGTTTAGATAGATGCATGGCCCCCTGAAGTAGCTTTTGATTTTGGTGTCATATGGTGAAACATTAGCCTACTCATGCCGTAGGCTAGTCCTCCCCGAAAAGATTGTCAAGACACGACGCGCACATGACAGCTGAAAGTATCACACACCAGACCCGCACATTCGCATTGTATTTAAAATGAAACTATTCAGATGGCGCTCTGTGACGCGGCAGAAAAATGAAGTGTCCTGAGTCGTGCTGGGCACCGCTGTGTACGTTTAGAATTCTGAAATGCGCTGCGTGGCGCGACGCAGCGCTTCTGGTGTGTGAACCCCTATAGATCTGCTCTCAGGTCTTGTCTAGACCGCAACTCCCTGCAGCCATAACCAAATCAAATATCAAACTACCGCCCAAATACCAGCATAAATAATCAGAACGATTGAAAGTAATTTAATTTTAGAGTTAATCGATCATCGTTTTCATGCTCGATCGTCGCTGATGGGTTCGATTAATCGATTGATCGAATAATCGTGCACATCCCTAACCTCAACCATGTGTGCTTCTCTGTCCAGACCCAGCGCACAGAGAACACGGTTCATCCAGGGGTCGTTCACTCCGGCACCCAACTACCGCCCCTGGGTGCAGCCACGTAAGGTGCATACCAGGTTTTGGGGCAGAACGTCTCCTCCTCCTGTGTTCGAGATCCCCACAGAGAACTGCTTCGCCCCCTCCGTGAGACGAGTCGCGATGTGGCAATCATCGGTGACTCCATCGTTCGCCATGTCCACGCTGCTTCCACTAAAGGTAACAAGGTACGCACTCACTGCTTTCCTGGTGCTCGTGTTAAGGATGTTTCTGCAAAGGTACCTGCTTTCCTGAGCGCTGGCGAGAGCATCGGAGCTGTCGTCCTCCACGTGGGGATGAACGACACCGGGCTGCGGCAGACGGAGATCCTGAAGAGAGACTTCAGGAGCCTGATCGAGACGGTTCGATGCACCTCACCCGCCACACAAATCATAGTTTTTGGACCGCTTCCTACCTACCGCCAAGTAAATGAAAGGTTTAGCAGAATTTTTGCTCTGAATGAATGGTTATTAACAGGGTGTAAAGAATAGAAGTTGCTCTTTGCCAATAACTGGAATCTTTCCTGGGAGCGTCATAGGCTTTTCCATGCTGATGGGCTGCACCCCAGCAAGGCTGGAGCTAAACTCCTGTTGGACAACATCTCTAGGATGCTTCTTTCTGTCTGACTAGTAAGGGGAAATTCACAAAATTTACATTTTAGTCATCTAGACTCTTGCTTGTCCCACTTATATCACAGTGATGCATATCTGGCTTACCCCATAGAGACTGTGTCTGTTCCTTTTATTATTAGATCAAGAAATAAACTTACTGTGCACTGTTAGACCTTACCAGGTTTTTTTACAGTAGAATACTGGCAACACTGTTGCCAGTTAGTCACTGTAATAGTTTGGTTACAGTGAGTAGCTGGCAACAGTGTTGCCAGTTAATTACTGTAATAGAGCAGTAGCGGTAACTAACTGGAAACTGCTTACCAGTTAATTACTGTACTGTTACAACTTACAGCATTATACTGCATACGCATTAATAGTATGTCATACACGTTATTGTAGTGTTCCTAAAATTAATTAGTATTCTTAACTGTTATTAAAAATAGAAAGCACATACATTCTTCAGACAAATGTATTTTATTGTTTTGGCAGCAAACAAGAATACAACAGAAAATGTCTAACAAAATTAAATCGGCAGATATCAATACATTTTCTATTTACAATGAAACAAAAGGTTAAATTAATAAACAACAGCTGAAGTGTATATAGCACAGGTGTCAAACATTTACATATCATCTTACATGCGAAATTTGTACGGTGAAATTTGTAAGGAGTGGGATTAAACAAGATAATTAGAGATTAAAAAAGCAAACGATTGGTCCATATTTTTAATTTTTGTCCACAGAGGTCATGTTTTGATCTTCGATTGGTCTCACGCAATCACATGATGTGATATTCACCAAGCTTGAACTTTCCAACGTCTGCAGCATTCGCATGTGTATGAATGGAAATCTATGGGGAGAATAGTGCAGAGCGACCACAGCTTTAAGCTGTAACTCTAATTAAACACACCTGATCAAACTAATTGAGGCTTGTTAGAAATCTACAGGTAATGTTGAAGCAGGGTGGGAACTAAACTCTGCTGGGCTGCAGCCCTTTAGGTACTGAGTTTGACCCCCATGGTATATAGCATACTTTTAAAGCAACTGCCAACATTTATCACAATCACATATCCAATAAAAAACTAAATTAATTCATTAATTAACAAGCTCCATCTAAAGCAAAAAAATAAAATAAATGTTCAGCACTGATCCTCATGTTGCTCCAAACCTGTAGGAATAATAAAAAAACAAAACAAATAATTTATGCATTTATTTAAGAAAGCCTTTAATGACTATAAATACAACTTTTACTTACTTCATTTGAAGTTTTTCAGTCAACTTCATTGAGCCTCTGCAAAAATGTATGTAAGTGCTGTTTAAGAGGGAGATTTATTTAAAACACATTCTTAGTTATTTTGCAAGATTCTAACATTCAGCTTACTATGCAATTTAAAGTCCTTACTAGGTTAATTAGGAAAATAAAGTTATTAGACACTCTCACACACACACACACACACACACACACAGAAAATGCTGAATGTGTTACTCTCTCCTCAATGCTGACTGTGCATACAAAAACTGAACAGCAAAAAACACAAAATAATAATTTGTATTAAAGTTTCATTAAAGTTTTCATTAAACACACACATACTCTAGATATGATTAGAAACATGTTTGTCAAACCCAGGCACATGCCATACGTCAATTCTCAATAAAAAAGTTGTAAATAATTATAAAATACAAGTCAGCAACACAGAGAATCCAAAGGATCCAATCTTTTAATATTATAATTATTATTTACTTAAAAAATCTCAATACAACAAATTTTTTTATTGTCCCAAATATAAATTCATACGTGGAATCACAGCTCTGAAAAATACTTAGCAACAAATTCACAACCTGGGACGTGACAGTGGAGGTTTGCGTGTGGATGTCTATGTGTATCATATTTTTTGTGATTCCCTGTGATGATTTTTGTGCACATGTTACCTAAATGAGGTGATGAAAAAAATGTAATGGTTTTTATGTGTATAAAAACTGCTTAGTGGCTAGAAAGACACATTACACTGTTAGCATCTGTACATTATGGCAATATGCAATATCCAGTTAATAAATATACTTAAATAAAAGTAATGTAGGAAGTTATGTGAGGAGAGGCTAACTAGCTAACAATGTAGCTTTCCAGTACACAGTTCAAGATAACAACTATATAACTTAAGCACAGACTTATTTTAAAAAAAACCCTCAAAAACATTTGAACACTTACTCATTGTAGATTATTTAACACTCTACATCTGAACTGACAGACAGAGAATGGAGCACACTCAGAAGTAAACAAATCAAACACCTGGCTCCCTTAAAGGGCCAGCATTTTCTGATACTTTTTCTAATAACTTTGTGTTAGAATGTGGAAGTGTTTGGTAATGCCTAGATCAGGGGTGCTCAACCCTGTTCCTGGCGATCGACCTTCCAGCTGATTTCAGCTCCAACCCTGATCAAACACACCTGAACCAATTATTTAGAACGTGAGGAGCACTTGATAATTACAGGCAGGTGTGTTTGATAAGGGCTGCTACTGAAAACTGCAGGAAGGTCGATCGCCATGAATAGGGTTGAGCACCCCTGGCCTAGATCATTGTTTTCTGTCTTAAGATAAATGCACTGCTCTATAAATAGCAACATAAAGCACCAGAGAAGATGGGATAGTAATGGATGAACAGTAATTTACCATTTATTGTAACGGTTACTACCTGTAATGAGTACATAAAGTGAATTACTGTAATTTATTCTTTGCACTACACAATTTCATACAAATCCTACTCCTTTTACAGTAAAATACTGTTTCCTTTCATTAAAGTGAAACAGTGGCTATTTTACAGTTATTTACTGCATCATCTACATTCTACAAGGTAACAGTGCAGTTCAGCTTTAACCCTAATTAAACACACCTGATCAAACTAAATCTAAAGATAAGTGTGTTGAAGCAGGGCTGGAACTAAACCCTTCTGGGCTGCGGCTCTCCAGGAATTTGACACCCCGGTACTTAGCATATTTTTAAAGCAACTCCCTACATTTATCACAATCATGCACATATCGTCAAATAAAAACAATAAAAATATACAAACTTCATCCAAAGACAAAATTAAAATTAAAATCTGATCCTCTTGTCGTTCCAAACCTGTAGTAATAATAAAAAACAAAACAAATAATCTGATTTATGCATTTATTTAGGAAAGCCTTTATTCTATACTGTTGATGCCACTTTTACTTACTTCATTTGAAGTTTTCCAGTCAAATTCATTGAGTCTCTGCAAAAATGTATGTAAGTGCTGTTTAAGATATTTTTTAAATAACACATTTTTACTAGTTATTTAGCAAGATACTAGTATTCAGCTTAAAATGTAATTTAAAGGCTTAACTATGTTAAACTAGGCAAATTAGATAGGTAAAAGTATAGGAAAAGTAAACAAAGTTATAAGAACTATTGTGACAATTTCTTTGCTCTGTTAAACATCACTTGGGATTTATTTGAAAAAAAAAAAAAAATTCAAAGGAGGGTGAATAATTTTGCCTTTAATTGCATCTCGTCCATATCTTATACTTACCTTTTAATAAGCTCTGTGGCATTGGTTGACTCCTGATACTTAATGTTAAAAACATAAAAGAAACCAAAGAAAACACAGAGATTATCATCAATGCAGTGATTCACTCTCCCCTCAATGCTGACCATTCACATACCAAAACTGAACAGTAAACACACTATCTATCTATCTATCTATCTATCTATCTATCTATCTATCTATCTATCTATCTATCTATCTATCTATCTATCTATCTATCTATCTATCTATCTATCTATCTATCTTTCTTTCTTTCTTTCTTAAATCATTGTTTTCTGTCTTAATATAAATGCACTTTTCTATAAATAGCAACATGAAGCGTCAGAGTAGATGGGGCAGTAATGGTTTAACAGTAATTTACCATTTATTATCACAGTTAGTACCTGTAATAGTACATAAAGTAAATTACTGTAATTTATTCTTTGCACGACACAATTTCATACAAATCCTACTCCTTTTACAGTAAAATACTGTTTCCTTTTATTACAGCAAAACACTGGCTATTTTACAGTTATTTACTGCATCATCTACAGTAAGGGTTAACAGTGTGTGCTCTAGAAAAAAATCTATGAAGAATCAAACCAGAAAAACTGCAAAAAAGTGAAAATACAAGTTTTTTAAAGCTTGGTCTCATAAACATCAGGGGCCTCATGTACAAAGACTTGCGTTGAATTCATTCTAAAACATTGCGTATGGACAAAGCTGTAAATGTGCGTACGCAGTAAAAAATTCAGATGTATGAAACACTGCGTACGCGGAATCCCACGCATATTCTCTTTGTACATGCAAATTAACGTGAAACTGAGCGCACGTGCACGAGCGCAAAACCCCTCCCTGCCTCCTCCACCTAATAAATATGGTAATGACTTCACTTTGGCAAAACCAAACGAAAAAGCAATGGCAAAAGTATACAAAAAGAGAAACTTTACAGAATGTGAATTGGAGGTGCTCCTATCGGAGGTAGACCGGAGAAAAACTGTTATTTGCAAGTTTGTCCTCCAGAATTATTAACAAAAGAAAAAAATAGAGTGGGAGAGTTTAGCTGACGCGGTTAACGCAGTGGGGTTTGAACATCGCACTGTGAGTGAATTCAAAAAAGAAATGGTCCAATGTAAAGGTGCAGGTTAAGAGGAGAACAGCGGCGCATCGTCAAAGTGTGGACTGAACAGGCGGGGGAACAGGGGATGCTGAACTAACACCCTTTGAGGAAAGAGTTGCCTCAATTGTGGGCGACACTTTACTGTCTGGAGTAGTATCCGTGTCTGTGGGAGACACAGATGTATTAGAGGAACACTTTGTTGGCGGTATAGCAGCACCCCTCCGTTCTAATCAAGGCAGCGCCACCGTCATTTCAGCTGCCCAATCGTCCACTATACCAAGGCCACCTTGCTACAATATTTGTTAAGCGCATTTGACCATCACATATTATTTACACATTTATTGAATGGAAATGTTTTCGATTCACGTATGCAAATTTGTCTTCAGATGGTGCCTTTATAGCAATGTGCGTGCAGTCGATCGCTCCGATTACATTGGGAAAACCGGCGATCGCTGCAAATTGCACTTTAATGTTTGGCTGGTCAACTGCATGGTATGGAAACCTTGTATACCTGCTAGACATGCGGATGATCCCATCCCTTACAGCTGGCATTGCACGACTCAAAGATACTTTGTAGTGTGCAATTAAACAAAATTGCCTCTAGAAGTCGCCAATGGAAATAAAGCAAACACACACAAGAAATGCACGTACGCCAGACATGAAGTTGGGGTGGACCAACGCACATTCGCACGTTAATTTCATCATTAGTAAAAACCAAACGTGAGCGTGAAATCTGGCGTATGCAAAGTTTTTGTGCGTACGGAGCATTGATACATGAGGCCCCTGGTCACTAGCACCTAAAGCACTTATCATAAATAAAATAATAACAGACGACAATCTTAATGCACTCTGTCTCACTGAAACCTGGCTGAAACAAAATGACTATATTAGTTTAAATGAAGCAACTGCTTTAGGATTCTTATATAAACGTGAGGCTTGTCAAACTGGTCATGGTGGTGGAGTTGCATCAATCTTTAGTGATATTCTTAATGTTAATCAGAGAAACAGACTTATGTTTAACTCTTTTGAAGTATTCGCAATTTATTTTATGCTTCTGGCTATTATGAAAAACCCTATGTTATCTCTCGCTTTAATCACCATATATAGAACCCCAGGATCCTATGTCAATTTTCTAAAAGAGTTTTTTGACTTACTAGTTAAAACTGATAAAATACAAACTGTAGGAGACTTTAACATTCACATAGTGGATGCTAACGATACATTAGGGCTCGTGTTTACAGATTCACTAACGTTGTTGGTCCAACCCATTGCTTAAAGCATACATTAGATCTAATTTTATCTCATGGAATTGAGGTCATTGAAGTAGACATTATACCACAAAGTGATGATATAACAGACCACTACCTCTTACTATATAAGCTGTGTTTACCTGAAATTAGCAGATCTGCACAGATATATCGCCCTGGTAAAACTAAAGATGAATTTTCAAATAACTTACCTGATCTTTTTCTATTTCGAAATGGCAAACGCAAATGACCTTGATGTAGTAACCAGCAGTATGGATGCTATCTTTACTAAAACACTAAATACTGTGGCACCCATCAAATTAAAAAAAGGCTAGAGAGAATAAAACCACACCATGGTATACCAGTTATAATCACGCTCTCAAAACAGCAACCTGTGCCCTGGAACATAAGTGGAAAAAAGCTAAATTAGAGGTTTTCAGAATTGCGTACAAAGATAGTATGTCCAGCTATAGGAGGGCTCTAAAATCCGCCAGGGCTGAGCACCTCTGCAAACTGAAAATATTCATAACAATTCTAGATTTTTATTTAACACCATTGTGTCACGGTTGTGGATCTATCTGTTCTTCTTGTATGTGTGTGTGTGTGTGTGGGAATTGGGTGTGTTTGTTTGGGTATATCTTCACCGCGTGGTGTGTGTGTGTTTACATTCATCAGCTGGGTTATCACGTGTCTTGTTTCCACTCATCTCACTCAGCTGTTTTCATTCAACCACAGCTGTTGCTCATTACCCCGCGCCCTATATGTTCAGTGTTTGTAGATATCGTTTGTCAGTCCATTGTTTGTTCATCTCTGTGTCTGCTTCCTGTTAGGCACTCTCGCTAAATCCGCTGGTGGTGAATCGTCATAAGTCTGTTATATTTGGACCTTATGCACGTCTCCGTTTCATTGATGTTGTTGCAACTGCCTGCACTGATGACAACCATATCAGTGAGAAACTTCACCCCGGATCTGCTGCTCTGATGAACTATTACCGCTGGTAAGCGTGTCGATTTCCTTGAGAGTTGCTCCATAGCACTAACCCATACCTGTCAACATTGGGATGTAAAAATAAGGGATACAAGTCCTGAACAGGAGGAGAATCATCGCACCACTGAACCGCGGCTTCCACCACCAGCATGTTATTCGGGTGAGCCTCATTTATGCCGTCCATTTTTAGCCAAATGTTCACTATATATTACATTACAACCCTCTTCATTTCCCACCGAGGAGAGTAAGGTGGCATTTGTTATCAACCTACTGACTGGTAAGGCGGCTCTTTGGGGTACCACAGTCTGAGAGCGAAAACTTCCTTGTTGCGCTTCTTTTAAGACATTTTCTGATGAACTTAAGTTTTTGACCGAGCAGTTTCAGGCAGTGAGGCGGCTCGGAGGCTTGCTGAACTTCGAATCTAGCAGCCAAGTGTAAATGGAATATGGAAGCACAGTGGGATATATTTTTTCATGGACTAGCGGATTATAAAAAGGATGAGATTTACGCAATGGATTTACCGAAGACCTTAGATGAACTCATTGAGTTAGCCATCACAGTTGACACCCGACTGCAGCAGAGGGGAGTTCACAAAAAGCGACACACACCACACCTAACCACACAGACTCTTTTTGCTTCAACAGCTCCTGATTTCACTTCACTCGACGGCGAGACCGAACCCATGGGCAGAGCTCGTCTTTCCGGAGAGGAGAGACGTCGATGTCGAGCAGCAGGGCTGTGTATGTACTGTGGGGGCGCTGGACATTTTGTGGACCTGTGTCCAGTCAAATGCAAGAGTCCGGTCAGGGGTAAGAGTTTGAGGGTTGGTGAGGCCATTATAAACGAACCTTCTTCAGACAGCACTACGTTGCCCATAAGACTGTGTTTTGATTCTGAGGTTCATGACTGTCTTGCGCTCGTTGATTCTGGAGCTGAAGGAAATTTTATTGATTCTAGTCTGGCTTATAGGCTGAAAATTCCTGTGAATTCTCTTTCCTCACCTATTGCTGTTCACTCAATTAGCGATATTTTTCTTCCTACTATTACGCATTCCACGGGTGCTATCAAACTCATAACTTCTGGTAATCACTCTGAAACCATTAAGTTTTTCTTAACAGAGACGCTCGCCACTCCTGTGGTTCTCAGTCATCCTTGGTTGGTCTTGCATAAACCTCACATTAATTGGGGTTTTAATTCTGTTTTCTCTTGGAGCGAGAGTTGTCATGAGTCCTGTCTATTGTCTGCTTGTTCTGCTGTGTCTCGTTCTGTGTTGCAGGAGGAACGGATGGATTTATCAAACGTGCCTCGTGAGTACCTTGACCTGAAGGGAGTGTTCAGTAAGTCCCGGGCTGCAAATCTCTAATTTTACGTCTCCGCCTAAAGGGAAATTATTCTCGCTTTCTGCTCCAGAGAGGGAGGCCATGGAGAAATATATTTCTGATTCTCTAGCAGTCAAGATCATCCGTCCCTCTTCTTCACCGGTGGGGGCGGGATTTTTTTTTTGTGAAAAAGAAGGATGGTTCCCTTCGTCCTTGCATTGACTATCAGGGGCTGAGCAACATCACGGTAAAGAATACTTATTCTTTGCCGTTGATGTCTTCAGCCGTTGAACATCTGCAGGGGGCGAAATTTTTCACAAAACTAGATCACCGCAATGCATATCATTTGGTCCGCGGGGCGGGGGATGAGCGGAAAACGGCATTTAACACCCCTAGAGGGCATTTTGAGTACTGCGTTCTGCCCTTCGTTCTTTTCAACGCTCCGGCTGTTTTCCAGGCACTTTGTCAATGACGAGTGCTTCAGAGGCTGTTAGAGAATGGTCTTTATGTCAAGGCGGAGAAATGCGTTTTTCATGCACAGTCTGTTCCTTTTCTAGGGCATATCGTGTCAGTCGAGGGGATGCGCATGGATCCAGAGAAGATTCAGGCTGTGGTAGATTGGCCAACTCCAGATTCCCATAAGGCCCTACAGAGGTTTCTGGGCTTTGCCAATTTTTACCGCCAATTTATTCGCAATTTCGGCCAGCTAGCCGCACCTCTGACTGCCTTGACCTCTTCTAAAACGCCGTTCAGGTGGTCCAGCGTGGCCGAAACCGAGTTCGCTTAACTGAAAGGTTGCTTCGTTTCAGCCCCGATCCTTATAGCCCCTGATCCCTCCCGGCAGTTTGTGGTGGAGGTCGACGCGTCAGAGGTGGGGGTCGGAGCCATCCTGTCCCAGCGCTCCTCCTCGGATGGCAAGATCCACCCGTGCGCGTTTTACTCCCATCGATTATCACCGGCAAAGAGAAATGATGATATTGGTAATCGTGAGTTGTTGGCAGTCAAGCTCGCTTTGGAGGAGTGGCGTCACTGGTTAGAAGGGTCGGGGGTCCCTTTTATTGTTTGGACCGATCACAAGAAGTTGGAGTACATCAGAACCGCTAAAAGATTAAACTCTAGGCAGGCTCGGTGGGCATTATTTTTTCGGTCGTTTCAATTTTACCATCTCTTATCGACCAGGTTCTAAGAACATCAAACCTGACACGTTATCCCGTCTTTTTGATTTTTCGGAGCGCGCATCGTCACCCAACCCCATTGTCCCACAGAAGATTTTTGTTTCCAGCATGACATGGGAGATCGAGTCGAAGGTTCCCGGGGGGTACGCCCCCGATCGGATGCCCACCGGGACGGTTATTCGTGCCAGAGGAACTTCGGTCGGACGTTATCCAGTGGGGACATTCCTCCAAGGTAGCATGTCATCCAGGGGTGAGTCGCACACTTTTTTTCTGTTAAACAACGATTCTGGTGGCCAGTTATGGCTCGTGATGTGAGTGATTTTGTCTTGGCCTGTTCTGTTTGTGCAGTTTCTAAGACTTCCAATCGCCCTCCCGATGGACATTTTCAGCCGCTGTCAGTGCCTTCGAGACCCTGGTCACACATCTCGTAAGATTTCCTTACGGGCCTTCCATCCTCGAACGGCAAAAAGGTGGTTTTAACCGTGGTGGACCGGTTCTCGAAGGTGGCTCATTTCATCCCTCTGCCCAAATGACCTTCAGCCAGAGAGACAGCGGTTGCGGTCGTTAATCACGTCTTTCGCATTCATGGCCTCCCGACGGACGTGGTTTCTGACAGGGGTCCTCAGTTTGTTTCCAAATTTTGGAGAGAGATTTGTCGATTATTGGGGGGCCACTGTTAGTCTTTCATCTGGGTTTCATCCCCAGAGTAACGGTCAGACCGAAGGAGCCAACCAGGATCTTGAACGCACATTGCGATGTTTGGTTCCTCAGAATCCCGCTTCCTGGAGCCAGCAGCTCACATGGGTTGAGTACGCACATAACTCATTACCAGTGTCAGCCATGGGCCTCACTCTGTTTCAGTGTAGTTTAGGTTACCAGCCACCAATTTTTTCCAGTCTGGAATCTGAAGCCGCGGTCCCCTCCGCTCACGCCTTTGTTCAGAGGTGCCGTCGCACCTGGAGCAGGGCCAGACAGACACTCCTCCAGGTGGGCAAGCGCACCAAGGCTAAAGCCGATCGCCACCGGTCTAAGCCTCCTGTTTACGTTGTTGGTCAAAAAGTGTGGCTTTCTTCAAGAATCATTCCTCTTCGCACCGTTTGTAATAAACTTGCTCCTAAATTCATCGGCCCATTCATTGTCACAAAAATCATTAGTCCTGTGGCAATCCGCCTTAAATTACCTCCAGCGTACAGGAGGGTTCATCCCGTGTTCCATGTATCCAAAGTTCAGCCCGTTTTTCATACGGCCATTTATCCGCATACTCCGCTGGTCTGAACTATTACCGCTGGTAAGCGTGTCGATTTCCTTGAGAGTTGCTCCATAGCACTAACCTCCTCTTCCCTCGATATCTGGTAAGATATCAGTGAGAGACTTCACTTCGGATCTGTTTCTCGGATGAACTATTACCGGTGTTTAGCGTGTTGGATTCCTTGTGAGATCTATACCAGTTGTGACTCTTGTTATCTCTATTAATAAATCATCTTGCATTCACTTGCATTTGGGTCTTCTGTGTATATTTGTGACACATTGTTAAATTAACAAATATACGGCAATCTTTGGAACAAAATGTCCCACTGCAAATTAGTAGTGATGACTTATTAAGACGTTAACCTCATCAACTCTTCTCTATCTTTAGGCCATGTTCCAAATCCTTTCAAGCTAGCTGTTATTAAGTCTATTATTAAGAAACCACAACAGGACCCCAGCAACTTAGCTAATTATAGGCCTATTTCAAATCTTCCATTTATGTCTAAAATACTGGAAAAAGTTTTTTCTGCCCAGTTATGCTCCTTTCTGCAGATGAACAATGTTTTGTGTTTGAGTCAGGTTTTAGGCCTCATCACAGTAAAGAAATCGCAATAGTGAAAATAACCAACAATTTACTGTTAACTGCTAACCAAGGGTGAATCTCGCTATTAGTTTTACTTAATCTCAGTGCTGTATTTGACACCATCGACCACAATACCCTCATAAATCATTTAAATTCTACAGTTGTCCAGGGACAGCCTCTACAGTGGTTTAAGTCATCTTAAGTGACCAGTTTGTGAATGTAAATGGACAGCTTTCACAAGTCAGGTCAGTAAAGTATGGGGTGCCTCACGGATCATTTTTAGGCCCTTTGCTGTTTATAATATACATGCTACCCCTGGGAGACATTATTAGAAGACACGGCATCAGCTTTCACTGCTATGCAGATGATACTCAATTATATATTTCAACAAAACCTGATGAGACGTCTGAACTGTCTAAGCCAGTAGTTCTCAAACTTGTCTCTCCAAGTACCACCATAATGACTAGTGTTAAAATACAGTAGCATAGTAGGCCTAATTAAGCAATTACAGCACTGCACACTCCGGGTGCTCCGGTTTCCCCCACAAGTCCAAGTACATGCGGTACAGGTGAATTGGGGAAGCTAAATTGGCTGTAGTGTATGTGTGTGAATGAGTGTATGGGTGTTTCCCAGTGATGGGTTGTGGCTGGAAGGGCATCTGCTGCGTAAAAAACATGTGCTGGATAAGTTGGCGGTTCATTCCGTGGTGGCGACTCCAGATTAATAAAGGGACTAAGCTGAAAAGAAAATGAATGAATGAATAAATGGCACTGTTCTTAAAAAGTAAAAAGAAAACTGCTGTACTTGTAAAGTATTATTGTATAGTAGCCTCTTCATCAAAACCTGGAAATGTTGCTTAGACCTGTATAGGCTATGTCATGCACATATACATTATATATTTCTTATACATTTTGAAATATAAGTTGCATGTACATATGACATATTTGTATATATTTGAAATTAAACATTAACTTTTATTTTAAATTGATCATTTAAAATCATTTAAATTAGAAATTAGATCTGTTGCTTGTCAGAGAGTGATTAAATGCATACAGTGCTTGAACAATACATGTGTGCACTATTTCCGTGATTTGGTGTGAATGAGATAATTTTTTAAGTGAACAGTGAAGTTCGCGTTAACCGCGCACCGGCAGCTGTTTTTTAAGCAAACTTGGGTACAGTTTGCAGTTCCTCCGTCTGTGCACAAGGAGACTAACTTTTTATTATATTCTACCTGTAAGCTTTAAGCATGGCAAAGTTGCTTGAGTCTATGTTCTAATTAGCCTAATTCTGAGGTAACAAACTAAACCGAAAGCCACGCTGCTTTACAAAATGAATAACTTTATATATCGAAAACACTCATTACTTTACACAACTACGAGCGCACGTTTTAACACATTTGTAATAATTGTTTTACCTATGATGCAACATCGGGAAAATCGTGAGTTTGCAGTAACTGACACGCCAACACAACACCGGTCTACAGAAGGGCTTCTATAGCACGTGTGTATCTGCTCCGCAAGCACCGGGCGCATCTTCCTATGGCTCTGTGCCAAGCGGACTGATTTTTAACATCTGATGACGCGATGCACTAAAGTAAACATTTAAAGCACACTAGCATAATCATACACTTCAGGGAACAGCCAATGCTGTCTGATCACATGAGTATCTGTGTTATCGTACACGTCAAAGGGTTAAAAGTGTGTTTATTTTATTCTTTTATTATTCAGCGATTCTTCCGTGTACCACTGGAAAGTGCGTGTACCACTAGTGGTATGCGTACCACAGTTTGAGAACCACTGGTCTAAGTTAACTGAGTGTATTAAAGATGTTAAAGACTGGATGACCAACAATTTTCTTCTCTTAAATTCAGACAAAACAGAATTAATACTTATTGGGCCTAAATCCTGTACACAGCAGATCTCACAACTCGACCTGCAATTAGAGAGATACATAGTTAGCTTTAGCTCTACTGTAAAAGATCTGAGTGTTATATTAGACAGCAATTTAACTTTTGAAAATCATATCTCCCATGTCACAAAAACCACCTTCTTTCATCTGAGAAATATCGCTAAATGACCAAGTATGCTATCCAGCTCAGATGCAGAAAAGCTAGTTCATGCTTTAAAGACGTGTAGGCTGGATTACTGTAATGCTCTGTTCGCTGGTTGCCCAGCATCCTCTATTAATAAACTTCAGCTAGTACAAAATGCAGTTCTTACCAAAATATGATTATATCATCGCAATTTTATCCTCCTTACACTGGCTGCCTGTTACGTTTCGTATTGATTATAAAATATTGCTTCTTAACTATAAAGCTTTAAATAATCTAGCTCCTGTTTATCTAACCAACCTTCTGTCTCACTACAATCCAACCCACTCTTTAAGATCTCAAAACTCAGGGCTTCTGGTAGTACCTAGAATAGCACAGTCAAGTAAAGGAGGTCGAGCCTTCTCATTTATGGCTCCTAAACTCTGGAATAGCTTTCCTGATAATGTTCGAGGCTCAGACACACTCTCACAGTTCAAAACTAGATTAATGACCTGTCTGTTTAGTAAAGCATTGTTGGGGTATTTACAGTTTTAACTCAAAGAATGACCAATCTGGCAGATGAAGAGTCAGAGATTCAAATAAATAAATAAATAAAGTTTACTGAAGATAGTTTGCAGTTTCATCAGCAGAAGCCAGCTTCAACACTCGCAATGAGTTCCTAGGCCGCTCTGCTTACAGTCACAAATCAATAACAATTATACTCTCACATAACGTCATTATCTGCGTAGGTGTTCTAACCTGGGGTGCATTTCCCAAAACCATCGTTAGCCAACTAAGGTCGCAAGTTCTGTCGTTACAAACATAGTTCATTGATTTGCTGTTTCCCCGAATCCATCGTTCTCTGCTGTATATGACATGGGTCTGTTGGTTAGAACTTTCTGCTGTGGTTTGCATGTGTCAAATTGTAATTCTTTTTAAATAAATAAACAATATCCTAAATAATAATAATCATCATCATCAATAATATTATTATTAAAGTAAATATATTTATAATAAATCGCCTCATTATTTATTTATTTTTTTTATTTATTTATTTATGATTTATATATGATATTAGAATAGTGTTTGCTTTTAAGTGATTTTATGTTTTAGAATAGAATATGTAATGTACAACTTCTCAATAATATTAGTAAAGCAAACATTGGCCCTATATGTGCCATTTACATATATTTCAATGAATATAGAAAATGAGTGCATGTTTTTACCAAAACTAATATTGGATTTTATTTTAAATGCGTGTTTGTGTAAAACAATATAATTTGCACAAAGAAATGATGGGGTTGTTCTCTAAAGAAGTTACACCACCCCGTTTAGAGCAGCATTATGGGCGTTTTCGTGGTTCAAGCGATGGATCTGCGACAGAGAAACTATGGGCTTTGGGAAACACTCATCGCTACATCGTTCTTTTGCCAAACGATGCATCATACTATGATAGTTCAGCCGTGAGTTACGTCGTTGTTTGGGAAACGCACCCCTGATTGGTTAAAACACAGATAGACTTAGAAAATTTCCACGTGAGTGCGTGCGTACAATTCTGAACAATATCTTAAGCATAAACGTCAGCCATCCACTAGACTGTTTAGAGCTGACTTCAGACCTGTTAAAATGATCTACAATCAAGTAAAACACACACTTAAAGTACAATCTGTTTCTTATCCAAGGCTGAGTGTACTTCTCAGCCATCTTTATCAAAACTGGTTAAAAACCGGTCTAATCTACATTTAGACAGTTAAATTCTCACTACACCAAATCTATCTTGAATAAAAAGTCAAATTACTTTAAAAGAATTAACCGTAAAAATATCAAAATCACTTAAGACATTTTAGATAGTATTAACTCATAGAAATAACAATAGAAACAATAGAAGTTGTTTCCAGTCCTCAGCCGTTCTTTTCCACTCGAGGTCTCCGTGACCTCTGACCTAGTTTGGTGGCTCCTGAAAATAGTTTCAAAGAGACAGGCAATGCCTTGAACATTCTTGCATAAGCAGTGTATTTAACTCACCCATTAGTTGAAATCATTTCAAAGTTAAATACTCGTTCAAATAATCAATTAATTATCTTTAATGAAAATAATGAGAAATTGGATGATGAGGAAAGGATAAACATCCACGCTGAGATAGATGGGACCGGATGGGATGGTAGAAATCCGAATCCTGCAGCATACACACAATGCATCACAAAACGGTATGATGCATGAATGTGCTCCACGCAGGTGAGCTGACTTGACAACCACCTGTAGGACACACTCCTCCTTAATACACCAGACATTGTGTTAGAAACTCTTATATGCTTTACATGTTTGTTTCTCTGTTTGTTTCTATAACTGCTGTTCTCATTTGTAACACTCCATTTTTGCATCTTGTTTAAAACACTATGAACAGCAGCAACGCTAATCATTTTCTTTATTCTCTATTTCCACCTGAGGATGCTCATTCCGAGGTCCCTAGAAACTATGCAGCACCACTGATGCGATCCATGACCTGTGAAGAGATGATACCAAGATATCCACAATCCTGGACCAGGCCGTATCCCGAGCTGATGCTGTGGTCATCATGGAGGAATGGAGTGCATGAGACTGATTCCTGAAAGACCACAGTGACAAACGAGTCCCCGCATTGAACCTGTGGGCCAGCCTGACCTCCCGCCGGTGCCCTACTCACACTTGCAGCTTCTTCACGATGGACATCCAGCTTCTCCAGCCTCCAGCATCTAGACTGCAGCTCCACACAGGAAGTTTGGCCAGAAGAATAATGGTCGTGCCCAACAGAGCCTAGTTTCTCTCAAGGTTTTTTTCCCATCACATCGTCAGTTGGTGAAGTTTTTTTCCTCGCCACTGTCACCACTGGCTGGCTTGAAATAAACCCTAAATATTAAATATTAATTTATATTTATATAATTAATATAATATTAAAATATGCAATTTTCATTTAAATATAAAACTATCACTTGAATTATGTAAAGTCTTGAGCACAACCTTATTAATATTTTCATTAAAGTATTAATATACAAAAAATAGCCTAGTGGTTAGCGTGCCGACATATGTTGCAGTAGCACATCAGGACGTCCTGAGTTCGAATCTCAAGCACATTTCCCTACCCCTCTCTCACCATCTTCGCTTCCTGTCTAAATACTGTCCTATCTAAAAAAAGGGCCAAAAAATTATCTTTAAAAAAAAAAATAAAGCAATAGATTATAACAACATGATAACAAAAGATGGTCTGTGTCTTTCTTGATACCGACGGATTAATCTTATTCTTATCATTGAACTGACGCTGCTTTTATGTTCTTTGCGTCACACTATGGACTCACACTCACTTATTTCATATAATTAAAGCACTGTGGTCATCATTATACTTTGTTCTCATTCATCAAGTGATAATCTCCACCCAAAATAATGGAAGATTTAGGAACTTTGTCTACCCAACAGGGACGTGCAGAGACCTTTTAAGGGGCAGGGGCTCAAATGGAAAAAAGGCACTTTTTATTAAATAATAATAATAATTGTACTTTAATAAATAAAATATATTATAATGAGATTATTAAGGAGATTTCACCCTGAATTCACCATATACTCACCCTTAAAAGGATAGTTAATTCAAAACTGAAAATTCTGTCACCTTTTACTTGTTCCAAACCCATTAGACTTTTTTTTTCTTCTGTTGAACACACAAAGTAATAGGCTATTTTAAAGAGAGCGGGAAACCTGTAACCATTGACTTTCATGGTATTTGTTGTTCCTAGTCTGAAAGTCAATGATTTCAAGTTTATAGCTTTCTTTAAAATATCTTTTTTTAATCTTTTATTCATTAGTGTTCAACAAAATAAAGAAACAAAGAAATGGAACCACTTGAGGGGGAGTAAATGTAAATGTTTGGGTGAACTATCCCTTTTCAATCTATTATATTTGTTTGATTTTTTTTTTTCTGTTGAACAAAATAAAATATTTTGAAGAATGTAGGCCACTGACTTCCATAGCTAGCCTATATGTACTTGTTTTATAGCTTCAATTGACATTATATATTCTGTGTGACTGCAAAAACAAGAGGACAGTATTTTCTCTATCCAGCTGTCGTTTCTCCATTACATTAGCCAGATGCAGTCCGCAATGTGGATGCAGGAGTTGGCATAGGCGCTGATAGATGTTACTCCACTGTTGACACCTTACTTTTGAGGCGAGAGTAATAATGTATATAGAGTCTTCGTTAGAGCATTCGCCTCGCATGTGGCTTTTCTTTCCAAATTGTCGTTTTGAGGCTCGCTTGGAGCGATAGACTAAAACCAAGATACTTTAAAGTTTCGTTTTTTTTATTGTTTGACAGGGAAAGCGGTCCTTAAATAGAACATGCATTAACATACATTATATTATTAGCAGTATTAAAAAATAATTATTATCCCCAGGAATAAAAGGCACTTTCTCTCCAGGAGAAAAAAAGGGCAGGGGCTCAAGCACCCAAAGCCCCTACCTCTGCACGTGCCTGCTACCCAATATTGAATTTTATCACTGATCTCATTCAATAAAATTGTATTCTCCTTAGAAGTGTTGTACCCATATATATTTACTAAAATAGAAATATTTTGCCCAAGTGATACAACAAGCAATAGAAAGTGACCCTTATCATCACTAACTTGGGTGGAGACTTCAATATGGTAATAAACAGTGAATTAGATGGGTTTCCCTCCAGAGCCGCCTCTACAAATTCAATTCTAAATCATTTTCTGTTGAGATTTTCTGTTGTAGATATATGGAGAGAAATAATCCACAACAGAAACTCTATACCTGGTGCAGCAACGATCATTCTAAAAAAATCTCGAATAGACTTTTGGTTAGTTTCTCAGAGCTTAGCTAGTAACTGTAAATCAATTAATATTCACGCTTCTCCACTCACAGATCACAGTGCTGTTTCTCTTAGAGTTTGTCTCTCTGCATTACTTGATGTACTCATCTTCTTACTGGAAATTGAATAAATATTTGCTCCAGTCTGAGGATGTTAAAAAGAATATTGTATTATTAATTGAGAAACACTGGAGCAGAGCTTCAGTAGAGAACACATATTGTGGACAGTGGGAGCTGCTGAAGTTTGAAATTGACAAATACTTTAGGAAATTTGGCAGCAATTTAGCTAAACATCAACGAGCAGAAGAAAATAAGGTGGTGACTGAAATTACAAGGCTCTCCTCTAAACCTCCAGAGCGACTTAGGTTTGCCACCCTACAGATTAAATTAGATAGTATGTACACTTACAGGGCACAAGGAGCTTATATAAGATCTAGACAAAAGTGGATGGAAGAAGGAGAATGTAATACAGCATACTTTTTTAGGTTGAAAAAGAGTTTGTTGAAGACTTCATTAATTGAAACCTTAAATGTTGATGGCATAGTTACTATTGATTCTAAAAAAATAGCTCATTATTGTGCTACATTTTATAGCAATCTTTACAAGGAAAGATACTCAGAAGAGGCAGCTTGTAATTTTTTGGCTTCTGTCAAACAATACAAAACTATTTCAAGTAATGATAGAGACTTTTGTGATAAGGACTTGACTTTATTAGAGGTTAAGGATTGGATTAATGACCTTAAAAACAATAAGTCCCCTGGAACTGACGGCCTTACTTCAGAGTTTTACAAATTATTTTCTAAAGAGTTGTCTCCATTTTTATTGAAGGTTTTTGAAGAAAGTATTCTGAAGGAAACTCTTCCTCCAGCTCTTACGCAAGGATTAATTACTCTTATCCCAAAACCCAAAAAGGATTTGCTTTTAATTGATAACTGGCGACCAGTCTCTCTACTTAACAATGATTATAAGTTGTTAGCTATTATATTTGCTAAAAGATTCAAATCTGTACTGGACTCTGTAATAGGTGAGACACAATCTGGGTTTATGACCAAAAGACATATTGTTAATAACATAAGGCTGATTCTTGACTTATCGGACTACTCAGAAGTAATACAGGAGAACAGTTTCATTCTTTTTCTAGACTTTTATAAGGCATTTGACTCCTTGGAGCATAAATTTATTGTTCAAACATTATATAAATTTGGATTTGGGGACATGTTTTGCAAAGCAATTAAAACTCTTTATAATAATGGCACTTCTTCTATTAAATAAAAAATGGCACCTCACCAAAGATTTGGCTTATTTAGGGGGGTTAGACAGGGGTGCCCTATATCTCCTTATTTATTTTTACTTTGTGCGCAACTACTGCCTACATTTGTCTATGAAAGTGCTATACAAGGTTTCTGTTTAGCGGGTCGAGAAATAGTTATTAGCCAGTTGGCTGACGACACCACTGTTTTTTTAAAAAGATGCTTCCCAAATTCCTATAGTTATTGATAGAATTCAACTTTTTTCTAAAGCATCAGGCCTTAAGCTAAACTTAAGCAAATGTGAACTAATGTCAATTAAAGAGTGTGCGGCTCCCACTGTCTACAATATCCCATTAAGTCGGAAGTAACATATTTAGGCATTGTGATTACTAAAAACCAGGAAAGGAGATCTTCTCTTAACTTTGATCCTGCTATTATTAAGACACAGAGAAGATTTCAGACATGGTTGCAGAGAGACTTGTCTTTAAGAGGCAGGGTGTTGCTTACCAAAGCAGAGGGTATAGCTAGGCTTACTTTCCCTGCACTTTCTTTATATGTAGATAATATGGTCACTGATTTACAAACACAACTTTTCTCCTCATCAGTATTTTATCTGGAACAATCAGGACATTTTCTATAAAAACAAATCTTTATTTTTAAATGGTTGGTTTGAGAAAATATTTTGACTATGTCAGTTATTTAATTCAGAAGGTCTTCTTTTAAATTATAAAGAGTTTTTATGCAAGTTTGATTTCCCGGTAACTCCAAAAGAATTTTCCATTGTAATGAATGCAGTTCCTAAAGGTGTTATAATGCTTTTTAGAGGCTATGGTGGAGTGTCCAGTGTTTCATCTGTGCCGTTGCACCTCTTGGAAACTTCAGTGGGAAAAATAGATTTTCTATCACAACCTTCCTCACGTAATTACAAAATCAGGTCTCTCTTTCAAAAGGAAATTGTAACAACCCCAAATGTGAAGTTTTTTTGGGCTGAAAATATATGACCAGATTCAGTGGAAAAAGTTTATTCTTTGTCTGTAAAATATATATAAACTAACAAAATTAGAGGAATTTCATTTAAACTGTTACACAGATTTTACCCAGCCAAGACTTTTTTGCAGATTTATGTCAGATATAGATACATGCTGCTCTTTCTGTAATATGCCCAGTGAAACTGCTGATCATATTTTTTGGAATTGCCCTCATGCACAATGCTTTTGGATTGAACTTTCTTTGGTCATTCATCGCAAAATACTACCAGGATTCTTGTTATCTTTTAAGGATATCCTGTTGGGTTTTTTCAATACTCTCGATGATAAAAGTAAGGAATATTTCATTATTAATCTCCTTTTAATCCTTGCAAAATTCCATATACAACAGCGCTGTAAAGTCTCTCAACGTAAACCTTGTTTTATTGTTTTGGAAAAGGAACTTCAACAGTACATTAGAACTATTGCTTCCTCTAAAAATCTTAAAGCTATCAGAAATGTTAACTTATTTTCCTTTTTTAATTTTCTTAACACATGATTTTTATATTATTTGTTTTTTGTTGTTGTTTTCTCTTGTATGTGTTTATTTGATGCTTTACTTCTCTGTAAAACTCATGTACGCTCTACGTAACAAATTTGTATGATGATGTTATTGTTACCCTGACATTAATAAATAAAAATTAATTTAAAAAAGTGATAATCTCCAGAGAGGATGTCAGGATTAATATTATGTAAATGCTGTTGTTTTCCCTTGTGCTAGGATTGGTTTGCACATCGTAAATGACAAAAATGCACAAAACATCAGTTCACACTTTATATTAGGGGGTCTTACCTTATATGTACTTGCATCATAAAATAAATACAATGTACTTACTGTGTTTATAATGTGATGCAGAACACTTCTGGTGCTCTTCAGGTGGGACTCGGTAGGTTTAAGGGTGGGTTAAGGTGTAAAGGATGGACAACAGTGTAACTAAAGATGTAATTACAGAAGTTAATTGCACATATAACTACATGCAGGTATTTAATCGATCATAAGTACAATCTAAAAACATGTATTTACACAATAATTACATATTATTAAAGGCCACCTTATATAACATGGGACCAGATATTCATTTAGAAAGACCAGGAAAAAGGCTTGAAGTCAGTAGTTTTTATTTTTCCTGATGTTACAGAAGATTTACACTCACTGCTCAGTTTATTCGGTACGTCTGTTCAACTGCTCATTCCTGTAAATATCTGCCACACAATGGATTTGGGCATGTAATTGTGGTCAAGATGTTCAAACTGAGGAGCGTAAGAGCGATTCCCCCAAAAAAATTACAATTAGAACAATTACAGATGAATTTATTTGTGATTGGAAAAGCAGGAGTATCACACCAAACCATTCAGAAGTTAAAACTATTGTGTTGTCTAAAAAATTATATAATAACTTTTTGGGGGAAATTACATATATATTGTTAGTCTGGGCTGTATCAATTTATGCTCTAAATGACAAAATGTCTATTTTAAATTAGGAAGAAACAGTCTGCAGAACAAACGATGCTTAAACACAAACCCAATAGTTGTTCATTCATTCATTCTCAAGTTTTTCAAGTTTTATGTGTTTCTATCCTGTCAGCCGTAGTCCTCGGGGGTGGGCAAAAGCATATCTCCGTTGTGATTGGCCGGACCGCCTGTCAATCAAACGGCCAACGAAGGGTCAAACGTTTCACCTCCGACCCCAGAGTTCCACTTCCGATCTTGAAGCATTGGTCGACATCCTACACGTTATTTCCATGAGGACAGTAGAGAAAATCCTGATTTGGACTTGTCTGGAACGCAGAATAACACATCGTGTTTTAAATGCCGCAATGCATTGTGGGAAATGCAAACAATTAGCTATTTAAAGGAGTATAAATGCTAATTAACACATATTTCAAACATAAAAACAATTCCATGTTATTCTTAAACCTGTGTCTCTCCTGTGTAGGCAGTAATTAGCGGAAGTTTAAAAAATGCCACCGTCGAGAAGAAGTAACTCTCGTATACGTACTATAAATACTTATTGATTTTACAACGTTAACTGGATGTGTGGGAGGAGCCTGGTGTGGCTTGGGCGGGGCGCCTACGTGTCCCCAGATCTCCATGTGAGAATACGGATGATCTGGCTGGTTCACAGGCGCTCTGCGCTCCCGTACGATCCCCCGAAACTCTGTACGCCGATTTGGGAGATGGACGTGTTTCCCTGGCGTACGGGTGGAGGCTTTTATTTAATCTCTGCCTACAACTTCACCAGCTTTCATTTACTTTCACTGTTCAATTATTCACATCCTCTTCTACAACCTCATGTGTTGAACGATCAGCAATATTTATACAACTCTTCTTTGTTCTTCTCTTTCTCCTACAAACTGCACTAATAATTCACAACAATGCTTTGGGTTATTAGAAACAGCGGTGACTGCTAGCTGACCTTACATTGGCAGATTATGGAGACACAGAGCACAGTGAACGCTGCTGGACTCACTCATTTTACAGCTTTTATTTCAACAAATCAAACTTTACAAAACACATTTTACTTGTATATGAAAACAAAACCCGTGGTTCTGTAAACAGGCATGTATCATAGTTTTTTCCAGCTGTCGCGCAGAGAGCTCAGTGGCTCAGTAGTGAGCGCCGCTCGCGCACTCGCCACTAGGTCAAGGGTTCGAGTCCCGGCTGGAACACTTTATTTCCAGCTTGAATTTGCACATTCTCCCCGTCCTCACCTGCTATCATCCACACTCCAAACACACGCTGTAAAGCTCAGCCGGACAAACTCTTACTCTGTGTTTGTGTGTAAATGAGAACTGGGTTTTTCCCAGCACTGAGGGTTGTGGCAGGAAAAGCATTCAGCAGTTAAACATATAACAAAGTAATCAGCAGTTCATTCCGCTGATAAAGCAGAGACTGAAGGAAGGTGAGTGAGTCATTTTATTTTATTTTTTTCACAAATTCATCGCCTTTTCTTACATTTTAATTAACAAATTACAGAAAATCGTTTTTTCCTATTTATTTTACCTGATAGGTTTACCAAACACTTTGTGAATATGTTTTCATTATTTATTGTTTTAATAAAGTGCTTTATTTGCTCGTTGGCATCGGGTAAAGTACAGATATTTTAGCTAGAGTGAAGCGCATATAAGTATTTTGTTAAACAAACAGGTTTAGTAAAGTATTCAACATGACCTGTTCAACTGATATATTTATATTAAGGTCTTTTAATTCTAGTGTAGGTTACTTTATTACTTTATTATTCGCTTCAGTTTAAGTTTTTGACTTTTTCAAAACTTCATAAAAATGTGTCCTTCAGATTATTCAGTTTATAAAAGTGTTAATGGCCCAGTTTGAGTCTTTCATGTGTTTGAATGTGGAGTTCAGTCACATTTGTGCAGATGTGTGTGTGAAATATGTGCGCATAACAGCAGAAAATAAAGCAAAATGCAGTCAAAAGTTCAAACAATCAGCATCAAACTGGATTAAATTGTTTTTGGGCTGATAATAAACATGTCAATTAATGTGTATTTTGAGTTGCTTTCATTTATCTCTGAATGATGAAGGAATCTGTCTCAGTTTAAGCCTAATTAGCCTATTATGTTTAAATGTTGTGAAATAATCTGAACTGAGAATTTTTGTTTTAAGTAAAAAAGCACTTTAAAGATTCAAATGAATTCGTGAAGTATTTTTTTTCCGACTTAAATAAAAAGAAAAATAATTAGCCTTTTGCATATCAAGCTGTTGGCGTCTGTTTAAACATTGTTCGTTATTTGTGAAAGGAAAATGAATATTAGTGAGCAGCAATTGATTATTATATTTTATTATTATTATTATTGATTATTATGTCTTTTATCAACTTTAAAAGTCGCATTATTTACTGGCGCTTTGTGGAGTCGGCAGACGCGCTCTTCATCCTAATTGCTCAACATTTTATGTTTGATTTTCGGAATTAAAATAATATATTTTAAAAGCAAATTTCTTCTAAATTTCAGGCCTATTAATAAAACAAGCTGTTTGACCTGATGTTTATGATTTTATGCTTCTGATGAAGTATTTAGGATACAGATAAGTGTGATGAATGAACTTTTAACTGTGTTTTTCTTTATTTTCTGCTGTTTTGCGCGCATTATTCACAAGCATCTGCAAACAATGACCGAAATCCAGATTAAAACACACGAAAGACACTGAAACTGGGCCGTAGTTTTAAAAAGCATAATCATAATCTAAAGGAGAATTATTTATTGCGACGCTTTAAAAAACAAAATGCGAAATTAGACAAACTTGCAGGAGTTTATTTAGGAGCAAACCCGGAGCGAAATTATTTTCATTATGATTATAGTCAGGGGCTTGAGGAGTTTATAATGCTTCTGAATCACAAATTGAATCACAAAAGAACTCCTTACTTCACATTGAAACAATAAATCATACAAAACATCTCCAGAAATATAGTTTATTCCAATAGATCAAATATGACACATGAAGGCCTAAAAAATATTAATAATAACAATAATAAATTAATAATTAAATATAAGCAAACATAAAAATACGTTAAACTACATATATTATATGCTTGCTAGACTAAAATGCATCACATAATACAAATTAATTTAAAAAATATATAAAACAAATGAAATAATTACATATAATAATCTTTCAATGCAGTTTAATATGAAGAACAGAAATATTGACAAGAAAAAAGAATAACATATTTGTGGTTCATATAAATAGTCTATTTAAATAAAATAATAAACTATTTAGTAAAAATCACAAATATTTTATTTATTAAATCATTAATCTGACATTCATTATTTGAAAAGATATTAATACACATTTACAGAACTGTAAAAACACAATACTTACATAATAATAATTTAACTATCACAATTAAAATATAAATGTAAACAAGAGAATTACCTAATAATAATGAACATAAACTCACTTTAATCATATAAACTTATAAAGAATTATACTGTTAGTAATAGTATAGTAATAATGACTATTATTATGATTATTATTGAATCATAACTTTCAGATCTGACTTAATTTGGTAAGAAATATATGTAAACAAACATTAAAATAATAATCTAATAATAATATTAATATAAACGTTTAATTTACACACTTGAAAAAGCTTTTAATAATAAAGAATCCTTTAATTTTTTTGTGTACAAGTGAAATAATAAATGTGTTTTGTAAAGTTTGATTTGTTGAAATAAAAGCTGTAAAATGAGTGAGTCCAGCAGCGTTCACTGTGCTCTGTGTCTCCATAATCTGCCAATGTAAGGTCAGCTAGCAGTCACCGCTGTTTCTAATAACCCAAAGCATTGTTGTGAATTATTAGTGCAGTTTGTAGGAGAAAGAGAAGCACAAAGAAGAGTTGTATAAATATTGCTGATCGTTCAACACATGAGGTTGTAGAAGAGGATGTGAATAATTGAACAGTGAAAGTAAATGAAAGCTGGTGAAGTTGTAGGCAGAGATTGAATAAAAGCCTCCACCCGTACGCCAGGGAAACACGTCCATCTCCCAAATCGGCGTACGAGTTTCGGGGGATCGTACGGGAGCGCAGAGCGCCTGTGAACCAGCCAGATCATCCGTATTCACACATGGAGATCTGGGGACACATAGGCGCCCCGCCCAAGCCACACCAGACTCCTCCCACACATCCAGTTAACGTTGTAAAATCAATAAGTATTTATAGTACGTATATGAGAGTTACTTCATCTCAACGGTGGCATTTTTAAAACTTCCGCTAATTACTGCCTACACAGGAGAGACACAGGTTTAAGAATAACATGGAATTGTTTTTATGTTTGAAATATTTGTTAATTAGCATTTAAACTCCTTCAAATAGCTAATTGTTTGCATTTCCCACAATGCATTGCGGCATTTAAAACACGATGTGTTATTCTGCGTTCCAGACAAATCCAAATTAGGATTTTCCCTACTTTCCTCATGGAAATAACGTGTAGGATGTCAACCAATGCATCAAGATTGGAGGTGGGACTCTGGGGTTTGAGGTGAAACGTTTAACCAGTTTGACCCTTCGTTGGCCGTTTGATTGACAGGCGGTCCGGCCAATCACAACGGAGATTTGCTTTTGCCCACCCCCGAGGACTGCTGGAGTGGATTTCTGCAAAGCCGAGCCACTAATATACATCGGTAAAATGTCAAAGTGACTGTTTTCAATTTCATTATACAGCATTGATAATGTAATTTTATTAAAATATAATGCATTCCTTCAGTTGCTCAAACAGCGAGTTGATTACGGCATGACAGTTCAATGGAGGTTTATTGGAAATGAAGTGAACACAGAGGAACAGGTAAGCTCTATAAATCCACATTTACCTATCAGTTACAACTGTGTAAAGTTAAGTGGCACTTAACATGATTACATTGAAAAAATAAATAAATAAAGCCCTGTTTGGGTCAAATGCCACAACTCCTTGAAGCGGTCTGAGGTAAAATCCTGAGATGTTTCTGTATTTTCAGTTTAACTTGACTTATTTTACATTTAACTCGACAAACAGCGCCATAATAATCACTTTATTATGATTTACTACTGCAGTACAGTCTTAGATCTGTAAGGGTCCATCTATTAGTCCTATGACGGAACTAACAGTATGGGTGAAGGTTAGATGCGTGTAAGCCTTTTTCAGCACATGTGAAAAGAAATAATTTTACTTGTTAATATTTATTTCAATTTGTTTCCAACTCCGAATTTAGTCTGACTCCAATTTATAATCATTTAAATTTAGATTCATCTAATTCAAGCTGATCACCCTGCTGAAAAAAACAGCATGTGCTGGTAAGGTATGTTTTGATGCTGGTCTTGCTGGTTTTAGTGCTGGAATAGCTGGTCTCGATGCTGATTTTGCTGGTCTTGCTGGCCTGAGTGCTGGTCCTGACCAGCATCGAGACCAGAAAAACCAGCATTGAACAGCATACCAGCATCAAAACATACCTTACCAGCATATGCTGTTTTTTTTTCAGCAGGGCACCTTGTAGGTTGTGATTACAGCAGGTCTAATTTAGATCGATTAACCTAATAAATCCTTATTTTCAGTTAATGGTTCATCATTTACCCGAAGTGGCTTGGAGTCAGTATGCTTGCCAGTTACATCTGCTCACGGACACATCCTCGCCAGTTCTGGTTCTTAGATAGAAGATAAGCTAATTTCCTATAAGTAATAATAGGCCGCCCCGTGCTTGCTCATACTTAAAGAAAGTTGGATTTATCCCCTAGATTATATCATACTAAGTCAGTGATAGTCAGAAATCACCAGGTCTCTAATGCTGTGCCTATGCTCCATCCATTGAGCCTGAATGTATGACTAATCCTGGTCGTAGGCTGCGGAAACATCAGCCTAAACAATGTACTAGATTTAAGTGATTTTAGGAGATATTAGAGTTAAACAAGAATTTTACATTTATTTGTCAGGCAAAGATTTTCCATTCCAATTCACATAATTAAACAAAATAAGCCAATTCAGATTGTACAACATCAATTACTCAAAGATACATTTAAGAGTTAGAGATTAATACCTGACCATGTAGAAATACATTGCAGCATATAAATCCTGATGCAGAGCTCAGAGACTCATACACTGCAAGTCTGTAACAGGGTATCCTGGCTACAGAATCCCCCAGACACTTCTGCACCTTTTTCCTAAATACTCAAACCACCATAAATTCAAGACAATAAAAGCTTCACCAAGAACCTTGCCTGGTCATGAGTTGACGTGAAGACCATTTTCCCTGGAGTGAAGCATCTGGCAAAGATCTTATCAAAATCAAAACACAAATTAACCGATATAAGGGAAATTGTAAAATATTACAGTGAAATTAAGAAATTAAGACCACTTTACCAATCACACAGAGACATTTAAAATGACACCAAACATGAATATAGAGCCACAAGATACACCATATTAAAAACTTAGACATGATGTGTGACGCTGCTCTGGTGGAGAAGGTAAAGTCCAGGGCAAAGAGGGGGGCTCAGGATGCATGATCGAGACAACCTGAACAACTGGTTTCCTAGCTGATCTTCTTAGATTAGAAAGTTTATTGTTTTAGTGCCTGACCATTCTCGTGGTCTTGTCTCAAGTGGAGTTTCATAACAGTTCTCAGGGTTCTCAGTTCTCAGTCACCGCAAGGGTGAGTAAGAGACTTGATTTCTCTTTCTCTTATCTTATTTATCTTGCCGTGGTTATTTTTTTCTTTAATATTGAATGTAAGAGTGATTTGTGTGTTCATTGCCAAACTGAAATGAATATGTCATGCTACAATAAAAGTGTTTTTCCATGTTGATGGTTGTACAGGTGACCTGCGGCGAATTGCTGTTCTTCATCCATGGGGACTGTAGTGAAGTGCTGGTGGGGAAATATCACTTAATAGGCGTCACTTTTCTCTGATTTCTTGTTGCAGATGTTGAACACTGCAGCTCAGTGTCTTAAACATCCCTGGCTGAGTCTGTGATCCTTTCTGGGTTTGGAATACTTGAAAAATGCACTAGGTCTCTATTAGGTTTTCCTTTAGAGGCTGTTTAGTATTTTACAAATGTAAAGTCATACTTTCCAAATGGGCCGTAAATAATTCAACTAAAAACTGAAATTCAGTCACTTATTCTCCTTAGTTTGGTCTAAACTTGCAAGACTTGTTATTTTCATATCTTTAAAAAGGACCTATTATGCAAAAAACCCTTTTAAAAGGGGGTTAAGCGTGGTTGTGTGGCAACACTGAATATAGCCAGCATCTAATGGTAAAAATAATTGATCACTATTATTGATAATCACACTTAGGCAGATAAAAACAGTCTGCAGAAACACTTTGATTGACATTCTCCCTTTGTAGATGTCATTAGAGGGGAAAGCTCCGCTCATTGGTGACAATTTGTGTAATATGTCCACAGCACAGCTGGCATAGCAAATGCATTTCAGGAATATGCTTAACTGTCTGCTAAATACATTCCACTCTTAAATAAATCCTGTATTCCTGTAGGCTACATGTGTGTGAGACAAAAAAAATCAATTGACCAATTTGACAGATTTGTTCAGTTCGCTGATGGCGCTTTGTGATGTAAGTAGTGTGTTTGTTGTGAATGTAGAGATACTAAACTAACCACTGATTGAAATCAGCATGTGTATTGTGCTTGTGATGCCATAGATAAATGTTTTATTACTCAGGTTGCTGTTACGGTAGCCTCGCTGTGTGTGTTTGGAGCTTTGTCACGTAGATTAGCAATTTACATTTTTTATCATAAAATACATCCCCATTTGCTAGTTAAGGTGAACAAAACCTTATTACACTTATACAAACAAATCTTCTTTAAAACGTTCTGTCTCTCGAGCATCCGCTTGTAGCTTTAGTCTGCTAGCACTGCTAGTCATTTAAAGCTACTGACTTCTTTCACTTACTGTTTCACTTACTGTCTTTGCTCTTCACCCTGTACAATGTCGCTTGTGTGTCTATCCTTGAGTGCAGGAGAAGCATCGGTGGAGGTGTTGGAGCTGGAGCTGGAAGCAGTGGAAATCCAGATTCTTGATCTCGAGTTGAAGCGAGCACAGCTCCGGGAACAATGGGCCTTGCTTGATGTACCCCGGGCTGCGGCTCACTCATCTGAGGTAAGTGTGCCATACAATCTCAACACTCCATCTACCTCAACCATGTGTGCTTCTCTGTCCAGACCCAGCGCACAGAGGACACGGTTCATCCAGGGGTCGTTCACTCCGGCACCCAACTACCGCCCCTGGGTGCAGCCACGTAAGGTGCATACCAGGTTTTGGGGCAGAACGTCTCCTCCTCCTGTGTTCGAGATCCCCACAGAGAACCGCTTCGCCCCCTCCGTGAGACGAGTCGCGATGTGGCAATCATCGGTGACTCCATTGTTCGCCACGTCCGCGCTGCTTCCACTAAAGGTAACAAGGTACGCACTCACTGCTTTCCTGGTGCTCGTGTTAAGGATGTTTCTGCAAAGGTACCTGCTTTCCTGAGCGCTGGCGAGAGCATCGGAGCTGTCGTCCTCCACGTGGGGATGAACGACACCGGGCTGCGGCAGACGGAGATCCTGAAGAGAGACTTCAGGAGCCTGATCGAGACGGTTCGATGCACCTCACCCGCCACACAAATCATAGTTTTTGGACCGCTTCCTACCTACCGCCAAGCAAATGAAAGGTTTAGCAGAATTTTTGCTCTGAATGAATGGTTATTAACATAGTGTAAAGAATAGAAGTTGCTCTTTGCCAATAACTGGAATCTTTCCTGGGAGCGTCATAGGCTTTTCCATGCTGATGGGCTGCACCTCAGCAGTGCTGGAGCTGAAGTCCTGTTGGACAACATCTCTAGGATGCTTCGTTCTGTCTGACTAGTAAGGGAAAATTCACAAAATTTACATTTTAGTCATCTAGACTCTTGCTTGTCCCACTTATATCACAGTGATGCATATCTGGTTTACCCCATAGAGACTGTGTCTGTTCCTTTTATTATTAGATCAAGAAATAAACTTACTGTGCACTGTTAGACCTTACCAGGTTTTTTTACAGTAGAATACTGGCAACACTGTTGCCAGTTAGTCACTGTAATAGTTTGGTTACAGTGAGTAGCTGGCAACAGTGTTGCCAGTTAATTACTGTAATAGAGCAGTAGCGGTAACTAACTGGAAACTGCTTACCAGTTAATTACTGTACTGTTACAACTTACAGCATTATACTGCATACGCATTAATAGTATGTCATACACGTTATTGTAGTGTTCCTAAAATTAATTAGTATTCTTAACTGTTATTAAAAATAGAAAGCACATACATTCTTCAGACAAATGTATTTTATTGTTTTGGCAGCAAACAAGAATACAACAGAAAATGTCTAACAAAATTAAATCGGCAGATATCAATACATTTTCTATTTACAATGAAACAAAAAGGTTAAATTAATAAACAACAGCTGAAGTGTATATAGCACAGGTGTCAAACATTTACATATCATCTTACATGCGAAATTTGTACGGTGAAATTTGTAAGGAGTGGGATTAAACAAGATAATTAGAGATTAAAAAAGCAAACGATTGGTCCATATTTTTAATTTTTGTCCAGAGAGGTCATGTTTTGATCTTCGATTGGTCTCACGCAATCACATGATGTGATATTCACCAAGCTTGAACTTTCCAACGTCTGCAGCATTCGCATGTGTATGAATGGAAATCTATGGGGAGAATAGTGCAGTGCGACCACAGCTTTAAGCTGTAACTCTAATTAAACACACCTGATCAAACTAATTGAGGCTTGTTAGAAATCTACAGTTAATGTTGAAGCAGGGTGGGAACTAAACTCTGCTGGGCTGCAGCCCTTTAGGTACTGAGTTTGACCCCCATGGTATATAGCATACTTTTAAAGCAACTGCCAACATTTATCACAATCACATATCCAATAAAAAACTAAATTAATTCATTAATTAACAAGCTCCATCTAAAGCAAAAAAATAAAATAAATGTTCAGCACTGATCCTCATGTTGCTCCAAACCTGTAGGAATAATAAAAAAACAAAACAAATAATTTATGCATTTATTTAAGAAAGCCTTTAATGACTATAAATACTGTACCACTTTTACTTACTTCATTTGAAGTTTTTCAGTCAACTTCATTGAGCCTCTGCAAAAATGTATGTAAGTGCTGTTTAGGAGGGAGATTTATTTAAAACACATTCTTAGTTATTTTGCAAGATTCTAACATTTAGCTTACTATGCAATTTAAAGTCCTTACTAGGTTAATTAGGAAAATAAAGTTATTAGACACACACACGCACACTCACAGAAAATGCTGAATGTGTTACTCTCTCCTCAATGCTGACTGTGCATACAAAAACTGAACAGCAAAAAACACAAAATAATAATTTGTATTAAAGTTTCATTAAAGTTTTCATTAAACACACACATACTCTAGATTTGATTAGAAACATGTTTGTCAAACCCAGGCACATGCCATACGTCAATTCTCAATAAAAAAGTTGTAAATAATTATAAAATACAAGTCAGCAACACAGAGAATCCAAAGGATCCAATCTTTTAATATTATAATTATTATTTACTTAAAAAATCTCAATACAACAAATTTTTCTATTGTCCCAAATATAAATTCATACGTGGAATCACAGCTCTGAAAAATACTTAGCAACAAATTCACAACCTGGGACGTGACAGTGGAGGTTTGCGTGTGGATGTCTATGTGTATCATATTTTTTGTGATTCCCTGTGATGATTTTTGTGCACATGTTACCTAAATGAGGTGATGAAAAAAATGTAATGGTTTTTATGTGTATAAAAACTGCTTAGTGGCTAGAAAGACACATTACACTGTTAGCATCTGTACATTATGGCAATATGCAATATCCAGTTAATAAATATACTTAAATAAAAGTAATGTAGGAAGTTATGTGAGGAGAGGCTAACTAGCTAACAATGTAGCTTTCCAGTACACAGTTCAAGATAACAACTATATAACTTAAGCACAGACAAAAACCCTCAAAAACATTTGAACACTTACTCATTGTAGATTATTTAACACTCTACATCTGAACTGACAGACAGAGAATGGAGCACACTCAGAAGTAAACAAATCAAACACCTGGCTCCCTTAAAGGGCCAGCATTTTCTGATACTTTTTCTAATAACTTTGTGTTAGAATGTGGAAGTGTTTGGTAATGCCTAGATCATTGTTTTCTGTCTTAAGATAAATGCACTGCTCTATAAATAGCAACATAAAGCACCAGAGTAGATGGGATAGTAATGGATGAACAGTAATTTACCATTTATTGTAACGGTTACTACCTGTAATGAGTACATAAAGTGAATTACTGTAATTTATTCTTTGCACTACACAATTTCATACAAATCCTACTCCTTTTACAGTAAAATACTGTTTCCTTTCATTAAAGTGAAACAGTGGCTATTTTACAGTTATTTACTGCATCATCTACATTCTACAAGGTAACAGTGCAGTTCAGCTTTAACCCTAATTAAACACACCTGATCAAACTAAATCTAAAGATAAGTGTGTTGAAGCAGGGCTGGAACTAAACCCTTCTGGGCTGCGGCTCTCCAGGAATTTGACACCCCGGGTACTTAACATATTTTTAAAGCAACTCCCTACATTTATCACAATCATGCACATATCGTCAAATAAAAACAATAAAAATATACAAACTTCATCCAAAGACAAAATTAAAATTAAAATCTGATCCTCGTGTCGTTCCAAACCTGTAGTAATAATAAAAAACAAAACAAATAATCTGATTTATGCATTTATTTAGGAAAGCCTTTATTCTATACTGTTGATGCCACTTTTACTTACTTCATTTGAAGTTTTCCAGTCAAATTCATTGAGTCTCTGCAAAAATGTATGTAAGTGCTGTTTAAGATATTTTTTAAATAACACATTTTTACTAGTTATTTAGCAAGATACTAGTATTCAGCTTAAAATGTAATTTAAAGGCTTAACTATGTTAAACTAGGCAAATTAGATAGGTAAAAGCATAGGAAAAGTAAACAAAGTTATAAGAATTATTGTGACAATTTCTTTGCTCTGTTAAACATCACTTGGGATTTATTTGAAAAAAAAAAAAAAAATTCAAAGGAGGGTGAATAGTTTTGCCTTTAATTGCATCTCGTCCATATCTTATACTTACCTCTTAATAAGCTCTGTGGCATTGGTTGACTCCTGATACTTAATGTTAAAAACATAAAAGAAACCAAAGAAAACACAGAGATGGCTGCACTGAAATCCAGCTTATCATCAATGCAGTGACTCAATCTCCCCTCAATGCTGACCATTCACATACCAAAACTGAACAGTAAACACACTATCTATCTATCTATCTATCTATCTATCTATCTATCTATCTATCTATCTATCTATCTATCTATCTATCTATCTATCTATCTATCTATCTATCTATCTATCTTTCTTTCTTTCTTTCTTTCTTTCTTTCTTGCCTAAATCATTGTTTTCTGCCTTAATATAAATGCACTTTTCTATAAATAGTAACATGAAGCATCAGAGTAGATGGGGCAGTAATGGTTTAACAGTAATTTACCATTTATTATCACAGTTAGTACCTGTAATAGTACATAAAGTAAATTACTGTAATTTATTCTTTGCACGACACAATTTCATACAAATCCTACTCCTTTTAAAGTAAAATACTGTTTCCTTTTATTACAGCAAAACACTGGCTATTTTACAGTTATTTACTGCATCATCTACAGTAAGGGTTAACAGTGTGTACTCTAGAAAAAATCTATGGACAATCAAACCAGAAAAACTGCAAAAAAGTGAAAATACAAGTTTTTTAAAGCTTGGTCTCATAAACATCAGGGGCCTCATGTACAAAGACTTGCGTTGAATTCATACTAAAACATTGCGTATGGACAAAGCTGTAAATGTGCGTACGCAGTAAAAAATTCAGATGTATGAAACACTGCGTACGCGGAATCCCACGCATATTCTCTTTGTACATCCAAATTAACGTGAAACTGAGCGCACGTGCACGAGCGCAAAACCCCTCCCTGCCTCCTCCACCTAATAAATATGGTAATGACTTCACTTTGGCAAAACCAAACGAAAAAGCAATGGCAAAAGTATACAAAAAGAGAAACTTTACAGAATGTGAATTGGAGGTGCTAATATCGGAGGTAGACCGGAGAAAAACTGTTATTTGCAAGTTTGTCCTCCAGAATTATTAACAAAAGAAAAAAATAGAGTGGGAGAGTTTAGCTGACGCGGTTAACGCAGTGGGGTTTGAACATCGCACTGTGAGTGAATTTAAAAAAGAAATGGTCCAATGTAAAGGTGCAGGTTAAGAGGAGAACAGCGCCGCATCGTCAAAGTGTGGACTGAACAGGCGGGGGAACAGGGGATGCTGAACTAACACCCTTTGAGGAAAGAGTTGCCTCAATTGTGGGCTTTACTGACTGGAGTAGTATTCGTGTCTGTGGGAGACACAGATGTATTAGAGGAACACTTTGTTGGCGGTATAGCAGCACCCCTCCGTTCTAATCAAGGCAGCGCCACCGTCATTTCAGCTGCCCAATCGTCCACTATACAACTGACCGAGTGCCTGCCACCTTGGAGCCTCTTCCCAACTATGCTGTTTGTGAGGATGAATTAATCATGGGTTGACCAAGGCCACCTTGCTACAATATTTGTTAAGCGCATTTGAGCATCACATATTATTTACACATTTATTGAATGGAAATGTTTCCGATTCACGTATGCAAATTAGTCTTCAGATGGTGCCTTTATAGCAATGTGCGTGCAGTCGATCGCTCCGATTACATTGGGAAAAGCGGCGATCGCTGCAAATTGCGCTTTAATGTTTGGCTGGTCAACTGCATGGTATGGAAACCTTATATACCTGCTAGACATGCGGATGATCCCGTCCCATACAGCTGGCATTGCACGACTCAAAGATACTTTGTAGTGTGCAATTAAACAAAATTGCCTCTAGAAGTCTCCAATGGAAATAAAGCAAACACACACAAGAAATGCACGTACGCCAGACATGAAGTTGGGGTGGACCAACGCACATTCGCACGTTAATTTCATCGTAAGTAAAAACCAAACGTGAGCGTGAAATCTGGCGTATGCAAAGTTTTTGTGCGTACGGAGCATTGATACATGAGGCCCCTGGTCACTAGCACCTAAAGCACTTATCATAAATAAAATAATAACAGACGACAATCTTAATGCACTCTGTCTCACTGAAACCTGGCTGAAACAAAATGACTATATTAGTTTAAATGAAGCAACTGCTTTAGGATTCTTATATAAATGTGAGGCTTGTCAAACTGGTCATGGTGGTGGAGTTGCATCAATCTTAAGTGATATTCTTAATGTTAATCAGAGAAACAGACTTATGTTTAACTCTTTTGAAGTATTCGCAATTTATTTTATGCTTCTGGCTATTATGAAAAACCCTATGTTATCTCTCGCTTTAATCACCATAAATAGATTCCCAGGACCCTATGTCAATTTTCTAAAAGAGTTTTCTGACTTACTAGTTAAAACTGATAAAATACAAACAGTAGGAGACTTTAACATTCACATAGAGGATGCTAACGATACATTAGGGCTCGTGTTTACAGATTCACTAACGTTGTTGGTCCAACCCATTGCTTAAAGCATACATTAGATCTAATTTTATCTCATGGAATTGAGGTCATTGAAGTAGACATTATACCACAAAGTGATGATATAACAGACCACTACCTCTTACTATATAAGCTGTGTTTACCTGAAATTAGCAGATCTGCACAGATATATCGCCCTGGTAAAAATATCGTCCCGTCCACTAAAGATGAATTTTCAAATAACTTACCTGATCTTTTTCTATTTCGAAATGGCAAACGCAAATGACCTTGATGTAGTAACCAGCAGTATGGATGCTATCTTTACTAAAACACTAAATACTGTGGCACCCATCAAATTAAAAAAAGGCTAGAGAGAATAAAACCACACCATGGTATACCAGTCATAATCACGCTCTCAAAACAGCAACCCGTGCCCTGGAACATAAGTGGAAAAAAGCTAAATTAGAGGTTTTCAAAATTGCGTACAAATATAGTATGTCCAGCTATAGAAGGGCTCTAAAATCCGCCAGGGCTGAGCACCTCTGCAAACTGAAAATATTCATAACAATTCTAGATTTTTATTTAACACCATTGTGTCACGGTTGTGGATCTATCTGTTTTTCTTGTATGTGTGTGTGTGTGTGGGAATTGGGTGTGTTTGTTTGGGTATATCTTCACCGCGTGGTGTGTGTGTGTTTACATTCATCAGCTGGGTTATCACGTGTCTTGTTTCCACTCATCTCACTCAGCTGTTTTCATTCAACTACAGCTGTTGCGCATTACCGCGCGCCCTATATGTTCAGTGTTTGTAG
This sequence comes from Danio kyathit, assembly GCA_903798195.1. Classification (NCBI taxonomy): domain Eukaryota; kingdom Metazoa; phylum Chordata; class Actinopteri; order Cypriniformes; family Danionidae; genus Danio; species Danio kyathit. The sequence goes on from LR812541.1 coordinate 16,491,462, forward strand.
ATATCGTTTGTCAGTCCATTGTTTGTTCATCTCTGTGTCTGCTTCCTGTTAGGCACTCTCGCTAAATCCGCTGGTGGTGAATCGTCATAAGTCTGTTATATTTGGACCTTATGCACGTCTCCGTTTCATTGATGTTGTTGCAACTGCCTGCACTGATGACAACCATATCAGTGAGAAACTTCACCCCGGATCTGCTGCTCTGATGAACTATTACCGCTGGTAAGCGTGTCGATTTCCTTGAGAGTTTCCATAGCACTAACCTCCCCTTCACTCGATATCTGGTAAGATATCAGTGAGAGACTTCACTTCGGATCTGTTTCTCGAAAGAAATATTATCGCTGTTTAGCGTGTTGGATTCCTTGTGAGGAGCACCCTTGCTCTACACAATTCCTCTATATCTGGTGAGATCTATAGCACTTGTTATCTCTATTAATAAATCATCTTGCATTCACTTGCATTTGGGTCTCCTGTGTAAATTTGTGACAGAACGGACTGACCATGATGGACCCAGCAAGTGTCTCAGAGATCCAGAGTGTGTTGTCACACAGTTCTGCTCGCATGGACCAACAGGACAAGCAAATGAGGATCATCAGTCAGGCCATCCAGGCGATGGTCACCCAAGTTTCTGAGCTCACCACTCAGGTACAAAGACTGAGCTCTGGATTGAGTTCCACGGCGATTTCACAAGCTCCTCCCACCATGCCACCCACAAGTCCTGCACAAGAGGAGAATCATCGCACCACTGAACCCCGGCTTCCACCACCAGCATGTTATTCGCGTGAGCCTCATTTATGCCGTCCATTTTTAGCCAAATGTTCACTATATATTACATTACAACCCTCTTCATTTCCCACCGAGGAAAGTAAGGTGGCATTTGTTATCAACCTACTGACTGGTAAGGCGGCTCTTTGGGGTACCACAGTCTGGGAGCGAAAACTTCCTTGTTGCGCTTCTTTTAAGACATTTTCTGATGAACTTAAGACTGTTTTTGACCGAGCAGTTTCAGGCAGAGAGGTGGCTCGGAGGCTTGCTGAACTTCGACTCTAGCAGCCGAGTGTAAATGGAGTATGGAAGCACAGTGGGATATATTTTTTCATGGACTAGTGGATTATAAAAAGAATGAGATTTACGCAATGGATTTACCGAAGACCTTAGATGAACTCATTGAGTTAGCCATCACAGTTGACACCCGACTGCAGCAGAGGGGAGTTCACAAAAAGCGACACACCACACCTAACCACACAGACTCTTTTTGCTTCAACAGCTCCTGATTTCACTTCACTCGATGGCGAGACCGAACCCATGGGCAGAGCTCGTCTTTCCGGAGAGGAGAGACGTCGACGTCGAGCAGCAGGGCTGTGTATGTACTGTGGCGCTGGACATTTTGTGGCCCTGTGTCCAGTCAAATGCAAGAGTCCGGTCAGGGGTAAGAGTTTGAGGGTTGGTGAGGCCATTATAAACGAACCTTCTTCAGACAGCACTACGTTGCCCATAAGACTGTGTTTTGATTCTGAGGTTCATGACTGTCTTGCGCTCGTTGATTCTGGAGCTGAAGGAAATTTTATTGATTCTAGTCTGGCTTATAGGCTGAAAATTCCTGTGAATTCTCTTTCCTCACCTATTGCTGTTCACTCAATTAGCGGTATTTTTCTTCCTACTATTACGCATTCCACAGGTGCTATCAAACTCATAACTTCTGGTAATCACTCTGAAACCATTAAGTTTTTCTTAACAGAGACGCTCGGCACTCCTGTGGTTCTCAGTCATCTTTGGTTGGTCTTGCATAAACCTCACATTAATTGGGGTTTTAATTCTGTTTTCTCTTGGAGCGAGAGTTGTCATGAGTCCTGTCTATTGTCTGCTTGTTCTGCTGTGTCTCGTTCTGTGTTGCAGGAGGAACGGATGGATCTATCAAACGTGCCTCGTGAGTACCTTGACCTGAAGGGAGTGTTCAGTAAGTCCCGGGCTGCATCTCTTTTTCCGCATCGTCCCTATGACTGTGCCATAGATCTATTACCAGGTACGTCTCCGCCTAAAGGCAAATTATTCTCGCTTTCTGCTCCAGAGAGGGAGGCCATGGAGAAATATATTTCTTATTCTCTAGCAGTCAAGATCATCCGTCCCTCTTCTTCACCGGTGGGGGCGGGATTTTTTTTTGTAAAAAAGAAGGATGGTTCCCTTCGTCCTTGCATTGACTATAGGGGGCTGAACAACATCACGGTAAAGAATACTTATCCTTTGCCGTTGATGTCTTCCGCCTTTGAACATCTGCAGGGGGTGAAATTTTTCACAAAACTAGATCTCCGCAATGCATATCATTTGGTTCGCATAATGGCGAGGGATGAGTGGAAAACGGCATTTAACACCCCTAGAGGGCATTTTGAGTACTGCGTTCTGCCCTTCGTTCTTTTCAACGCTCCGGCTGTTTTCCAGGCACTCGTCAATGACGAGTGCTTCAGAGGCTGTTAGAGAATGGTCTTTATGTCAAGGCGGAGAAATGCGTTTTTCATGCAAAGTCTGTTCCGTTTCTAGGGCATATCGTGTCAGTCGAGGGGATGTGCATGGATCCAGAGAAGATTCAGGCTGTGGTAGATTGGCCAACTCCAGATTCCCGTAAGGCCCTACAGAGGTTTCTGGGCTTTGCCAATTTTTACAGGCGATTTATTCGCAATTTCGGCCAGCTCGCCGCACCTCTGACTGACTTGACCTCTTCTAAAACGCCATTCAGGTGGTCCAGCGCGGCCTAAACCGCGTTTGCTAAACTGAAAGGTTGCTTCGTTTCAGCCCCCATCCTTATAGCCCCTGATCCCTCCCGGCAGTTTGTGGTGGAGGTCGACGCGTCAGAGGTGGGGGTCGGAGCCATCCTGTCCCAGCACTCCTCCTCGAATGGCAAGATCCACCCGTGCGCGTTTTACTCCCATCGATTATCACCGGCAGAGAGAAATTATGATATTGGTAATCGTGAGTTGTTGGCAGTCAAGCTCACTTTGGAGGAGTGGCGTCACTGGTTAGAAGGGTCGGGGGTCCCTTTTATTGTTTGGACCGATCACAAGAATTTGGAGTACATCAGAACCGCTAAAAGATTAAACTCTAGGCAGGCTCGGTGGGCATTATTTTTTCGGTCTTTTCAATTTTACCATCTCTTATCGACCAGGTTCTAAGAACATCAAACCTGACGCAATATCCCGTCTTTTTGATTTTTCGGAGCGCGCATCGTCACCCAACCCCATTGTCCCACAGAAGATTTTTGTTTCCAGCATGACATGGGAGATCGAGTCGAAGGTTCGCGGGGGGTAACGCCCCTCATCAGATGCCCACCGGGACGGTTATTCGTGCCAGAGGAACTTCGGTCTGACGTTATCCAGTGGGGACATTCCTCCAAGGTAGCATGTCATCCAGAGGCACAATTTTTTCTGTTAAACAACGATTCTGGTGGCCAGTTATGGCTCGTGATGTGCGTGATTTTGTCCTGGCCTGTTCTGTTTGTGCAGTTTCTAAGACTTCCAATCGCCCTCCCGATGGACATTTTCAGCCGCTGTCAGTGCCTTCGAGACCCTGGTCACACATCTCGTTAGATTTCCTTACGGGCCTTCCATCCTCGAACGGCGACACGGTGGTTTTAACCGTGGTGGACCGGTTCTCGAAGGTGGCTCATTTCATCCCTCTGCCCAAATTACCTTCAGGCAGAGAGACAGCGGTTGCGGTCGTTAATCACGTCTTTCGCATTCATGGCCTCCCGACGGACGTGGTTTCTGACAGGGGTCCTCAGTTTGTTTCCAAATTTTGGAGAGAGATTTGTCGATTATTGAGGGCCACTGTTAGTCTTTCATCTGGGTTTCATCCCCAGAGTAACGGTCAGACCGAAGGAGCCAACCAGGATCTTGAACGCACATTGCGATGTTTGGTTTCTCAGAATCCCGCTTCCTGGAGACAGCAGCTCACATGGGTTGAGTACGCACATAACTCATTACCAGTGTCAGCCATGGGCCACACTCTGTTTCAGTGTAGTTTAGGTTACCAGCCACCAATTTTTTCCAGTCTGGAATCTGAAGCCGCGGTCCCCTCCGCTCACGCCTTTGTTCAGAGGTGCCGCCGCACCTGGAGCAGGGCCAGACAGACCTTCCTCCAGGTGGGCAAGCGCACCAAGGCTAAAGCCGATCGCCACCGGTCTAATCCTCCTGTTTACGTTGTTGGTCAAAAAGTGTGGCTTTCTTCAAGAATCATTCCTCTTCGCACCGTTTGTAATAAACTTGCTCCTAAATTCATCGGCCCATTCATTGTCACAAAAATCATTAGTCCTGTGGCAATCCGCCTTAAATTACCTCCAGCGTACAGGAGGGTTCATCCCGTGTTTCATGTATCCAAAGTTCAGCTCGTTTTTCATACGGCCATTTATCCGCATACTCCGCTGGTCTGAACTATTACCGCTGGTAAGCGTGTCGATTTCCTTGAAAGTTGCTCCATAGCACTTACCTCCTCTTCCCTCGATATCTGGTAAGATATCAGTGAGAGACTTCACTTCGGATCTGTTTCTCGGATGAACTATTACCGCTGTTTAGCATGTTGGATTCCTTGTGAGATCTATACCAGTTGTGACTCTTGTTATCTCTATTAATAAATCATCTTGCATTCACTTGCATTTGGGTCTTCTGTGTATATTTGTGACACATTGCTAAATTAACAAATAATCGGCAATCTTTGGAACAAAATGTCCCACTACAAATTAGTAGTGATGACTTATTAAGACGTTAACCTCATCAACTCTTCTCTATCTTTAGGCCATGTTCCAAATCCTTTCAAACTAGCTGTTATTAAGTCTATTATTAAGAAACCACAACAGGACCCCAGCAACTTAGCTAATTATAGGCCTATTTCAAATCTTCCATTTATGTCTAAAATACTGGAAAAAGTTTTTTCTGCCCAGTTATGCTCCTTTCTGCAGATGAACAATGTTTTGTGTTTGAGTCAGGTTTTAGGCCTCATCACAGTAAAGAAATCGCAATAGTGAAAATAACCAACAATTTACTGTTAACTGCTAACCAAGGGTGAATCTCGCTATTAGTTTTACTTGATCTCAGTGCTGTATTTGACACCATCGACCACAATATCTTCATAGATCTTTAAATTCTACAGTTGTCCAGGGACAGCCTCTACAGTGGTTTAAGTCATCTTAACTGACCAGTTTGTGAATGTAAATGGACAGCTTTCACAAGTCAGGTCAGTAAAGTATGGGGTGCCTCACGGATCATTTTTAGGCCCTTTGCTGTTTATAATATACATGCTACCCCTGGGAGACATTATTAGAAGACACGGCATCAGCTTTCACTGCTATGCAGATGATACTCAATTATATATTTCAACAAAACCTGATGAGACGTCTAAACTGTCTAAGCCAGTAGTTCTCAAACTTGTCTCTCCAAGTACCACCATAATGACTAGTGTTAAAATACAGTAGCATAGTAGGCCTAATTAAGCAACTACAGCACTGCACACTCCGGGTGCCCCGGTTTCCCCCACAAGTCCAAGTACATGCGGTACAGGTGAATTGGGGAAGCTAAATTGTCCGTAGCGTATGTGTGTGAATGAGTGTATGGGTGTTTCCCAGTGATGGGTTGTGGCTGGAAGGGCATCTGCTGCGTAAAAAACATGTGCTGGATAAGTTGGCGGTTCATTCCGTGGTGGCGACCCCAGATTAATAAAGGGACTAAGCTGAAAAGAAAATGAATGAATAAATAAATGGCACTGTTCTTAAAAAGTAAAAAGAAAACTGCTGTACTTGTAAAGTATTAATGTATAGTCGCCTATTCATCAAAACCTGGAAATGTTGCTTAGACCTGTATAGGCTATGTCATGCACATATACATTATATATTTCTTATACATTTTGAAATATAAGTTGCATGTACATATGACATATTTGTATATATTTGAAATTAAACATTAACTTTTATTTTAAATAGATCATTTGAAATCATTTAAATTAGAAATTAGATCTGTTGCTTGTCATTTACAGTAGGTCTATGTGTGTCAGAAAAGAGAGTGATTAAATGCATACAGTGCTTGAACAATACATGTGTGCGCTATTTCCGTGATTTGGTGTGAATGAGATAATTTTTTAAGTGAACATTGAAGTTCGCGTTAACCGTGCACCGGCAGCTGTTTTTTAAGCAGACTTGGGTACAGTTTGCAGTTCCTCCGTCTGTGCACAAGGAGACTAACTTTAATTATATTCTACCTGTAAGCTTTAGGCATTGCAAAGTTGCTTGAGTCTGTTCTAATTAGCCTAAATCTGAGGTAACAAACTAAACCGAAAGCCACGCTGCTTTACAAAACTAATAACTTTATATATCGAAAACACTCATTACTTTACACAACTACGAGCGCACGTTTTAACACATTTGTAATAATTGTTTTACATATGATGCAACATCGGGAAAATCGTGAGTTTGCAGTAACTGAAACGCCAACACAACAGCACCGGTCTACAGAAGGGCTTCTGTAGCATGTGTGTATCTGCTCCGCATCTTCCTCTGGCTCTGTGCCAAGCGGACTGATTTTTAACATCTGATGATGCGAGGCACTAAAGTAAACATTCAAAGCACAATAGCATAATCATACACTTCAGGGAACAGCCAATGCTGTCTGATCACATGAGTATCTGTGTTATCGTACACGTCAAAGGGTTAAAAATGTGTTTATTTTATTCTTTTATTATTCAGCGATTCTTCCGTGTACCACTGGAAAGTGCGTGTACCACTAGTGGTATGCGTACCACAGTTTGAGAACCACTGGTCTAAGTTAACTGAGTGTATTAAAGATGTTAAAGACTGGATGACCAACAATTTTCTTCTCTTAAATTCAGACAAAACAGAATTAATACTTATTGGGCCTAAATCCTGTACACAGCAGATCTCACAACTCGACCTGCAATTAGAGAGATACATAGTTAGCGTTAGCTCTACTGTAAAAGATCTGAGTGTTATATTAGACAGCAATTTAACTTTTGAAAATCATATCTCCCATGTCACAAAAACCACCTTCTTTCATCTGAGAAATATCGCTAAGTGACCAAGTATGCTATCCAGCTCAGATGCAGAAAAGCTAGTTCATGCTTTAAAGACGTGTAGGCTGGATTACTGTAATGCTCTGTTCGCTGGTTGCCCAGCATCCTCTATTAATAAACTTCAGCTAGTACAAAATGCAGTTCTTACCAAAATATGATTATATCACCGCAATTTTATCCTCCTTACACTGGCTGCCTGTTACGTTTCGTATTGATTATAAAATATTGCTTCTTAACTATAAAGCTTTAAATAATCTAGCTCATGTTTATCTAACCAACCTTCTGTCTCACTACAATCCAACCCACTCTTTAAGATCTCAAAACTCAGGGCTTCTGGTAGTACCTAGAATAGCACAGTCAAGTAAAGGAGGTCGAGCCTTCTCATTTATGGCTCCTAAACTCTGGAATAGCTTTTCCTGATAATGTTCGAGGCTCAGACACACTCTCACAGTTCAAAACTAGATTAAAGACCTGTCTGTTTAGTAAAGCATTGTTGGGGTATTTACAGTTTTAACTCAAAGAATGACCAGTCTGGCAGATGAAGAGTCAGAGATTCAAATAAATAAATAAATAAAGTTTACTGAAGATAGTTTGCAGTTTCATCAGCAGAAGCCAGCTTCAACACTCGCAACGAGTTCCTAGGCCGCTCTGCTTACAGTCACAAATCAATAACAATTATACTCTCACATAACGTCATTATCTGCGTCATACATATAGGTGTTCTAACCTGATTAAAACACAGATAGACTTAGAAAATTTCCACGTGAGTGCGTGCGTACAATTCTGAACAATATCTTAAGCATAAACGTCAGCCATCCACTAGACTGTTTAGAGCTGACTCCAGACCTGTTAAAATGATCTACAATCAAGTAAAACACACACACTTAAAGTACAATCTGTTTCTTATCCAAGGCTGAGTGTACTTCTCAGCCATCTTTATCAAAACTGGTTAAAAACCGGTATAATCTACATTCAGACAGTTACTTTAAAAGAATTAACCGTAAAAATAGCAAAATCACTTAAGACATTTTAGATATTATTAACTCATCGAAATAACAATAGAAACAATAGAAGTTGTTTCCAGTCCTCAGCCGTTCTTTTCCACTCGAGGTCTCCGTGACCTCTGACCTAGTTTGGTGGCTCCTGAAAATAGTTTCAAAGAGACAGGCAATGCCTTGAACATTCTTGCATAAGCAGTGTATTTAACTTATTCATTAGTTGAAATCATTTCAAAGTTAAATACTCGTTCAAATAATCAATTAATTATCTTTAATGAAAATAATGAGAAATTGGATGATGAGGAAAGGATAAACATCCACGCTGAGATAGATGGGACCGGATGGGATGGTAGAAATTCGAATCCTGCAGCATACACACAATGCATCACAAAACGGTATGATGCATGAATGTGCTCCACGCAGGTGAGCTGACTTGACAACCACCTGTAGGACACACTCCTCCTTAATACACCAGACATTGTGTTAGAAACTCTTATATGCTTTACATGTTTGTTTCTCTGTTTGTTTCTATAACTGCTGTTCTCATTTGTAACACTCCATTTTTGCATCTTGTTTAAAACACTATGAACAGCAGCAACGCTAATCATTTTCTTTATTCTCTATTTCCACCTGGGGATGCTCATTCCGAGGTCCCTAGAAACTATGCAGCACCACTGATGCGATCCATGACCTGTGAAGAGATGATCCCAAGATATCCACAATCCTGGACCAGGCCGTATCCTGAGTTGATGCTGTGGTCATCATGGAGGAATGGAGTGCATGAGACTGATTCCTGAAAGACCACAGTGACAAACGAGTCCCCGCATTGAACCTGTGGGCCAGCCTGACCTCCCGCCGGTGCCCTACTCACACTTGCAGCTTCTCCACGATGGACATCCAGCTTCTCCAGCCTCCAGCATCTAGACTGCAGCTCCACACAGGAAGTTTGGCCAGAAGAATAATGGTCGTGCTCAACAGAGCCTAGTTCCTCTCAAGGTTTTTTTCCCATCACATCGTCAGTTGGTGAAGTTGTTTTCCTCGCCACTGTCACCACTGGCTGGCTTGAAATAAACCCTAAATATTAAATATTAATTCATATTTATATAATTAATATAATATTAAATATTAAAATATGCAATTTTCATTGAAATATAAAAATATCACTTGAATTTTGTAAAGTCTTGAGCACAACCTTGTTAATATTTTTATTAAAGTATTAATATACAAAAAATAGCCTAGTGGTTAGCGTGCCGACATATGTTGCAGTAGCACATCAGGACGTCCTGAGTTCGAATCTCAAGCACATTTCCCTACCCCTCTCTCACCATCTTCGCTTCCTGTCTAAATACTGTCCTATCTAAAAAAGGGCAAAAAAATTATCTTTAAAAAAAAGATAAAGCAATAGATTATAACAACATGATAACAAAAGATGGTCTGTGTCTTACTTGATACCCACTGATTAATCTTATTCTTATCATTGAACTGACGCTGCTTTTATGTGCTTTGCGTCACACTATGGACTCACACTCACTTATTTCATATAATTAAAGCACTGTGGTCATCATTATACTTTGTTCTCATTTATCAAGTGATAATCTCCAACCAAAATAATGGAAGATTTAGGAACTTTGTCTACCCAATATTGAATTTTATCACTGATCTTATTCAATAAAATTGTATTCTCCTTAGAAGTGTTGTACCCATATATATTTACTAAAATAGAAATATTTTGCCCAAGTGATACAACAAGCAATAGAAAGTGGCCCTTATCATCACTAACTTGGGTGGAGACTTCAATATGGTAATAAACAGTGAATTAGATGGGTTTCCCTCCAGAGCCGCCTCTATAAAAAATTCAATTCTAAATCATTTTCTGTTGAGATTTTCTGTTGTAGATATATGGAGAGAAATAATCCACAACAGAAACTCTATACCTGGTGCAGCAAGGATCATTGTAAAAAAATCTTGAATAGACTTTTGGTTAGTTTCTCAGAGCTTAGCTAGTAACTGTAAATCAATTAATATCCACGCTTCTCCGCTCACAGATCACAGTGCTGTTTCTCTTAGAGTTTGTCTTTCTGCATTACTTGATCTATACTCATCTTCTTACTGGAAATTGAATAATTCTTTGCTCCAGTCTGAGGATGTTAAAAAGAATATTGTATTATTAATTGAGAAACACTGGAGCAGAGCTTCAGTAGAGAACACATATTGTGGACAGTGGGAGCTGCTGAAGTTTGAAATTGACAAATACTTTAGGAAATTTGGCAGCAATTTAGCTAAACATCAACGAGCAGAAGAAAATAAGGTGGTGACTGAAATTACTAGGCTCTCCTCTAAACCTCCAGAGCGACTTAGGTTTGCCACCCTACAGATTAAATTAGATAGTATGTACACTTACAGGGCACAAGGAGCTTATATAAGATCTAGACAAAAGTGGATGGAAGAAGGAGAATGTAATACAGCATACTTTTTTAGGTTGAAAAAGAGTTTGTTGAAGACTTCATTAATTGAAACCTTAAATGTTGATGGCATAGTTACTAATGATTCTTAAAAAAATAGCTCATTATTGTGCTACATTTTATAGCAATCTTTACAAGGAAAGATACTCAGAAGAGGCAGCTTGTAATTTTTTGGAATCTGTCAAACAATACAAAACTATTTCAAGTAATGACAGAGACTTTTGTGATAAGGACTTGACTTTATTAGAGGTTAAGGATTCGATTAATGACCTTAAAAACAATAAGTCCCCTGGAACAGACGGCCTTACTTCAGAGTTTTACAAATTATTTTCTAAAGAGTTGTCTCCATTTTTATTGAAGGTTTTTGAAGAAAGTATTCTGAAGGAAACTCTTCCTCCAGCTCTTACGCAAGGATTAATTACTCTTATCTCAAAACACAAAAAGGATTTGCTTTTAATTGATAACTGGCGACCAGTCTCTCTACTTAACAATGATTATAAGTTATTAGCTATTATATTTGCTAAAAGATTCAAATCTGTACTGGACTCTGTAATAGGTGAGACACAATCTGGGTTTATGGCCAAAAGACATATTGTTAATAACATAAGGCTTATTTTTGAATTATTGGACTACTCAGAAGTAATACAGGAGAACAGTTTCATTCTTTTTCTAGACTTTTATAAGGCATTTGACTCCTTGGAGCATAAATTTATTGTTCAAACATGATATAAATTTGGATTTGGGGACATGTTTTGCAAAGCAATTAAAACTCTTTATAATAATGGCACTTCTTCTATTAAATAAGAAATGGCACCTCACCAAAGATTTGGCTTATTTAGGGGGGTTAGACAGGGGTGCCCTATATCTCCTTATTTATTTTTACTTTGTGCGCAACTACTGCCTACATTTGTTTATGAAAGTGCTATACAAGGTATCTGTTTAGCGGGTCGAGAAATAGTTATTAGCCAGTTGGCTGACGACACCACTGTTTTTTTAAAAAAGATGCTTCCCAAATTCCTATAGTTATTGATAGAATTGAACTTTTTTCTAAAGCATCAGGCCTTAAGTTAAACTTAAGCAAATGTGAACTAATGTCAATTAAAGAGTGTGCGGCTCCCACTGTCTACAATATCCCATTAAGTCGGAAGTAACATATTTAGGCATTGTGATTACTAAAAACCAGGAAAGGAGATCTTCTCTTAACTTTGATCCTGCTATTATTAAGACACAGAGAAGATTTCAGACATGGTTGCAGAGAGACTTGCCTTTAAGAGGCAGGGTGTTGCTTACCAAAGCAGAGGGTATAGCTTACTTTCCCTGCACTTTCTTTATATGTAGATAATATGGTCACTGATTTACAAACACAACTTTTCTCCTCATCAGTATTTTATCTGGAACAATCAGGACATTTTCTATAAAAACAAATCTTTATTTTTAAATGGTTGGTTTGAGAAAAATATTTTGACTATATCTCAGTTATTTAATTCAGAAGGTCTTCTTTTAAATTATAAAGAGTTTTTATGCAAGTTTGATTTCCCGGTAACTCCAAAAGAATTTTCCATTGTAATGGATGCAGTTCCTAAAGGTGTTATAATGCTTTTTAGAGGCTATGGTGGAGTGTCCAGTGTTTGTCTGTGCCATTGCACCTCTTGGAAACTTCAGTGGGAAAAATATGTTTTTTGGGATGGAAATATATGACCAGATTCAATGGAAAAAGTTTATTCTTTGTCTGTAAAATATATATAAACTAACAAAATTAGAGGAATTTCATTTAAACTGTTACACAGATTTTACCCAGCCAAGACTTTTTGAAGATTTAAGTCAGATATAGATACATGCTGCTTGTTCTGTAATATACCCAGTGAAACTGCTGATCATATTTTTTGGAATTGCCCTCATGCACAATGCTTTTAGATTGAACTTTCTTTGGTCATTCATCGCAAAATACTACCGGGATTCTTGTTATCTTTTAAGGATATCCTGTTGCGTTTTTTCAATACTCTCGATGATAAAAGTAAGGAATGTTTCATTATTAATCTCCTTTTAATCCTTGCAAAATTCCATAAACAACAGCGCTGTAAAGTCTCTCAACGTAAACCTTGTTTTATTGTTTTGGAAAAGGAACTTCAACAGTACATTAGAACTATTACTTCCTCTAAAAATCTTAAAGCTATCAGAACTGTTAACTTATTTTCCTTTTTTAATTTTCTTAACACATGATTTTTATATTATTTGTTTTTTTCTCTTGTATGTGTTTATTTGATGCTTTACTTCTCTGTAAAACTCATGTACGCTCTACGTAACAAATTTGTATAATGTTGTTATTGTTACCCTGACATTAATAAATAAAAATTAATTAAAAAAAGTGATAATCTCCAGAGAGGATGTCAGGATTAATATTATGTAAATGCTGTTGTTTTCCCTTGTGCTAGGATTGGTTTGCACATCGTAATTGACAAAAATGCACAAAACATCAGTTCCCACTTTATATTAGGGGGCCTTAACTTATATGTACTTGCTTCATAAAATAAATACAATGTACTTACTGTGTTTATAATGTGATGCAGAACACTTCTGGTGCTCTTCAGGTGGGACTCGTGTAGGGTTAGGGACAGGTTGGTGCTATGGGTAGGTTTAAGGGTGGGTTAAGGTGTAAAGGATTGACAACAGTGTAACTAAAGATGTAATTACAGAAGTTAATTGCACATATAACTACATGCAGGTATTTAATCGATCATAAGTACAATCTAAAAACATGTATTTACACAATATATTATTAAAGGCCACCTTATATAACATGGGACCAGATATTCATTTAGAAAGACCAGGAAAAAGGCTTGAAGTCAGTAGTTTTTATTTTTCCTGATGTTACAGAAGATTTACACTCACTGCTCAGTTTATTCGGTACGTCTGTTCAACTGCTTATTCCTGTAAATATCTGCCACACAATGGATTTGGGCATGTAATTGTGGTCAAGATGTTCAAACTAAGGAGCGTTAGAGCGTTTCCCCCACAAAAAAATACAATTAGAACAATTACAAATGAATTTATTTGTGATTGGAAAAGCAGGAGTATCACACCAAACCATTCAGAAGTTAAAACTATTGTGTTGTCTAAAAAATTATATAATAACATTTTGGGGGAAATTACATATATATTGTTAGTCTGGGCTGTATCAGTTTATGCTCTAAATTACAAAATGTCTATTTTAAATTAGGAAGAAACAGTCTGCAGAACAAACAATGCTTAAACACAAACCCAATAGTTGTTCATTCATTCATTCTCAAGTTTTTCAAGTTTTATGTGTGTTTCTATCCTGTCAGCCGTTGTCCTCGGGGGTGGGCAAAAGCATATCTCCGTTGTGATTGGCCGGACCGCCTGTCAATCAAACGGCCAACGAAGGGTCAAACGTTTCACCTCCGACCCCAGAGTTCCACTTCCGATCTTGAAGCATTGGTCGACATCCTACACGTTATTTCCATGAGGAAAGTAGAGAAAATCCTGATTTGGACTTGTCTGGAACGCAGCATAACACATCGTGTTTAAATGCCGCAATGCATTGTGGGAAATGCAAACAATCAGCTATTTAAAGGAGTATAAATGCTAATTAACACATATTTCAAACATAAAAACAACTCCATGTTGTTCTTAAACCTGTGTCTCTCCTGTGTAGGCAGTAATTAGCGGAAGTTTAAAAAATGCCACCGTCGAGAAGAAGTAACTCTCGTATACGTACTATAAATACTTATTGATTTTACAGCGTTAACTGGATGTGTGGGAGGAGCCTGGTGTGGCTTGGGCGGGGCGCCTATGTGTCCCCAGATCTCCATGTGAGAATACGGATGATCTGGCTGGTTCACAGGCGCTCTGCGCTCCCGTACGATCCCCCGAAACTCGTACGCCGATTTGGGAGATGGACGTGTTTCCCTGGCGTACGGGTGGAGGCTTTTATTCAATCTCTGCCTACAACTTCACCAGCTTTCATTTACTTTCACTGTTCAATTATTCACATCCTCTACAACCTCATGTGTTGGACGATCAGCAATATTTATACAACTCTTCTTTGTTCTTCTCTTTCTCCTACAAACTGCACTAATAATTCACAACAAAGCTTTGGGTTATTAGAAACAGCGGTGACTGCTAGCTGACCTTACATTGGCAGATTATGGAGACACAGAGCACAGTGAACGCTGCTGGAATCACTCATTTTACAGCTTTTATTTCAACAAATCAAACTTTACAAAACACATTTTACTTGTATATGAAAACAAAACCCGTGGTTCTGTAAACAGGCATGTATCATAGTTTTTTCCAGCTGTCGCCCAGACAGCTCAGTGACTCAGTAATGAGCGCCGCTCGCGCACTCGCCTCAGAGCCACTAGGTCAAGGGTTCGAGTCCCGGCTGGAACACTTTCTTTCCAGCTTGAATTTGCACATTCTCCCCGTCCTCACCTGCTATCATCCACACTCCAAACACACTCTGTAAAGCTCAGCCGGACAAAAAACTCTTACTCTGTGTTTGTGTGTAAATGAGAACTGGGTTTTCCCAGCACTGAGGGTTGTGGCAGGAAGAGCATTCAGCAGTTAAACATATAACAAAGTAATCAGCAGTTCATTCCGCTGATAAAGCAGAGACTGAAGGAAGGTGAGTGAGTCATTTTATTTTATTTTTATTCACAAATTCATCGCCTTTTCTTACTTTTTAATTAACAAATTACAGAAAATCTTTTTTCCCTATTTATTTTACCTGATAGGTTTACCAAACACTTTGTGAATATGTTTTTATTATTTATTGTTTTAATAAAGTGCTTTATTTGCTCGTTGGCATCGGGTAAAGTACAGATATTTTAGCTAGAGAGAAGCGCATATAAGTATTTTGTTAAACAAACAGGTTTAGTAAAGTATTCAACATGACCTGTTCAACTGATATATTTATATTAAGGTCTTTTAATTCTAGTGTAGGTTACTTTATTACTTTATTATTCGCTTCAGTTTAAGTTTTTTACTTTTTCAAAACTTCATAAAAATGTGTCCTTCAGATTATTCAGTTTATAAAAGTGTCAATGGCCCAGTTTGAGTCTTTCATGTGTTTGAATGTGGAGTTCAGTCACATTTGTGCAGATGTGTGTGTGAAATATGTGCGCATAACAGCAGAAAATAAAGGAAAATGCAGTCAAAAGTTCAAACAATCAGCATCAAACTGGATTAAATTGTTTTTGGGCTGATAATAAACATGTGAATTAATGTGTATTTTGAGTTGCTTTCATTTATCTCTGAATGATGAAGGAATCTGTCTCAGTTTAAGCCTAATTAGACTATTATGTTTAAATGTTGTGAAATAATCTGAACTGAGAATTTTTGTTTTAAGTAAAAAAGCACTTTAAAGATTCAAATGAATTCATGAAGTATTTTTATTCCGACTTAAATAAAAAGAAAAATAATTAGCCTTTTGCATATCAAGCTGTTGGCGTCTGTTTAAACATTGTTCGTTATTTGTGAAAGGAAAATGAATATTAGTGAGCAGCAATTGATTATTATATTTTATTATTATTATTATTGATTATTATGTCTTTTATTAACTTTAAAAGTCGCATTATTTACTGGCGCTTTGTGGAGTCGGCAGACGCGCTCTTCATCCTAATTGCTCTACATTTTATATTTGATTTTCGGAATTAAAATAATATATTTTAAAAGCAAATTTCTTTTAAATTACAGACCTATTAATCACAAATAATAAAACAAGATGTTTGACCTGATGTTTATGATTTTATGCTTCTGATGAAGTATTTAGGATACAGATAAGTGTGATGAATGAACTTTTAACTGTGTTTTTCTTTATTTTCTGCTGTTTTGCGCGCATTATTCACAAGCATCTGCAAACAATGACCGAAATCCAGATTAAAACACACGAAAGACACTGAAACTGGGCCGTAGTTTTAAAAAGCATAATCATAATCTGAAGGAGAATTATTTATTGCGACGCTTTAAAAAACAAAATGCGAAATTAGACAAACTTGCAGGAGTTTATTAAGGAGCAAACCCGGAGCGAAATTATTTTCATTATGATTATAGTCAGGGGCTTGAGGAGTTTATAATGCTTCTGAATCACAAATTGAATCACAAAAGAACTCCTTACTTCAAATTGAAACAATAAATCATACAAAACATCTCCAGAAATATAGTTTATTCCAATAGATCAAATATGACACATGAAGGCCTAAAAAAATTAATAATAATAATAATAAATTAATAATTAAATATAAGCAAACATAAAAATACGTTAAACTACATATATTATATGCTTGCTAAGCTAAAATGCATCACATAATACAAATTAATTAAAATATATATATAAAACAAATGAAATAATTACATATAATAATCTTTCAATGCAGTTTAATATGAAGAACAGAAATATTTACAAGAAAGAAGAATAACATATTTGTGGTTTATATAAATAGTCTATTTAAATAAAATAATAAACTATTTTGTAAAAATCACAAATATTTTATTTATTAAATCATTAATCTGACATTCATTATTTGAAAAGATATTAATACACATTTACAGAACTGTAAAAACACAATACTTACATAATAATAATAATTTAATTATCACAATTAAAATATAAATGTAAACAAGAGAATTACCTAATAATAATGAACATAAACTCACTTTAATCATATAAACTTATAAAGAATTATACTGTTAGTTATAGTAATAGTATAGTAATAATGACTATTATTATGATTATTATTGAATCATAACTTTCAGATCTGACTTAATTTGGTAACAAATGTATGTAAACAAACATTAAAATAAGAATCTAATAATAATATTAATATAAACGTATAATTTACACACTTGAAAAAGCTTTTAATAACAAAGAATCCTTTAATTTTTTTGTGTACAAGTGAAATAATAAATGTGTTTTGTAAAGTTTGATTTGTTGAAATAAAAGCTGTAAAATGAGTGAGTCCAGCAGCGTTCACTGTGCTCTGTGTCTCCATAATCTGCCAATGTAAGGTCAGCTAGCAGTCACCGCTGTTTCTAATAACCCAAAGCATTGTTGTGAATTATTAGTGCAGTTTGTAGGAGAAAGAGAAGAACAAAGAAGAGTTGTATAAATATTGCTGATCGTCCAACACATGAGGTTGTAGAGGATGTGAATAATTGAACAGTGAAAGTAAATGAAAGCTGGTGAAGTTGTAGGCAGAGATTGAATAAAAGCCTCCACCCGTACGCCAGGGAAACACGTCCATCTCCCAAATCGGCGTACGAGTTTCGGGGGATCGTATGAGAGCGCAGAGCGCCTGTGAACCAGCCAGATCATCCGTATTCTCACATGGAGATCTGGGGACACATAGGCGCCCCGCCCAAGGCACACCAGGCTCCTCCCACACATCCAGTTAACGCTGTAAAATCAATAAGTATTTATAGTACGTATATGAGAGTTACTTCATCTTGATGGTGGCATTTTTTAAACTTCCGCTAATTACTACCTACACAGGAGAAACACAGGTTTAAGAACAACATGGAATTGTTTTTATGTTTGAAATATTTGTTAATTAGCCTTTAAACTCCTTCAAATAGCTAATTGTCTGCATTTCCCACAATGCATTGCGGCAATTAAATCACGATGTGTTATTCTGCGTTCCAGACAAATCCAAATTAGGATTTTCTTTACTTTCCTCATGGAAATAACGTGTAGGATGTCAACCAATGCATCAAGATTGGAGGTGGGACTCTGGGGTTCGAGGTGAAAAGTTTAACCAGTTTGACCCTTCGTTGGCCGTTTGATTGACAGGCAGTCCGGCCAATCACAACAAGCATATGCTTTTGCCCACCCCCGAGGACTGCTGGAGTGTATTTCTGCAAAGCCGAGCCACTAATATACATCGGTAAAATGTCAAAGTGACTGTTTTCAATTTCATTTTACAGCATTGATAATGTAATTTTATTAAAATATAATGCATTCCTTCAGTTGCTCAAACAGCGAGTTGATTACGGCATGACAGTTCAATGGAGGTTTATTGGAAATGAAGTGAACACAGAGGAACAGGTAAGCTCTATAAATCCACATTTACTTATCAATTACAACTGTGTAAGGTTAAGTGGCTCTTAACATGATTACATTGAAAAACTAAATAAATAAAAGCCCTGTTTGGGTCAAATGCCACAACTCCTTGAAGCGGTCTGAGGATAAAATCCTGAGATGTTTCTGTATTTTCAGTTTAACTTGACTTATTTTACATTTAACTCGACAAACAACGCCATAATAATCACTTTATTATGATTTACTACTGCAGTACAGTCTTAGATCTGTAAGGGTCCATCCATTAGTCCTATGACGGAACTAAGGCCGTACTCACACTATGTACAGTTACCTTAAACCAGGGGTGTCCAAACTCGGTCCTGGAGGGCCGGTGTCCTGGAGAGTTTAGCTCCAACCCTAATCAAACACACCTGAACCAGCTAATCAAGCTCTTTCTAGATATACTAGAAACTTCCTAGCAGGTGTGTTGAAGCAAGTTGGAGCTAAACTTTGCAGGACACCGGCCCTCCAGGACCGAGTTTGGACACCCCTGCCTTAAACCATAGACTGTAAAAGATATGGACGTAGTGTCCGTGACGTCACCCATAGGTTTCACTGCAAAAGAAGCCACAAGTGGGGGCCAAGATGGCGCTGTTCTATGCAGACGTGCTGCGACTTTAATCCTCAGACTTCATGTGTTTTACATGCAATAAGTGAAGAAAAAATACATTTTCGTTTTTTATTTTATGTCAATGAAGTTTTAGGGTTTAACACTGCTTCGTTTGAAAACTCGGTCACAGTACCGCCGCTCCCTATACGCAGAGTACGCAGGCTGAGTAGGGCCTCAGCTCCGGAAGGGGGCACCATCTCGGACGGTTGCTCAAAAAAACAATATTAACATTTATTTAATAATATTAACATAAACTGAGTGTAAATAAAATGTATATTGATAATATGTTGTTAAATACATTAAAAAAAAATCATTTTATGACGAGCGCAAAAACAAACATGTGACGTAATTTTTTCCGTGTACGCGCATAGACGCGTACGCGCGGCGCGGTCCGGTCCACTGTCTGTGCGGCTGCTAGCAGCAAATATTTATAACTGATGCAAGTTGCAGCTCTATCCCCGGGAAGACAACAGCAGTCTGGAGCCGAGAAGAGAAAAAAAGTGCTAGATGAATCGCGTGGACCATTTTCAGGTAACTTCCATGAATCTGGAAAACATATTTTTGCTTGTTCACTAGTGAGGCTAACGTTTAAACTCCGCCACAACTGCACCAAATCTGCCTTATTTGTTGTTGTTTACGTTCAGTTTATTTGCTTTGCGGCTCTGCATTGTGTTTTAAACTATGACAGGACATGTTTTATGACTTTTCGCGTTTGCCCCTCTTCCCTATGTTGCTGGTAAATACACAAACTCAATTCTTTTAATAACTTGTGCAATACCTTACAATTCTGTTTGCACACCAGCTACATACACACGCACTGCACAATTATTTTTTTACTGTATGTATTATTTATTATTATATTGTTATTATATTATGTTATATAATTATATAATTCTTTGCAGTTGTTTATTGTTTTGTCTTTTTCTACACATTTCTTATTGTTGCTGTTATTGCTTGTATCACTGCAATGACAATAAAGTCTCTTTAGTCTTTACGTCGGTGGATTGGTGTGTTTTAGGCCGGTTTTTCATTTTTGGACATTACTATATGAAATAACAAAACTGACTCATTCTGTAATTTCTGAAAGATCAATAATATAAAATCTAATATTATATAAAAGCATGAATTCATTAATGATTATTTTTTCTGAATGTTAAAGTTTTGATTTAAAAACACACTAATTTTAATACACTTTTTAATTTTTAAAAACCTCAAATGTCTTTGATTTATACTGACAGTGAGAGTCAGTGTTTGTCACCATAGATTATAGTGCAAGTTAAATCCACATTTTGGTTATAGTTTAGACACATTATGAAGAGTTCTTGACTAGCTCATTGTTTTAATAGTATGGGATGAGTTTTTCTCTAAATGACTAATTTCTTCTGTATTGTATATGGAGGTTCAATGCTGAAAATTGTCACAAAAGAAGATGAGGTGGCATGACCAGCACTGCTCCAGAGGCACCAGCAGCAGCACAGGTACAGACACAGAGACAGGATGCAACCCTGAGGACCGCCCATCTCTACAGGTAGAGAGAGGGTTTTATTCCTTACCTTTTGTAAAGTTTGAAATTGGGAATGGTTCTGCAGAAAACATGTCAGTGTTTACTTTAATGTAAACTATTAATTTGTAATCAGAATCAGAAGGAGCTTTATTGCCAGGTATGTTCACACATACGAGGAATTTGTTTTTGTGACAGAGCTTCTACAGTGCAACAGAATTACAGAGACAGGACTAAAAAACAGATAATAAATATATTTTAAAAAGTGAATGCAAATATACAAATTGACAAGTGTATGTACAGGTATATTACTATATACAACATAATATGTGCAGCTGTTATGTGCAAATTGGCATGTAAAGTGTGTTGTTAAATAAGTGTATGTGTGTATAAAAAATGTAAATATTTGAATGTTTAAGTATAATTTTGAGTGTTTAAATGCACATTTATCCATATAAATAAATAAATAAATACATGTTTAAATATATGTTTGTGTGTTTTTGTTCCTCTGTGGGGGCACCACAGTAAAATTTCGCATAGGGCACCCTTTTGGTCAGCAGCGGCCCTGCTCGGTCATATGGGCAAACGCAAAGGGAAACACTTTGAGGCGAACATGGAGAAAAATGGAAAAACTTTGCCATCCCAACTATTTGCTCTGTATCCTGATGATCAGTGGCGTAGCGGACGGGCCCGCAGGGCACGCACTGCGGGGGGGGGGCGGGGGGGGGGGGGGGGGGGGGGGGGGGGGGCGTGATAAGGGGCCCCCGCGGGATATTTTTGTGTCAAAACGTCATGGAGAAGTGATATCAGCCATTGGCGGCAAACTGCGAAGAAATGACTGGGGCCTCTTTCGCGCACTCTAGATGTCGCGCGCACTCGCTCTCACGTGCACTCTCTCTCCCTGCCTTCACGCGCGCTATCTCTGTAACGGCGCTGTGCGCATTAGTTCCCCGCATTCAGAAGTTAACCCCCAAATTGACACAGGTAAAAAAAAAGATTCACTTGAGTCATGTTCAAGTTGTGAAACACTATCAAAATGTCCACTGTTGATTATATTAGACTTTTGTTTTCAATAGCGATTTTAAACCTTTTAATATAGCAAGTCCTGCTCTGCATATTATTAATCAGAAATTGAGTGTACATAGTTTTACGTTAGGAAATGCAGTCTTGAATTTACAAACAGTCGGCAAGTACCGGAGAACAGATGCAACACATTGATAGAATTTAGTTTTCAGTCACGTTGAAAGTAATATTCTACTTTAGTTTTGCCTTAATTCGTTTTAGATGTCAGTACTGACATACGAGTCTTCAACGCATGATTTTTTACAACACGTTTTTTTAACAATAGTTTAACTAAATAATTTTTAATAACTACTTTTTTTATCTTTCCCATGGTGACAGTCAGTGCATAATATTTTACTAGTTATTTTGCAAGATAGTTGTATTCAGATTAAAGTGTAATTTGACTTCACTAGGTTATGTTAACTAGGAAAGTTAGAATAATTAGTCAAGCTATAGTATAACTGGTTCGTTGTGTAGACAATCAAAAATATACATTAAATATTTCTTAAGGAGGCTAATAATACTGACCTAAAATTGTATTTTTAAAAATTACAAAAACTGCTTTTATTTAAGAAATAAACTATAAGAAAGAAAAATTATTTATTATTATTACTTCTTTTTTTTTTACAGGAAATACTGTGAAAATGTCCTTGGTTTGTTAAAGATCACTTGGAAAACATTATTTTAAAATTAATGGGAGGGCAAAAAAAAATGACTTCAAAGTTTACAGGTGTAAAAATGTGCCTTGATGTACTAGAATGTTAGAAATGTGTTATCCACTACAATACAAAGTTACTTGTCAAATAAATTAATTATTAATTATCTTGTTTATATATATAAATTAATTATCTTGTTTATGAAGACTGCAGTCATGCATGAAAAAAATGACGTTTGTGATTTTTTAAACATGCCCCCCAGGCCACTTCACCAGGGGGCCCCGTCAATAATTCTTGCAGGGGGGCCCCCGCATTTTGCGCTACGCCACTGCTGATGATGCAATGCTGACGGGTGTAACTAGTGATTCTGCTGACAATGTTGATCCAGAGATTTCTCTGGCAACTCCACCTCCATGCACCCCAGCGCCAAAAACACGACGAATCAACGACGTATCACCTGATTGCGACATTAACAAGATTATGGCCGCTATTCAGTCTCTCTCCGCAAAATGTGAGACTATCTTTGAAAAAGTTTCATCTATGGAGACAACGGTGAGAAACACTGATCATGCCATTACCTTTTTAAACGAATCATTGGAAAAGCTCATTAAAGATACCTCAAATCATAATGAGAGAATCTTAACACTGGAGAAAAAAACTGCTGACTTGAGTGAAGAAAATAAACAGCTTAAAATTCAAGTGCTGGAGGCAAACAGTTATCGAAGAAGATGGGGCTTAAGACTGCAAGGTTTGAAGGAAGAAGATCAAGAAATCACACGGGATCTTGCGATCAAAGTCCTTGGCAAAATTTCTCCCCAAATAGCTGAGAAATTGTCGGAGGTGGTGGATTCGGTGCACAGAATTGGAAAAAGGAAAAACGACAACTCGCCGAGAGGCATAATCATTCAATTCAGCATGCGTCACTTTCGCGATATCATATGGAGGGATGCAAGAGGTTCGAAATTCCTGGAGGAAGCCCATCTCCGTTTAAAAGAAGACCTGTCACCCGAGCAAAGAGCGGCGAGGGCCAAGGCCTGGCCTTTGGTTAAGAAAGCCAGAGAAGAAGGCAAGAGAGCGTCATTTGTCGGCGCCTTTGCTTATATCGAAGGAAAAAAAGTTAACATTGATGTCTTGTAAGTAATTATAAAAAAGAAGACATTTTGAAAACATGGACACTTTATTTTTGATGTTCTTTTTGGACAATTCATTACCCTAATATTTTACATAGTATTTTTTATATCTGTTGACATTTTGTTGCATGTAAGCGTTCCCTGTGAGTCTAATTTGCATTGTAAAAAAGTAACTTAGATTAGTTTAATTTAGGAGGTCTTGTTCACTGTTCT
Source organism: Danio kyathit (assembly GCA_903798195.1). Classification (NCBI taxonomy): domain Eukaryota; kingdom Metazoa; phylum Chordata; class Actinopteri; order Cypriniformes; family Danionidae; genus Danio; species Danio kyathit. Next base: position 16,515,251 of record LR812541.1, read on the forward strand.
ACGTTTTATCTTATTTTTGGATGACAGAATTTAATTTCGAGAAAATAGATTTTATTTCGCTTAATGTCAGAGGCCTAAGAGATATTGATAAAAGAAAGGCACTTTTTCTTTTCATTAAACAAAGAGAAGCTCAGATTATTATATTTCAAGAAACGCATTCCTGTGCTGATGATGTGAAGTTTTGGAAATCGCAGTGGGGAGATTCGGCATACTTTTGTCACGGAACAAATCATTCTGCTGGGGTCGCTATTTTCTTAAATAAGTTCAAGGGAGAAATTGTGGAAACCCGGTATTCTGGAGAAGGGAGATGGATAATAATGATTTTAAATTTGGACAATACGAAATTTATCATTTGCAATGTGTATGGACATAACAATAACTTGTTAAATTTAGGCATGTTTAAAAAAATTAGTTTGTTAGTAGACCTACAAAGAAAATACACAAATGCTTATTTACTGATTGGAGGTGATTTTAATGAAGCTCCTAATGAATCCATTGACAGGTTCCCTCCAAAGAACAGTACATCCAAAGTTTTTGATTTGCTGTGTGATAAATTACAGATTACTGACGTCTGGCGTTTTTTACAACCATACCAAAAAGAATATACGTGGACAAATAATGCACTTACACGTAAATCACGAATTGATTTCTGGCTTTTATCTACTAATGCAGTGCAGTTTGTATCAGACACCTCAATTGGATATTCACCTTTATCAGATCATAGATTAATCTCAATTTCTTTAAAGGGAAATAGATAATTGCAAAAGAATCAGAGGCTATTGGAAATTTAATGACAGGTTATTATCAGATAAAAAATTCATAGACTCCATTAAAAATACTGCTTCTATTTTGAAAGATGAATCCATGAGCTATATTCAAAGATGGGAATTTTTTTAATTCAAAGTTAGACAATTAGCTATGCATCGAGGGAAAGAACTTAAAGCAGAAAATTCTAAAAGATGTCAAGAAATTATCAGTGAGCTTGACAAGCTATTATCTAAAGAATCCCTTAACACAGAGGAAGAAACCTATTTATCTAAATTGAGAAATGAAATTGATGAATGTTATCTAGATCTAGCAAAGGGTGCATTTATAAGATCTCGGGCTAAATGGTTAGAAATGGGAGAGAAAAATACCAGTTATTTCTTTGCATTGGAAAAAAGAAATACCCAAAGAAATTGTATTTCGGCTTTAACAATTAATGGCAATATAAATAAAAATCCCAGTCAAATTAATACATTTGTATATTCCTTTTATAACAAATTATACTGTTCTGAATATAATGATAAATTAGCAAATTCGTTTATACAGGAAATCAAACCGTCAACTCCGATAATTTCTAATCAATTTAAAAAAACTTGTGATAATGAACTTTCTTTAGACGAACTTACCAAAGCAATGCTGTCTATGAAGAAGGGTAAATCCCCAGGCTCAGATGGGCTAACTATTGAGTTTTATGCATGCTTTTGGGATCTGATCAAGACACCTGTATTTAGAATGTATAATGAATGTATTAGTAAAGAGGAACTAGGTACGTCTATGAAACAGGGTATTATAACCTTAATACCTAAACCAGGTAAAGATCTTCTATCCCTTGATAACTGGAGACCAATCACTTTGCTAAATCTAGATTACAAAATTTTATCATTAGCTCTTGCAGAAAGATTGAAATCAGGATTAACGGAAATAATTAATGAAACTCAAACTGGGTTTATGCCTAAAAGACATATACGTTGTAATATCCGGCTAATTTTGGACCTCATAGATTATGCACACCACATTAAATCTGATGCAATCATATTATTCTTAGATTTCTACAAAGCGTTTGACACGAACATCAATTTTTATTTTCTGTCCTAGAATTGTTTGGGTTTGGAGAGAAATTCATAAAAATGGTCAAAATCATATATAAGGATATTAACAGTTCAGTTCTTTTAAAATTTAACACTTCTAACAGGTTTCCTATAAATAGAGGGGTTAGACAAGGTTGTGGTATCTCACCCTTTTTGTTTTTATTAGTAGTGGAATTACTTTCTTTAAAGATTAGAAATGATCCTGATATTAAAGGTTTGACAATATTTGATCGTCAGATTAGAATCTCTCAACTTGCTGACGATACAACCCTGTTTTTAGAAAACACAAATCAGGTTACTAGAATCCTTGAAATCATTAATACCTTTTCAGTGGCCTCTGGTCTGAGATTAAATATTCCTAAATGTGAAATTCTTTGTTTATATGATAATCATACAACGGCAGTAAATGATATTCCTATTAAAGAAAATATAAAATATCTTGGTATTCATATTTCTAAAAACAGTTCTTCACGACAAGAGCTAAATTTCCTCCCTAAAATTAAAAAAGCAAAACAAATACTTAACAATTGGCTTCAGCGAGATTTAACCTGTCTTGGTAGAGTTCTCTTATTAAAAGCTGAAGGGTTGTCTCATATTATTTATCCTTCTTTTTCTTTATTTGTTCATGACAATACATGCAAAAAAATTAATAGTGTATTGTTTAATTTTTTTTGGAAAAACAAACACCAGCATCTAAAGAAACACGTTCTCTGTGGTAAGAAAGCTGATGGTGGTTTTGACATGATTGATTTTTTTGACATCAATTACACTTTCAAAGTAAATTGGATTAAAAACTGTGTTAATTCCCCAGATTCGATTTGGTACTTTATCCCACATAATATTTATAAAATGATTGGAGGTCTCAAATTTTTGTTAACTTGTAGCTTTTCTCCATCCAAACTCCCGATAAAACTCTCTAAATTTCATGAACAGGCACTTTTGGCATGGAAATTATGTTTCGTTCACAATTTCTCCCCGCACAAAGTGAAGCTATGGAACAACGAAAGCATCTTAGTAAAGAATAAATCGATTTTTTATAAGAATTGGCATGAAAAAGATATTAATTATCTTTGTGATTTACTTGATCCACAAGGGAACTTCTATTCATATGGTGATTTTATGGTTAAATATAATTTTCCTGTTATTCATAAAGAATTTCATACTGTGATTAAGGCCATACCTAATGGCCTTGCTCATTTAATGAAATGCCACTTGTCATTTGAAGTGATTGTTAAAAAAGAACCAAAATTTTTAGTTGAAGACAAATGCATTTACGACCTAAAATCTAGTAATAAAAATATAAGAAATGTATTTCAGTCAAAGAAGAGAATCACTCCGAGGGGAAAATTTCTTTGGAATTCTCTAATAGATAAAATTAATTGGAAAAAAGCTTGGCTCTTACCTTACACATTTTGTGTTCCCAACAAAATTAAAGAATTACATTTAAAAGTCTTACATAATATCTACCCCACAAATGAGATTGTATCTAAATTTGGTAATCCTAACTCAAATTGTGTCTTCTGTAACTCAAGCATAGAATCGATTGATCATCTTTTTGTCAAATGCCCACATGTTAATGTGTTTTGGTCTGATTTATCGGTCTATTTTTCATCAAAATGTAAGTTTAACATTGAGTTTTCCATGTGTGATATAATTTGTTATTTTTCTCATGACAAACACAACATAGAATTTTTAGGCAATTTATTTATTTTATTGGGTAAATATTATATTGACAAATGTAAAGTTTTTTCATCATTACCTAAGTTACAGAATTTTCTTTGTGACTTAAATTGTTTAATTACTACTTTACAAAAGGTTTACAGCAAAAAAAGTGTTAAAATTGTGAAAATTTATAAGGACTTTGTACACATTATTTAATTTGATTATTTGCCTCTGTAATTTTTTTTTATTTTTTTATTTTTATCATATTTTATTATTTTTTATTACTACTATTAATTTCACTTGTCGTTATTGTACTGGATGTCATCCATTGTTATGGTTAATATGTTTGTATTGCTAAAACACAATAAAAAAAAAAAATAAAAAAAAAAGAAGCCACAAGTAGGCGCGGCCAACCGTCGCCATTTTGTTAGCGCGTCATCGCACCAAACGCGGCATACCAAATAAGGGCAAAGAGGCAGAGAGTGAGCGGAGCTACAGACACATGCTGGATTCTCAGCATTTTGCTTGGACCTGGATTAAAACAGACTTATTACTTTGGGAGAACGTTTAATACTTCATTGCCTGTGACTCGTTTGTGTTCTGACCACTTGTGCTTGGTTGTACACTATATTAATAAAGTGTTTAGACTTTTAAAAACACTGTTGTAACACATTGAGCCACTAAGCATTGTTCTTATGACGTTTTTCGACAGGAGGAAAACGCGAATTACTATCAAACACTTCAGATATAGTCTGTGTTAGTAAATGCAAGACTGTTTATAAAAATCCAGCACTAACACTGTATGACAACGCTTCAGGTGACTGTTTTATAGCCTACAGCTAATCAATCTGTCAGATTCTGGAGTGCAATACTGGTCTAAAGAACATTTAAATGATAAATAATCTTAAATAAAACAAATACATTTATAGAGATGGTATAGAAGTGTATAATTTCACTCACCTGTGTAATGGAGGCAACTTGAACGGTTTGTAAGCACAATTAAGTCCACACAGCATGCCATATCATCTGATAATTGCAGGAAATAATTCCAAAAGGCAAATGACGGTGTAAAGAAACATTAACCAAAACAAATACACGATTTATATGCCGAGCTCAGCGACTAATTAGCCAGAATCAGCTGAGGTGACGAGACAGCGAGCAGCAGCGAGGGCTAGCTGTCACTCAAGTGGCCACGCCCTTAATTATGCAAACTTAATATAACCTAATAAAAACGAAACGGATGAGTTATAAAAAAATTCACCCCCCTCAGAGTTGTCATGAAGGGTAATCATAGCTATATGCACCAAAGTCATCGTTTGTACCAGGCTGTAAACATGTTTTTATCAGCTGTAAAAATGGCCAATTTACCAATGCAGAAAGAAAGCCCTTGGACTTCCTGGAGCCAGCCCCCCAGGCGAGTCGATGAACTGCAGTTTTAGTTACTTCCGTATTGGCTTCCCGAGGGAGAGCGGGAGGTTGCCGCTTGCCTTAAACCGGGCCAAAGGACGCTTGTCCCCCCTCCCGTCTCCCCCGACGGCCCGCACTCACATTACATTCGAGCCTGGGCGCGCTTACGTCATCAATGACTCGCTGCTCAGTAAGCGCTCTCGCTCAGCACAGTGGAGGGGAAAAAAAAACCACAGTGGAGATTTCTTTAGTTATATCGTTTAAGTCGTTTGATACGCGGTGACACGCAATCTAATATTTCGCCGAACAGATCAGCCACTTTTGACGCACATAAACTATCATAAAGTCCTCGTGCTGCAGGAGTTAGGAAGTTTGCTGAAGGTGCAGCTGTCGTGCAGTGAGGGGTCTGCGTCTTTAATAATCTACGACAGTTTGCGTTCATTGAACATTATGAATGATTAATCAATCCATATGAAACAGTTTGAACAACAAACAAACTAGTGAACCGCGCTCTGGCCCACCTCTTCCAACCGGGCCAGGGCCGGCCAAGTGTGCCGTGCCTGAGCCCGATTCAGAGCACTCACACTTCTCAAACGATCTGGGAAACGGGCCTGGGCACGGTTCGGATAGCATAGTGTGAGTACGCCCTAACAGTATGGGTGAAGGTTAGATGCGTGTAAGCCTTTTTCAGCACATGTGAAAAGAAATAATTTTACTTGTTAATATTTATTTCCAACTCCGAATTTAGTCTGACTCCATTTTATAATAATTTAAATTTAGATTCATCTAATTCAAGCTGATCACCCTGCTGAAAAAAACAGCATGTGCTGGTAAGGTATGTTTTGATGCTGGTCTTGCTGGTTTTAGTGCTGGTATTGCTGGTTTCAATGCTGGTCTCGATGCTGGTTTTGCTGGTCTTAATTGCTGGTCTTGCTGGCCTGAGTGCTGGTCCTGACCAGCATTGAGACCAGCAAGACCAGCATTAAAACCAGTAAGACCAGCATACCAGCATCAAAACATACCTTACCAGCATATGCTGTTTTTTCAGCAGGGCACCTTGTAGGTTGTGATTACAGTAGGTCTAATTTAGATCGATTAACCTAATAAATCCTTATTTTCAGTTAATGGTTCATCTTTTACCCGAAGTGGCTTGGAGTCAGTATGCTGGCCAGTTACATCTGCTCACGGACACATCCTCACCAGTTCTGGTTCTTAGATAGAAGATAAGCTAATTTCCTATAAGTAATAATAGGCCGCCCCGTGCTTGCTCATACTTAAAGAAAGTTGGATTTATCCCCTAGATTATATCATACTAAGTCAGTGATAGTCAGAAATCACCAGGTCTCTAATGCTGTGCCTATGCTCCATCCATTGAGCCTGAATGTATGACTAGTCCTGGTCGTAGGCTGCGGAAACATCAGCCTAAACAATGTACTAGATTTAAGTGATTTTAGGAGATATTAGAGTTAAACAAGAATTTTACATTTATTTGTCAGGCAAAGATTTTCCATTCCAATTCACATAATTAAACAAAATAAGCCAATTCAGATTGTACAACATCAATTACTCAAAGATACATTTAAGAGTTAGAGATTAATACCTGACCATGTAGAAATACATTGCAGCATATAAATCCTGATGCAGAGCTTAGAGACTCATACACTGCAAGTCTGCAACGGGGTATCCTGGCTACAGAATCCCCCAGACACTTCTGCACCTTTTTCCTAAATACTCAAATCACCATAAATTCAAGACAATAAAAGCTTCACCAAGAACCTTGCCTGGTCATGAGTTGATGTGAAGACCATTTTCCCTGGAGTGGAGCATCTGGCAAAGATCTTATCAAAATTAAAACACAAATTAACCGATATAAGGGAAATTGTAAAATATTACAGTGAAATTAAGACCTCTTTACCAATCACACAGAGACATTTAACATGACACCAAACATGAATATAGAGCCACAAGATACACCATATTAAAAACTTAGACATTCTGTGTGACGCTGCTCTGGTGGAGAAGGTAAAGTCCAGGTCAAAGAGAGGGGCTCAGGATGCATGATCGAGACATCCTGAACAACTGGTTTTCTAGCTGATCTTCTTAGATTAGAAAGTTTATTGTTTTAGTGCCTGACCATTCTCGTGGTCTTGTCTCGTGTGGAGTTCCTTAACAGATCTCAGGGTTTAATATTATGGAGAGATATAGCCATCCTTACAGATCGGTCTGAGTACAGTTTGTTCACTCATTCTTTTCGCTATCTGTGATATCTGCGAGTCGGATTATGATCATAATTATATTTTAAAGATGTATAAGCTTTTAATTCGACAGGCTCTGACAAAATTACGTTCTCTGTGTGTAGAGGTAAAATTAACTCTGAGCTGGTCTGTTTGGACGTGCTTAATGTTGTTATTAGCATGCTTAATGTTGTTATTAGCTCGTTATTATTGTTTTCGTCTTCAGATCTGGTTTTAATCACAAACAAATCACAATCTTTAGTTTTAAAACATGGTAAATGAACAAATAGTTTTAAATCACTTTCTCTTTTGGGGTCTTGACTGGCAATCAGCCAAATGAGTCATTGATTGATTGATTGATTCATTTTCTTTTCGGTTTAGTCCTTTTATTAATCTGGGATCGCCACAGCGGAATGAACCGCCAACTTATCCAGCATATGCTTTACACAGCGGATGCCCTTCCAGCTGAAACCCATCAGTGGGAAACACCCATACACTCTCATTCACAGACATAACGTTACACTACAAACAATTTAGCTTATTCTGGAGCACCCGGAGGAAACCCACGTCAACACGGGAAGAACATGCAAACTCCACACAGAAATGCCAACTGACCCAGCCGAGGCTTGAACCAGTGACCTTCTTGCTGTGAGGCGACAGCGCTACCCACTGCACCTTTGCGCCACCCGTCACTGATCCAGAGCGTTTTCTTTAGTAAACCCAGAGTTCTTTCACCCTCCTCCTACTTTTTAAACAAAATATAATTAAGTGATAAACTAAAATGAATAAAATCATTAAATCAGTCATGCACGCTTCAGAAATGCTTTTCTTACTGAGTATTTTATTGTATTTCAAGTCCAAATATTTATAAATCCTTAAATGAAGGTGGAATTTCCTGATCAGAAAATGATATGAGATCATCTTTTTGTGATTGGGGCATGACAATAAACATATTCTTAAATGCATTCAAAAACAAGAATGTTTGTAATGTCTGCCGTCAATTGTCAAGTTTAATCACACATGACTATTTTTTTATTATACTTTACACTTATTGCCAATATCTGCTACTTTTACATGGTATAGAATATATCTTGAGCTATTGTAACCAGAGCTCATCAACATCCTTTACACCTTTAAAGGTGCACTAAGCTAAATTAGAAAAATGCCTTTGATTGAGTCCCAAAACACACTTGAGCCAGTCAGAAATAAGAGGTGTGTCTAGTAATCGAGACTAGTTTTTTTCTCCTATGATTTTTTTTTTCACACAACATTGTAAGATGACATATATAACAGTCATACAAAAGCTAGTCAGTGATGCAGAACTACAGAAAAATATGAAATAAATCAAATAAATTGGGGGGGGGGAGGGGGGTCATATTTAAAATATCAAATAGCACAGATTATTTCTTTCATTATTAACGATCTTATACCCTTCTTATTTTTACAATAAAAATTAAAGAAGCAAAACAATACATATGACATTTATTTTTATCAATATTATTTTGCAACAGGCATTTGAGCTTGCAACCGGCGATTCCTTATTTGAGGCCAGAGCCGGCCGGGCCTAATTTCTCATTAGAGGAAGGTAAACCAGTTAAATCCATCCTCCATGTTTTTGATAGAAGAGTGTCGATCCCAGTCTCCGTGGCTCTGTGTGGAAATATTTCTACGAGTATTTCAACCGCAAGGGTGAGTAAGAGACTTGATTTCTCGTTCTCTTATCTTATTTATCTTACCGTGGTTATTTTTTTCTTTGATATTGAATGAAAGAGTGATTTGTGTGTTCATTGCCAAACTGAAATGAATATGTCATGCTACAATAAAAGTGTTTTTCCATGTTGATGGTTGTACAGGTGACCTGCGGCCAATCGCTGTTCTTCGTCCATGGGCACTGTAGTGAAGTGCTGGTGGGGAAATATCACTTAATAGGCGTCACTTTTCTCTGATTTCTTGTTGCAGATGTTGAACACTGCAGCTCAGTGTCTTAAACATCCCTGGCTGAGTCTGTGATCCTTTCTGGGTTTGGAATACTTGAAAAATGCACTAGGTCTCTATTAGGTTTTCCTTTAGAGGCTGTTTAGTATTTGTCAAATGTAAAGTCATACTTTCCAAATGGGCCGTAAATAATTCAACTAAAAACTGAAATTCAGTCACTTATTCTCCTTTGTTTGGTCTAAACTTCCAAGACTTGTTATTTTCATATTTTTAAAGGGGACCTATTATCCAAAAATCACTTTTAAAAGGGGGTTAAGCAAGGTTGTGTGGCAACACTGAATATAGCCAGCATCTAATGGTAAAAAGAATTGATCACTATTATTGATAATCACACTTAGACAGATAAAAACAGTCTGCAGAAACACTTTGATTGACATTCTCCCTTTGTAGATGTCATTAGAGGGCTTGTGATGCCATAGATAAATGTTTTATTACTCAGGATGCTGTTACGGTAGCCTCGCTGTGTGTGTTTGGAGCTTTGTCACGTAGATTAGCAATTTACATTTTTTATCATAAAATACATCCCCATTTGCTAGTTAGGGTGAACAAAACCTTATTACACTTATACAAACAAATCTACTTTAAAACATTCTGTCTCTCGAGCATCCGCTTGTAGCTTTAGTCTGCTAGCACTGCTAGTCAGCTAAAGCTACCGACTTCTTTCACTTACTGTCTCACTTACTGTCTTTGCTCTTCACCCTGTACAATGTTGCTTGTGTGTCTATCCTTGAGTGCAGGAGAAGCATCGGTGGAGGTGTGTGAGCTGGAGCTGGAAGCAGTGTAAATCCAGATTCTTGATCTCGAGATGAAGCGAGCACAGCTCCGTGAACAACGGGCCTTGCTTGATGTACCCCAGGCTGCGGCTCGCTCATCTAAGGTAAGTGTGCCATACAATCTTAACACTCCATCCACCTCAACCCCGTGTGTTTCTCTGCCCAGACCCAGCGCACAGAGGACGCGGTTCGTCCAGAGGTCGTTCACTCCGGCACCTGACCACCGCCCCTGGGTGCAGCCATGTAAGGTGCATACCAGGTCTCGGGGCAGAACGTCTCCTCCTCCTGTGTTCGAGGTCCTCACAGAGAACCGCTTCGCCCCCTCCGTGAGACGAGTCGCGATGTGGCAATCATCGGTGACTCCATCGCTCGCCACGTCCGCGCTGCTTCCACTAAAGGTAACAAGGTACGCACTCACTGCTTTCCCGGTGCTCATGTTAAGGATGTTTCTGCAAAGGTACCTGGTATCCTGAGCGCTGGCGAGAGCATCAGAGCTGTCGTCCTCCACGTGGGGACGAACGACACCGGGCTGCGGCAGACGGAGATCCTGAAGAGAGACTTCAGGAGCCTGATCGAGACGGTTCGATGCACCTCACCCGCCACACAAATCATAGTTTTTGGACCGCTTCCTACCTACCGCCAAGCAAATGAAAGGTTTTTTCATTTTTGCTCTGAATCAATGGTTATTAACATGGTGTAAAGCTGGGGTCATCAACTATATTTGTCAGAGGGCCAGAATTTTATGAGACAGTCTCCTTGGGGGCCGGACTTCCAAGAAGAAAATCAAATAAAAATCTCATTTTGGCTTAACATTATGTTTAATGTTTATACTTTTTAATTCTTATACTTTTGCCATTTTTTTTGACAGATATTGCGATTTCGATTTGATTTGCGATTTAATTTTGTAGTCAAGTGAATAATTCAATAATCTGTATTTTAGCTTCTTACTGCTAAAATGCAGTCAGTGTTAGTTAAAAAAGGAGCTTAAAAGATATTAACGTATATTAGCAAACATCTCTGAAATTGTAATTATATATGTGTGTTTGTGTGTGTGTGTTTGTGTGTGTGTGTGTGTGTGTGTGTGTGTGTAACGAAAGATAATAAATTTTTATATTAAAAGTATATTTTCATTTGTTTATTATAAATTTTCATTATTTTTATAAAACTGTAATATTAAACTTAGAGTTAAAATGCACATTTGTAAATAAACAGTTAAAATAGTAAAATAGTGTGATAAGCATTTTGACAAAATGGTTTAAAATATATTTTGGTACATCAAAAAGTCTGATTAGGATAACCATCCGACAAGATAATGCAGCAAAAATTTGTTCTTAAAATGTCACTAAAATGTAATATTTATACCTCATAATTAAATAGAAAATCAGGCGAATAACTGCAAAAATAACCCATTCAAAATGCTGGCTACAGGCCTGACAGTGTAACGTTAAAAGAATGTTTATTAACTGATAAAGTGAAAGTTTAATAAGGACTTCCGTTTATTTTAGCTGTAGTGCAAATTAAACATGTCTCATATATAAGTAATAATATAAGATGGAGCACAGGCTGTAGTTTTTCTGGCAGGCAGGGATCATATACTTTTGCATTTAGCTGTTTATTCTGCAGTTAGTTTTCAGGGCATATTATTTACAGACTTTATCAGCCTGCTATAACGACAGACTGTGCGATAAAGCACGAAACACGAGCATTAACGCCATTATCATGATGGACTCAGTCAGTAGCGAGCTTGAGTTTATTTGACTTACACTTTTCGTTAAAAAAAGCTCTTTATGTCCTTTTTTGCTGCCGCCATCGTCACCTGTGTGTGTCAGACCTCACACACCTCATTGTTGCACGGAGAATTCACCTGCTGTTTAGGTGCTGCTTTCCTGAACGCAGCTACAGCCTCTCACATGACAGCAGGGAAAGGCACAGCCTTTCTAGGTTAACATGTCTAGGTTAATATTGACAGCGTGATTTTTTTAAGTGAATTAAATTATTGGTGGGGACATTTCAACAGTTGGTCCTCCTCCGCGTCCCCTCCGTCCATGCTAAATCTACGCCCCTGCGTTTTAGCAAGATGCTCCTCATGTAGCCCTTCGCGCTTTCCTCTTTGATATTGTGGGCGTTTCGCATAGTTCGGTTGCACAATTCTGATTGGCCAGTACAAAAGTGTGCTCACTCGATTGGCTAGTAAGGCTGTCACACACAGACGCCTGTCAAACAGACGGCAGTCATGCATTTGCTCTGAGCGTGGAAAGTTAAATAATATAGATGTCATATCGCAGCCTCTTGCGATTAGCTAATCGCAACGTTCCAAATCGCGATTGCGATTCGATTTCGATTAATTGCACAGCCCTAGTGTGGACCACTATTTTCTTTTAGATCCTCACAATTTTGGAATCCGAGTCCGGCCCGCTGAGCCGTTCAATCCGGCCCGCGGGCCGCTAGTTGATGATCACTGGTGTAAAGAATAGAAGTTGCTCTTTGCCAATAAGTGGAATCTTTCCTGGGAGCGTCATAGGATTTTCCATGCTGATGGGCTGCACCCCAGCAGTGCTGGAGCTGAACTCCTGTTGGACAACATCTCCAGGATGCTTCGTTCTTTCTGACTAGTAAGGGAAAATTCACAAAATTTACATTTTAGTCATATAGACTCTTGCTTGTCCCACTTATATCACAGTAATGCATATCTGACTTACCCCATAGAGACTGTGTCTGTTCCTCGTATTATTAGATCAAGAAATAAACTTACTGTGTGCTCTAGAAAAAAATCTATGAAGAATCAAACCAGAAAAACTGCAAAAAAGTGAAAATACAAATTTTTTAAAGCTTGGTCTTATAAACATCAAAGGCCTCATGTACAAAGACTTGCGTTGAATTCATTCTAAAACATTGCGTATGGACAAAGCTGTAAATGTGCGTACGCAGTAAAAAATTCAGATATATGAAACATCGGAATCTCACGCATATTCTTTTGTACATCCGAATTAACGTGAAACTGAGCGCCAGGCAGGAGCGCAAAACCCCTCCCTGCCTCCTCCACCTAAAAATATGTTAATGACTTAACTTTGGCAAAACCAAACGAAAAAGCAATGGCTAAAGTATACAAAAAGAGAAACTTTACAGAATGTGAATTGGAGGTGCTCCTATCGGAGGTAGACCGGAGAAATTCTGTTATTTGCAAGTTTGTCCTCCGGAATTATTAACAAAAGAAAAAAAAATAGAGTGGGAGAGTTTAGCTGACGCGGTTAACGCTGTGCGGTTTTGAACATCGCACTGTGAGTGAATTTAAAAAGAAATGGTCCAATGTAAAGGTGCAGGTTTAAGAGGAGAACATCGGGGCACCGTCAAAGTGTGGACTGAACAGGCGGGGGAACAGGGGATGCTGAACTAACACCCTTTGAGGAAAGAGTTGCCTCAATTGTGGGCGACACTTTACTGTCTGGAGTAGTATCCGTGTCTGTGGGAGACACAGATGTATTAGAGGAACACTTTGTTGGCGGTATAGCAGCACCCCTCCGTTCTAATCAAGGCAGCGCCACCAGCATTTCAGCTGCCCAATCGCCCACTATACAACTGACCGAGTGCCTGCCACCTTGGAGCCTCTTCCCAACTATGCTGTTTGTGAGGATGAATTAATCATGGGTTGACCAAGGCCACCTTGCTACAATATTTGTTAAGGGCATTTGAGCATCACATATTATTTACACATTTATTGAATGGAAATGTTTCCGATTCACGTATGCAAATTTGTCTTCAGATGGTGCCTTTATAGCAATATGCGTGCAGTCGATCGCTCCGATTACATTGGGAAAAATGGCTATTATGAAAAACCCTATGTTATCTCTCGCATTAATCACCATATATAGACCCCCAGGACCCTATGTCAGTGAGAAACTTCACCCCATATCTGCTGCTCTGATGAACTATTACTGCTGGTAAGCGTGTCGATTTCCTTGAGAGTTGCTCCATAGCACTAACCTCCCCTTCCCTCGATAACTGGTAAGATATCAGTGAGAGACTTCACTTCAAGAAATATTACCGCTGTTTAGCGTGTTGGATTCCTTGTGAGGAGCACCCTTGCTCTACACAATTCCTCTATATCTGGTGAGATCTATAGCACTTGTTATCTCTATTAATAAATCATCTTGCATTCACTTGCATTTGGGTCTCCTGTGTATATTTGTGACAGAACAGACTGACCATGATGGACCCAGCAAGTGTCTCAGAGATCCAGAGTGTGTTGTCACACAGTTCTGCTCGTATAGACCAACAGGACAAGCAAATGATGATCACCAGTCAGGCCATCCAGGCGTTGGTCACCCAAGTTTCTGAGCTCTCCACTCAGGTACAAAGACTGAGCTCTGGATTGAGTTCCACGGCGATTTCACAAGCTCCTCCCACCATGCCACCCACAAGTCCTGCACAAGAGGAGAATCATCGCACCACTGAAACGCGGCTTCCACCACCAGCATGTTATTCGGGTGAGCCTCATTTATGCCGTCCATTTTTAGCCAAATGTTCACTATATATTACATTACAACCCTCGTCATTTCCCACCGAGGACAGTAAGGTGGCATTTGTTATCAACCTACTGACTGGTAAGGTGGCTCTTTGGGGTAGCACAGTCCGGGAGCGAAAACTTCCTTGTTGCGCTTCTTTTAAGACATTTTCTGATGAACTTAAGACTGTTTTTGACCGAGCAGTTTCAGGCAGAGAGGCGGCTCGGAGGCTTGCTGAACTTCGACAGAACAATCTGAGTGTGGCTGAATTTTCCATCGATTTCCGTACTCTAGCAGCCGAGTGTAAATGGAATATGGAAGCACAGTGGAATATATTTTTTCATGGACTAGCGGATTATATAAAGGATGAGATTTACGCAATGGATTTACTGAATACCTTAGATGAACTCATTGAGTTAGCCATCACAGTTGACACTTGACTGCAGCAGAGGGGAGTTCACAAAAGCGACACACACCACACCTAACCACACAGACTCTTTTTGCTTCAACAGCTCCTGATTTCACTTCACTTGACCGCGAGAACGAACCCATGCAGATGGGCAGAGCTCGTCTTTCCGGAGAGGAGAGACGTCGACGTCGAGCAGCAGGGCTGTGTATGTACTGTGGGGGCGCTGGACATTTTGTGGACCTGTGTCCAGTCAAATGCAAGAGTCCGGTCAGGGGTAAGAGTTTGAGGGTTGGTGAGGCTTTATAAACGAACCTTCTTCAGACAGCACTACGTTGCCCATAAGACTGTGTTTTGATTCTGAGGTTCATGACTGTCTTGCGCTCGTTGATTCTGGAGCTGAAGGAAATTTTATTGATTCTAGTCTGGCTTATAGGCTGAAAATTCCTGTGAATTCTCTTTCCTCACCTATTGCTGTTCACTCAATTAGCGGTATTTCTCTTCCTACCATTACGCATTCCACGGGTGCTCTCAAACTCATAACTTCTGGTAATCACTCTGAAACCATTAAGTTTTTCTTAACAGAGACGCTCGCCACTCCTGTGGTTCTCGGTCATCCTTTGTTGGTGTTGCATAAACCTCACATTAATTGGGGTTTTAGTTCTGTTTTCTCTTGGAGCGAGAGTTGTCATGAGTCCTGTCTATTGTCTGCTTGTTCTGTTGTGTCTCTTTCTGTGTTGCAAGAGGAACTGATGGATCTATCAAACGTGCCTCGTGAGTACCTTGAACTGAAGGGAGTGTTCAGTAAGTCCCGGGCTGCATCTCTTTCTCCGCATCGTCCCTATGACTGTGCCATAGATCTATTACCAGGTACGTCTCCGCCTAAAGGCAAATTATACTCGCTTTCTGCTCCAGAGAGGGAGTCCATGGAGAAATATAGTTCTTATTCTCTAGCAGCCAAGATCATCCGTCCCTCTTCTTCACCGGTGGGGCGGGATTTTTTTTTGTGAAAAAGAAGGTTGGTTCCCTTCATCCTTGCATTGACTATCGGGGGCTGAACAACATCACGGTAAAGAATACTTATCCTTTGCCGTTGATGTCTTCAGCCTTTGAACATCTGCAGGGGGCGAAATTTTTCACAAAACTAGATCTCCGCAATGCATATCATTTGGTGCGCATAAGGGCAGGGGATGAGTGAAAAACGGCGTTTAACACCCCTAGAGGGCATTTTGAGTACTGCGTTCTGCCCTTCGGTCTTTTCAATGCTCCGGCTTCTGAGGCTGTTAGAGAATAGTCTTTCAAGAGTTCCCACTTAGATATGCTTAGCATTTAAGCAGGTTTGGCATGCTGTCCCGGGAGAGAACCCTGAGCTCGGAGATACTTGAGCCCAAGGCTCCCGCCCGGTCAATAAGCATATCAGGGGATCCGAGATCAGGTAGGTCTCGAGAGCTCCCCCTAATAAAGGGAGGAAAGGAGGAGATGGGGTGGAAGGGGGGATTCTTCCAAAACGAAGATAGAGCAGTAGGGAGAAAATGATCCATTTATAGTAAGCTTGCATCACACTGATTGGACTATTACTGATTACAGATGAGAAGCCAGACGTGCTTAATCATATCACGTGCTCCTCTTGAAATTAGTTTGTGAAACTTCACTTATGTCAAGGCGGAGAAATGCGTTTTTCATGCACAGTCAGTTTCTTTTCTAGGGCATATTGTGTCAGTCGAGGGGATGCGGATGGATCCAGAGAAGATTCAGGCTGTGGTAGATTGGCCAACTCCAGATTCCCGTAAGGCCCTACAGAGTTTTCTGGGCTTTGCCAATTTTTACCGGCGATTTATTCGCAATTTCGGCCAGCTCGCCACACCTCTGACTGCCTTGACCTCTTCTAAAACGCCGTTCAGGTGGTCCAGCGCGGCCAAAACCGCGTTTGCTAAACTGAAAGGTTGCTTCGTTTCAGCCCCTCCTTATAGCCCCTGATCCCTCCTGGCAGTTTGTAGTGGAGGTTGACGCGTCAGAGGTGGAGGTCGGAGCCATCCTGTCACAGCGCTCCTCCTCGGATGGCAAGGTCCACCCGTGCGCGTTTTACTCCCATCGATTATCACTGGCAGAGAGAAATTATGATATTGGTAATCGTGAGTTGTTGGCAGTCAAGCTCGCTTTGGAGGAGTGGCGTCACTGGTTAGAAGGGTCGGGGGTCCCTTTTATTGTTTGGACCGATCACAAGAATTTGGAGTACATCAGAACCGCTAAAAGATTAAACTCTAGGCAGGCTCGGTGGGCATTATTTTTTCGGTCGTTTCAATTTTACAATCTCTTATCGACCAGGTTCTAAGAACATCAAACCTAACGCGTTACCCCGTCTTTTTGATTTTTCGGAGCGCGCATCGTCACCCGACCCCATTGTCCCACAGAAGATTTTTGTTTCCAGCATGACATGGGAGATCGAGTCGAAGGTTCGCGGGGGGTAACGCCCCCGATCGGATGCCCACCGGGTCGGTTATTCGTGCCAGAGGAACTTCGGTCTGACGTTATCCAGTGGGGACATTCCTCCAGGGTAGCATGTCATCCAGGGGTGAGTCGCACACATTTTGCTGTTAAACAACGATTCTGGTGGCCAGTTATGGCTCGTGATGTGCGTGATTTTGTCTTGGCTTTTTCTGTTTGTGCAGTTTCTAAGACTCCAATCGCCCTCCCGATGGACTTTTTCAGCCGCTGTCAGTGCCTTCAAGACCCTGGTCACACATCTTGTTACATTTCGTTACAAGCCTTCCATCCTCGAACGGCAACACAGTGGTTTTAATCGTGGTGGACCGGTTCTCGAAGGCGGCTCATTTCATCCCTCTGCCCAAATTACCTTTAGCCAGAGAGACAGCGGTTGCGGTCGTTAATCACGTCTTTCGCATTCATGGCCTCCCGACGGATGTGGTTTCTGACAGGGGTCCTCAGTTCCATGGATCCAAAGTTAAGCCCGTTTTTCATACGCCCATTAATCCGCATACTCTGCTGGTCTGAACTATTACCGCTGGTAAGCGTGTCGATTTCCTTGAGAGTTGCTCCATAGCACTAACCTCACCTTCCCTCGATTTCTGGTAAGATATCAGTGAGAGACTTCGGATCTGTTTCTCGGATGAACTATTACCGCTGTTTAGCGTGTTGGATTCCTTGTGAGGAGCACCCTTGCTCTACACAATTCCTCTATATCTGGTGAGGTCTATACCAGTTGTGACTCTTGTTATCTCTATTAATAAATCATCTTGCATTCAATTGCATTTGGGTCTCCTGTGTATATTTGTTACACACTGCTAAATTAACAAATAATCGGCAATCTTTGGAACAAAATGTCCCACTGCAAATTAGTAGTGATGACTTATTAAGATGTTAACCTCATCAACTCTATCTTTAGGCCATGTTCCAAATCCTTTCAAGCTAGCTGTTATTAAGTCTATTATTAAGAAACCACAACAGGACCCCAGCAACTTAGCTAATTATAGGCCTATTTCAAATCTTCCATTTATGTCTAAAATACTGGAAAAAGTTTTTTCTGCCCAAATATGCTCCTTTCTGCAGATGAACAATGTTTTGTGTTTGAGTCAGGTTTTAGGCCTCATCACAGTAAAGAAATCGCAATAGTGAAAATAACCAACGATTTACTGTTAGCTGCTGACCAAGGGTGAATCTCGCTATTAGTTTTACTTGATCTCAGTGCTGTATTTGACACCATCGACCACAATATCTTCATAGATCGCTTAAATTCTACAGTTGTCTAGGGACAGCCTCTACAGTGGTTTAAGTCATACTTAACTGACCAGTTTGTGAATATAAATGGACAGCTTTCACAAGTCAGGTCAGTAAAGTATGGGGTGCCTCACGGATCATTTTTAGGCCCTTTGCTGTTTATAATATACATGCTACCCCTGGGAGACATTATTAGAAGACACGGGATCAGCTTTCACTGCTATGCAGATGATACTCAATTATATATTTCAACAAAACCTGATGAGACGTCTGAACTGTCTAAGCCAGTAGTTCTCAAACTTTTTTCACCAAGTATCACCTCAGACAAAAACTTTCTCTCCAAGTACCACTATAATGACTAGTGTTAAAATACAGTAGCATAGTAGGCCTAATTAAGCAACTACAGCACTGCACACTCCGGGTGCTCCGGTTTCCCCCACAAGTCCAAATACATGCGGTACAGGTAAATTAGGGAAGCTAAATTGTCTGTAGTGTATGTGTGTGAATGAGTATGAGTATGGGTGTTTCCCAGTGATGGGTTGTGGCTGGAAGGGCATCTGCTGCGTAAAAAACATGTGCTGGATAAGTTGGCGGTTCATTCCGTGGTGGCGACCCCAGATTAATAAAGGGACTAAGCTGAAAAGAAAATGAATGAATGAATAAATGGCACTGTTCTTAAAAAGTAAAAAGAAAACTGCTGTACTTGTAAAGTATTAATGTATAGTAGCCTATTCATCAAAACCTGGAAATGTTGCTTAGACCTGTATAGGCTATGTCATGCACATATACATTATATATTTCTTATACATTTTGAAATATAAGTTGCATGTACATATGACATATTTGTATATATTTGAAATTAACATTAACTTTTATTTTAAATATATCATTTGAAATCATTTAAATTAGAAATTAGATCTGTTGCTTGTCATTTACAGTAGGTCTATGTGTGTCAGAAAAGAGAGTGATTAAATGCATACAGTGCTTGAACAATACATGTGTGCGCTATTTCCGTGATTTGGTGTGAATGAGATACATTTTTAAGTGAACAGTGAAGTTCGCGTTAACCGCACACCGGCAGCTGTTTTTTAAGCAGACTTGGGTACAGTTTGCAGTTCCTCCGTCTGTGCACAAGGAGACTAACTTTAATTATATTCTACCTGTAAGCTTTAAGCATGGCAAAGTTGCTTGAGTCTGTTCTAATTAGCCTAAATCTGAGGTAACAAACTAAACCAAAAGCCACGCTGCTTTACAAAACGAATAACTTTATATATCGAAAACACTCATTACTTTACACAACTACGAGCGCACGTTTTAACACATTTGTAATAATTGTTTTACCTATGATGCAACATCGGGAAAATCGTGAGTTTGCAGTAACTGAAACGCCAACACAACAGCACCGGTCTACAGAAGGGCTTCTATAGCACGTGTGTATCTGCTCCGCAAGCACCGGGCGCATCTTCCTCTGGCTCTGTGCCGAGCGGACTGATTTTTAACATCTGATGACGCGATGCACTAAAGTTAACATTTAAAGCACAATAGCATAATCATACACTTCAGGGAACAGCCAATGCTGTCTGATCACATGAGTATCTGTGTTATCGTACACGTCAAAGGGTTAAAAGTGTGTTCATTTTATTCTTTTATTATTCAGCGATTCTTCCGTGTACCACTGGAAAGTGCGTGTACCACTAGTGGTATGCGTACCACAGTTTGAGAACCACTGGTCTAAGTTAACTGAGTGTATTAAAGATGTTAAAGACTGGATGACCAACAATTTTCTTCTCTTAATTCAGACAAAACAGAATTATTACTTATTAGGCCTAAATCCTGTACACAGCAGATCTCACAACTTGACCTGCAATTAGAGAGATACATAGTTAGCGTTAGCTCTACTGTAAAAGATCTGAGTGTTATATTAGACAGCAATTTAACTTTTGAAAATCATATCTCCCATGTCACAAAAACCACCTTCTTTCATCTGAGAAATATCGCTAAGTGACCAAGTATGCTATCCAGCTCAGATGCAGAAAAGCTAGTTCATGCTTTAAAGACGTGTAGGCTGGATTCCTGTAATGCTCTGTTCGCTGGTTGCCCAGCATCCTCTATTAATAAACTTCAGCTAGTACAAAATGCAGTTCTTACCAAAATATGATTATATCACCGCAATTTTATTCTATTTTATTTTATTAAACTCAGGGCTTCTGGTAGTACCTAGAATAGCACAGTCGAGTAAAGGAGGTCGAGCCTTCTCATTTATGGCTCCTAAACTCTGGAATAGCTTTCCTGATAATGTTCGAGGCTCAGACACACTCTCACAGTTCAAAACTAGATTAAAGACCTATCTTTTTAGTAAAGCATACACACAATGCATCACAAAACGGTATGATGCATGAATGTGCTCCACGCAGGTGAGCTGACTTGACAACCACCTGTAGGACACACTCCTCCTTAATACACCAGACATTGTGTTAGAAACTCTTAAATGCTTTACATGTTTGTTTCTCTGTTTGTTTCTATAACTGCTAATCTCATTTGTAACACTCCATTTTTGCATCTCATTTAAAACACTATGAACAGCAGCAACGCTAATCATTTTCTTTATTCTCTATTTCCACCTGAGGATGCTCATTCCGAGGTCCCTAGAAACTATGCAGCACCACTGATGCGATCCATGACCTGTGAAGAGATGATCCCAAGATTTCCACAATCCTGGACCAGGCCGTATCCCGAGTTGATGCTGTGGTCATCATGGAGGAATGGAGTGCATGAGACTGATAGGCCACAGTGACAAACGAGTCCCCGCATTGAACCTGTGGGCCAGCCTGACCTCCCGCCGGTGCCCTACTCACACTAGCAGCTTCTCCACGATGGACATCCAGCTTCTCCTGCCTCCAGCATCTAGACTGCAGCTCCACACAGGAAGTTTGGCCAGAAGAATAATGGTCGTGCCCAACAGAGCCTAGTTCCTCTCAAGGTTTTTTTCCCATCACATCGTCAGTTGGTGAAGTTTTTTTCCTCGCCACTGTCACCACTGGCTGGCTTGAAATAAACCCTAAATATTAAATATTAATTAATATTTATATAATTAATATTATATTAAAATATGCAATTTTCATTTAAATATAAAAATATCACTTGAATTATGTAAAGTCTTGAGCACAACCTTATTAATATTTTCATTAATGTATTAATATACAAAAAATAGCCTAGTGGTTAGCGTGCCGACATATGTTGCAGTAGCACATCAGGACGTCCTGAGTTTGAATCTCAAGCACATTTCCCTACCCCTCTCTCACCATCTTCGCTTCCTGTCTAAATACTGTCCTATCTAAAAAAGGGCCAAAAAATTATCTTTAAAAAAAGAAATAAAGCAATAGATTATAACAACATGATAACAAACGATGGTCTGTGTCTTACTTGACACCGACTGATTAATCTTATTCTTATCATTGAAGTGACGCTGCTTTTATGTTCTTTGCGTCACACTATGGACTCACACTCACTTATTTCATATAATTAAAGCACTGTGGTCATCATTATACTTTGTTCTCATTTATCAAGTGATAATCTCCACCCAAATAATGGAAGATTTAGGAACTTTGTCTACCCAACAGGGACGTGCAGAGACCTTTTAAGGGGCAGGGGCTCAAATGGAAAAAAGGCACTTTTTATTAAATAATAATAATAATTGTACTTTAATAAATAAAATATATTATAATGAGATTATTAAGGAGATTTCACCCTGAATTCACCATATACTCACCCTTAAAAGGATAGTTAATTCAAAACTGAAAATTCTGTCACCATTTACTCACCTTTTACTTGTTCCAAACCCATTTGACTTTTTTTTTTCTTCTGTTGAACACACACAGTAATAGGCTATTTTGAAGAAAGCGGGAAACCTGTAACCATTGACTTTCATGGTATTTGTTTTTCCTAGTCTGGAAGTTGATGATTTCAAGTTTATAGCTTTCTTTAAAATATCTTTTTTTAATCTTTTATTCATTAGTGTTTAACAAATAAAGAAATAAAGAAATGGAACCACTTGAGGGGGAGTAAATGTAAATGTTTGGGTGAACTATCCCTTTTCAATCTATTATATTTGTTTGATTTTTTTTTTTTTTCTGTTGAACAAAATAAAATATTTTGAAGAATGTAGGCCACTGACTTCCATAGCTAGCCTATATGTACTTGTTTTATAGCTTCAATTGACATTATATATTCTGTGTGACTGCAAAAACAAGAGGACAGTATTTTCTCTATCCAGCTGTCGTTTCTCCATTACATTAGCCAGATGCAGTCCGCAATGTGGATGCAGGAGTTGGCATAGGCGCTGATAGATGTTACTCCACTGTTGACACCTTACTTTTGAGGCGAGAGTAATAATGTATATAGAGTCTTCGTTAGAGCATTCGCCTCGCATGTGGCTTTTCTTTCCAAATTGTCGGTTCGAGGCTCGCTTGGAGCGATAGACTAAAACCAAGATACTTTAAAGTTTTGTTTTTTTTATTGTTTGACAGGGAAAGCGGTCCTTAAATAGAACATGCATTAACATATATTATATTATTAGCAGTATTAAAAAATAATTATTATCCCCAGGAATAAAGGGCACTTTCTCTCCAGGAGAAAAAAAGGGCAGGGGCTCAAGCACCCAAAGCCCCCACCTCTGCACGTGCCTGCTACCCAATATTGAATTTTATCACTGATCTCATTCAATAAAATTGTATTCTCCTTAGAAGTGTTGTACCCATATATATTTACTGAAATTGAAATATTTTGCCCAAGTGATACAACAAGCAATAGAAAGTGACCCTTATCATCACTAACTTGGGTGGAGACTTCAATATGGTAATAAACAGTGAATTAGATAGGTTTCCCTCCAGAGCCGCCTCTACAAATTCAATTCTAAATCATTTTCTGTTGAGATTTTCTGTTGTAGATATATGGAGAGAAATAATCCACAACAGAAACTCTATACCTGGTGCAGCAAGGATCATTCTAAAAAAATCTCCAATAGACTTTTGGTTAGTTTCTCAGAGCTTAGCTAGTAACTGTAAATCAATTAATATCCACGCTTCTCCGCTCACAGATCACAGTGCTGTTTCTCTTAGAGTTTGTCTTTCTGCATTACTTGATCTATACTCATCTTCTTACTGGAAATTGAATAATTCTTTGCTCCAGTCTGAGGATGTTAAAAAGAAAATTGTATTATTAATTGAGAAACACTGGAGCAGAGCTTCAGTAGAGAACACATATTGTGGACAGTGGGAGCTGCTGAAGTTTGAAATTGGCAAATACTTTAGGAAATTTGGCAGCAATTTAGCTAAACATCAACGAGCAGAAGAAAATAAGGTGGTGACTGAAATTACTAGGCTCTCCTCTAAACCTCCAGAGCGACTTAGGTTTGCCACCCTACAGATTAAATTAGATAGTATGTACACTTACAGGGCACAAGGAGCTTATATAAGATCTAGACAAAAGTGGATGGAAGAAGGAGAATGTAATACAGCATACTTTTTTAGGTTGAAAAAGAGTTTGTTGAAGACTTCATTAATTGAAACCTTAAATGTTGATGGCATAGTTACTATTGATTCTAAAAAAATAGCTCATTATTGTGCTACATTTATAGCAATCTTTACAAGGAAAGATACTCAGAAGAGGCAGCTTGTAATTTTTTGGAATCTGTCAAACAATACAAAACTATTTCAAGTAATGATAGAGACTTTTGTGATAAGGACTTGACTTTATTAGAGGTTAAGGACTCGATTAATGACCTTAAAAACAATAAGTCCTCTGGAACTGACGGCCTTACTTCAGAGTTTTACAAATTATTTTCTAAAGAGTTTTCTCCATTTTTATTGAAGGTTTTTGAAGAAAGTATTCTGAAGGAAACTCTTCCTCCAGCTCTTACGCAAGGATTAATTACTCTTATCCCAAAACCCAAAAAGGATTTGCTTTTAATTGATAACTGGCGACCAGTCTCTCTACTTAACAATGATTATAAGTTGTTAGCTATTATATTTGCTAAAAGATTAAAGTCTGTACTGGACTCTGTAATAGGTGAGACACAATCTGGGTTTATGGCCAAAAGACATATTGTTAATAACATAAGGCTGATTCTTGACTTATCGGTCTACTCAGAAGTAATACAGGAGAACAGTTTCATTCTTTTTCTAGACTTTTATAAGGCATTTGACTCCTTGGAGCATAAATGTATTGTTCAAACATTATATAAATTTGGATTTGGGGACATGTTTTGCAAAGCAATTAAAACTCTTTATAATAATGGCACTTCTTCTATTAAATAAAAAAATGGCACCTCACCAAAGATTTGGCTTATTTAGGGGGGTTAGACAGGGGTGCCCTATATCTCCTTATTTATTTTTACTTTGTGCGCAACTACTGCCTACATTTGTCTATGAAAGTGGTATACAAGGTTTCTGTTTAGCGGGTCGAGAAATAGTTATTAGCCAGTTGGCTGACGACACCACTGTTTTTTAAAAAAGATGCTTCCCAAATTCTTATAGTTAGTGATAGAATTGAACTTTTTTCTAAAGCATCAGGCCTTAATTTAATTTTCTTAACACATGATTTTTATATTATTTGTTTTTTGTTGTTGTTGTTTTCTCTTGTATGTGCTTATTTGATGCTTTACTTCTCTGTAAAACTCATGTACACTCTACGTAACAAATTTGTATGATGATGTTATTGTTACCCTGACATTAATAAATAAAAATAAATTTAAAAAAGTGATAATCTCCAGAGAGGATGTCAGGATTAATATTATGTAAATGCTGTTGTTTTCCCTTGTGCTAGGATTGGTTTGCACATCGTAATTGACAAAAATGCACAAAATATCAGTTCCCACTTTATATTAGGGGGTCTTACCTTATATGTATTTGCTTCATAAAATAAATACAATGCACTTACTGTGTTTACAATGTCTTGCAGAACACTTCTGGTGCTCTTCAGGTGGGACTTGGGTAGGGTTAGGGACAGGTTGGTGCTATGGGTAGGTTTAAGGGTGGGTTAAGGTGTAAAGGATTGACAACAGTGTAACTAAAGATGTAATTACAGAAGTTAATTGCACATATAACTACATGCAGGTATTTAATCGATCATAAGTACAATCTAAAAACATGTATTTACACAATAATTACATATTATTAAAGGCCACCTTATATAACATGGGACCAGATATTCATTTAGAAAGACCAGGAAAAAGGCTTGAAGTCAGTAGTTTTTAATTTTCCTGATGTTACAGAAGATTTACACTCACTGCTCAGTTTATTCGGTACGTCTGTTCAACTGCTCATTCCTGTAAATATCTGCCACACAATGGATTTGGGCATGTAATTGTGGTCAAGATGTTCAAACTGGGGAGCGTTAGAGCGTTTCCCCCCCAAAAAATTACAATTAGAACAATTACAGATGAATTTATTTGTGATTGGAAAAGCAGGAGTATCACACCAAACCATTCAGAAGTTAAAACTATTGTGTTGTCTAAAAAATTATATAATAACATTTTGTGGGAAATTACATATTGTTAGTCTGGGCTGTATCAGTTTATGCTCTAAATGACAAAATGTCTATTTTAAATTAGGAAGAAACAGTCTGCAGAACAAACAATGCTTAAACACAAACCCAATAGTTGTTCATTCATTCATTCTCAAGTTTTTCAAGTTTTATGTGTTTCTATCCTGTCAGCCGTAGTCCTCGGGGGTGGGCAAAAGCATATCTCCGTTGTGATTGGCCGGACCGCCTGTCAATCAAACGGCCAACGAAGGGTCAAACGTTTCACCTCCGACCCCAGAGTTCCACTTCCGATCTTGAAGCATTGGTCGACATCCTACACGTTATTTCCATGAGGACAGTAGAGAAAATCCTGATTTGGATTTGTCTGGAACGCAGAATAACACATCGTGTTTTAAATGCCGCAATGCATTGTGGGAAATGCAAACAATCAGCTATTTTAAGGAGTATAAATGCTAATTAACACATATTTCAAACATAAAAACAACTCCATGTTGTTCTTAAACCTGTGTCTCTCCTGTGTAGGCAGTAATTAGCGGAAGTTTAAAAAATGCCACCGTCGAGAAGAAGTAACTCTCGTATACGTACTATAAATACTTATTGATTTTACAGCGTTAACTGGATGTGTGGGAGGAGCCTGGTGTGGCTTGGGCGGGGCGTCTATGTGTCCCCAGATCTCCATGTGAGAATACGGATGATCTGGCTGGTTCACAGGCGCTCTGCGCTCCCGTACGATCCCCCGAAACTCGTACGCCGATTTGGGAGATGGACGTGTTTCCCTGGCGTACGGGTGGAGGCTTTTATTCAATCTCTGTCTACAACTTCACCAGCTTTCGTTTACTTTCACTGTTCAATTGGTCACATCCTCTTCTACAACCTCATGTGTTGGACGATCAGCAATATTTATACAACTCTTCTTTGTTCTTCTCTTTCTCCTACAAACTGCACTAATGATTCACAACAATGCTTTGGGTTATTAGAAACAGCGGTGACTGCTAGCTGACCTTACATTGGCAGATTATGGAGACACAGAGCACAGTGAACGCTGCTGGACTCACTCATTTTACAGCTTTTATTTCAACAAATCAAACTTTACAAAACACATTTTACTTGTATATGAAAACAAAACCCGTGGTTCTGTAAACAGGCATGTATCATAGTTTTTCCAGTTGTCACACAGACAGCTCAGTGGCTCAGTAATGAGCGCCACCCGCGCACTTGCCTCACAGCCACAAGGTTAAGGGTTCGAGTCCCGGCTGGAACACTTTCTTTCCAGCTTGAATTTGCACATTCTCCCCGTCCTCACCTGCTATCATCCACACTCCAAACACACGCTGTAAAGCTCAGCCGGACAAACTCTTACTCTGTGTTTGTGTGTAAATGAGAACTGGGTTTTTCCCAGCACTGAGGGTTGTGGCAGGAAGAGCATTCAGCAGTTAAACATATAACAAAGTAATCAGCAGTTCATTCCGCTGATAAAGCAGAGACTGAAGGAAGGTGAGTGAGTCATTTTATTTTTATTCACAAATTCATCGCCTTTTCTTACATTTTAATTAACAAATTACAGAAAATCTTTTTTCCTATTTATTTTACCTGATAGGTTTACCAAACACTTTGTGAATATGTTTTCATTATTTATTGTTTTAATAAAGTGCTTTATTTGCTCGTTGGCATCGGGTAAAGTACAGATATTTTAGCTAGAGTGAAGCGCATATAAGTGTTTTGTTAAACAAACAGGTTTAGTAAAGTATTCAACATGACCTGTTCAACTGATATATTTATATTAAGGTCTTTTAATTCTAGTGTAGGTTACTTTATTACTTTATTATTCGCTTCAGTTTAAGTTTTTGACTTTTTCAAAACTTCATAAAAATGTGTCCTTCAGATTATTCAGTTTATAAAAGTGTTAATGGCCCAGTTTGAGTCTTTCGTGTGTTTGAATGTGGAGTTCAGTCACATTTGTGCAGATGTGTGTGTGAAATATGTGCGCATAACAGCAGAAAATAAAGGAAAATGCAGTCAAAAGTTCAAACAATCAGCATCAAACTGGATTAAATTGTTTTTGGGCTGATAATAAAGATGTCAATTAATGTGTATTTTGAGTTGCTTTCATTTATCTCTGAATGATGAAGGAATCTGTCTCAGTTTAAGCCTAATTAGCCTGTTATGTTTAAATGTTGTGAAATAATCTGAACTGAGAATTTTTGTTTTAAGTAAAAAAGCACTTTAAAGATTCAAATGAATTCATGAAGTATTTTTATTCCGACTTTATTAAAAAGAAAAATAATTAGCCTTTTGCATATCAAGCTGTTGGCGTCTGTTTAAACATTGTTCGTTATTTGTGAAAGGAAAATAAATATTAGTGAGCAGCAATTGATTATTATATTTTATTATTATTATTATTATTGATTATTATGTCTTTTATTAACTTTAAAAGTCGCATTATTTACTGGCGCTTTGTGGAGTCGGCAGACGCGCTCTTCATCCTAATTGCTCAACATTTTATATTTGATTTTCGGAATTAAAATAATATATTTTAAAAGCTAATTTCTTCTAAATTTCAGGCCTATTAATCACAAATAATAAAACAAGCTGTTTGACCTGATGTTTATGATTTTATGCTTCTGATGAAGTATTTAGGATACAGATAAGTGTGATGAATGAACTTTTAACTGTGTTTTTCTTTATTTTCTGCTGTTTTGCGCGCATTATTCACAAGCATCTGCAAACAATGACCGAAATCCAGATTAAAACACACGAAAGACACTGAAACTGGGCCGTAGTTTTAAAAAGCATAATCATAATCTGAAGCAGAATTTTTATTGCGACGCTTTAAAAAACAAAATGCGAAATTAGACAAACTTGCAGGAGTTTATTTAGGAGCAAACCCGGAGCGAAATTATTTTCATTATGATTATAGTCAGGGGCTTGAGGAGTTTATAATGCTTCTGAATCACAAATTGAATCACAAAAGAACTCCTTACTTCAAATTGAAACAATAAATCATACAAAACATCTCCAGAAATATAGTTTATTCAGATCAAATATGACACATGAAGGCCTAAAAAATTAATAATAACAATAATAAATTAATAATTAAATATAAGCAAACATAAAAATACGTTAAACTACATATATTATATGCTTGCTAAGCTAAAATGCATCACATAATACAAATTAATTTAAAAATATATATAAAACAAATGAAATAATTACAAATAATAATCTTTCAATGCAGTTTAATATGAAGAACAGAAATATTGACAAGAAAAAAGAATAACATATTTGTGGTTCATATAAATAGTCTATTTAAATAAAATAATAAACTATTTAGTAAAAATCACAAATATTTTATTTATTAAATCATTAATCTGACATTCATTATTTGAAAAGATATTAATACACATTTACAGAACTGTAAAAACACAATACTTACATAATAATAATTTAACTATCACAATTAAAATATAAATGTAAACAAGAGAATTACCTAATAATAATGAACATAAACTCACTTTAATCATATAAACTTATAAAGAATTATACTGTTAGTTATAGTAATAGTATAGTAATAATGACTATTATTATGATTATTATTGAATCATAACTTTCAGATCTGACTTAATTTGGTAACAAGTATATATAAACAAACGTTAAAATAATAATCTAATAATAATATTAATATAAACGTATAATTTACACACTTGAAAAAGCTTTTAATAACAAAGAATCCTTTAATTTTTTTGTGTACAAGTGAAATAATAAATGTGTTTTGTAAAGTTTGATTTGTTGAAATAAAAGCTGTAAAATGAGTGAGTCCAGCGGCGTTCACTGTGCTCTGTGTCTCCATAATCTGCCAATGTAAGGTCAGCTAGCAGTCACCGCTGTTTCTAATAACCCAAAGCATTGTTGTGAATTATTAGTGCAGTTTGTAGGAGAAAGAGAAGCACAAAGAAGAGTTGTATAAATATTGCTGATCGTCCAACACATGAGGTTGTAGAAGAGGATGTGAATAATTGAACAGTGTAAGTAAATGAAAGCTAGTGAAGTTGTAGGCAGCGATTGAATAAAAGCCTCCACCCGTACGCCAGGGAAACACGTCCATCTCCCAAATCGGCGTACGAGTTTCGGGGGATCGTACGGGAGCGCAGAGCGCCTGTGAACCAGCCAGATCATCCGTATTCTCACATGGAGATCTGGGGACACATAGGCGCCCCGCCCAAGCCACACCAGGCTCCTCCCACACATCCAGTGAACACTGTAAAATCAATAAGTATTAATAGTACGTATACGAGAGTTACTTCTTCTCGACGGTTGCATTTTTTAAACTTCCGCTAATTACTGCCTACACAGGAGAGACACAGGTTTAAGAACAACATGGAGTTGTTTTTATGTTTGAAATATGTGTTAATTAGCATTTAAACTCCTTCAAATAGCTAATTGTTTGCATTTCCCACAATGCATTGCGGCAATTAAAACACGATGTGTTATTCTGCGTTCCAGACAAATCCAAATGAGGATTTTCTCTACTTTCCTCATGGAAATAACGTGTAGGATGTCAACCAATGGATCAAGATTGGAGGTGGGACTCTGGGGTTCGAGGTGAAACGTTTAACCAGTTTGACCCTTCGTTGGCCGTTTGATTGACAGGCGGTCCGGCCAATCACAACAAGCATATGCTTTTGCCCACCCCCGAGGACTGCTGGAGTGGATTTCTGCAAAGCCGAGCCACGAATATACATCGGTAAAATGTCAAAGTGACTGTTTTCAATTTCATTTTACAGCATTGATAATGTTATTTTATTAAAATATAATGCATTCCTTCAGTTGCTCAAACAGCGAGTTGATTACGGCATGACAGTTCAATGGAGGTTTATTGGAAATGAAGTGAACACAGAGGAACAGGTAAGCTCTATAAATCCACATTTACTTATCAATTACAACTGTGTAAGGTTAAGTGGCACTTAACATGATTACATTGAAAAACTAAATAAATAAAAGCCCTGTTTGGGTCAAATGCCACAACTCCTTGAAGCGGTCTGAGGTAAAATTCTGAGATGTTTCTGTATTTTCAGTTTAACTTGACTTATTTGACATTTAACTCGACAAACAGCGCCATAATAATCACTTTATTATGATTTACTACTGCAGTACAGTCTTAGATCTGTAAGGGTCCATCTATTAGTCCTATGACGGAACTAAAACAGTATGGGTGAAGGTTAGATGCGTGTAAGCCTTTTTCAGCACATGTGAAAAGAAATAATTTTACTTGTTAATATTTATTTCAATTTGTTTCCAACTCCGAATTTAGTCTGACTCCAATTTATAATCATTTAAATTTAGATTCATCTAATTCAAGCTGATCACCCTGCTGAAAAAAACAGCATGTGCTGGTAAGGTATGTTTTGATGCTGGTCTTGCTGGTTTTAGTGCTGGTATTGCTGGTTTCAATGCTGGTCTCGATGCTGGTTTTGCTGGTCTTAATTGCTGGTCTTGCTGGCCTGAGTGCTGGTCCTGACCAGCATTGAGACCAGCAAGACCAGCATTAAAACCAGTAAGACCAGCATACCAGCATCAAAACATACCTTACCAGCATATGCTGTTTTTTCAGCAGGGCACCTTGTAGGTTGTGATTACAGCAGGTCTAATTTAGATCGATTAACCTAATAAATCCTTATTTTCAGTTAATGGTTCATCGTTTACCCGAAGTGGCTTGGAGTCAGTATGCTGGCCAGTTACATCTGCTCACGGACACATCCTCACCAGTTCTGGTTCTTAGATAGAAGATAAGCTAATTTCCTATAAGTAATAATAGGCCGCCTCGTGCTTGCTCATACTTAAAGAAAGTTGGATTTAGCCCCTAGATTATATCATACTAAGTCAGTGATAGTCAGAAATCACCAGGTCTCTAATGCTGTGCCTATGCTCCATCCATTGAGCCTGAATGTATGACTAATCCTGGTCGTAGGCTGCGGAAACATCAGCCTAAACAATGTACTAGATTTAAGTGATTTCAGGAGATATTAGTTAAACAAGAATTTTACATTTATTTGTCAGGCAAAGATTTTCCATTCCAATTCACATAATTAAACAAAATAAGCCAATTCAGACTGTACAACATCAATTACTCAAAGATACATTTAAGAGTTAGAGATTAATACCTGACCATGTAGAAATACATTGCAGCATATAAATCCTGATGCAGAGCTCAGAGACTCATACACTGCAAGTCTGCAACGGGGTATCCTGGCTACAGAATCCCCCAGACACTTCAGCACCTTTTTCCTAAATACTCAAATCACCATAAATTCAAGACAATAAAAGCTTCACCAAGAACCTTGCCTGGTCATGAGTTGATGTGAAGACCATTTTCCCTGGAGTGAAGCATCTGGCAAAGATCTTATCAAAATCAAAACACAAATTAACCGATATAAGGGAAATTGTCAAATATTACAGTGAAATTAAGAAATTAAGACCACTTTACCAATCACACAGAGACATTTAACATGACACCAAACATGAATATAGAGCCACAAGATACACCATATTAAAAACTTAGACATGATGTGTGACGCTGCTATGGTGGAGAAGGTAAAGTCCAGGGCAAAGAGGGGGGCTCAGGATGCATGATCGAGACAACCTGAACAACTGGTTTCCTAGCTGATCTTCTTAGATTAGAAAGTTTATTGTTTTAGTGCCTGACCATTCTCGTGGTCTTGTCTCGTGTGGAGTTCCTTAACAGTTCTCAGGGTTTAATATTATGGAGAGATATAGCCATCCTTATGGATCGGTCTGAGTACAGTTTGTTCACTCATGCTTTTCACTATCTGTGATATCTGCGAGCCGGATAATGATCATAATTATATTTTAAAGATGTATAAAGCTTTTAATTCGACAGGCTCTGACAAAATTACGTTCTCTGTGTGCAGAGGTAAAATTAACTCTGAGCTGGTCTGTTTGGACGTGCTTAATGTTGTTATTAGCTCGTTATTATTGTTTTCGTCTTCAGATCTGGTTTTAATCACAAACAAATCACAATCTTTAGTTTTAAAACATGGTAAATGAACAAATAGTTTTAAATCACTTTCTCTTTTGGGGTCTTGACTGGCAATCAGCTAAATGAGTCATTGATTGATTGATTGATTAATTTTCTTTTCGGTTTAGTCCCTTTATTAATCTGGGATCGCCACAGTGGAATGAACCGCCAACTTATCCAGCATATGCTTTACACAGCGGATGCCCTTCCAGCTGCAACCCCTCAGTGGGAAACACCCATACACTCTCATTCACAGACATAACGTTACACTACGAACAATTTAGCTTATTCAGTTCGCCTATAGCGCATGTCTTTAGACTTGTGGGGGAAATCGGAGCACCCAGAAGAAACCCACGTCAACACGGGGAGAACATGCAAACTCCACACAGAAATGCCAACTGACCCAGCCGAGGCTTGAACCAGCGACCTTCTTGCTGTGAGGTGACAGCGCTACCCACTGCACCTTTGCGCCACCCGTCACTGATCCAGAGCGTTTTCTTTAGTAAACCCAGAGTTCTTTCACCCTCCTCCTACTTTTTAAACAAAATATAATTAAGTGATAAACTAAAATGAATAAAATCATTAAATCAGTCATGCACGCTGCAGAAATGCTTTTCTTACTGAGTATTTTATTGTATTTCAAGTCCAAATATTTATAAATCCTTAAATGAAGGTGGAATTTCCTGATCAGAAAATGATATGAGATCATCTTTTTGTGATTGGGGCATGACAATAAACATATTCTTAATGCATTTAAAAACAAGAATGTTTGTAATGTCTGCCGTCAATTGTCAAGTTTAATCACACATGACTATTTTTTATTATACTTTACACTTATTGCCAATATCTGCTACTTTTACATGGTATAGAATATATCTTGAGCTATTGTAACCAGAGCTCATCAATATTGCACATCCCTACATCCTTTACACCTTTAAAGGTGCACTAAGCTAAATTAGAAAAATGCCTTTGATTGAGTCCCAAAACACACTTGAGCCAGTCAGAAATAAGAGGTGTGTCTAGTAATCGAGACTAGTTTTTTTCTCCTATGATTTTTTATTCACACAACATTGTAAGATGACATATATAACAGTCATTCAAAAGCTAGTCAGTGATGCAGAACTACAGAAAAATATGAAATAAATCAAATAAATGGGGGGGGGGTCATATTTAAAATATCAAATAGCACAGATTATTTCTTTCATTATTAACTTATACCCTTCTTATTTCTTTATTGAAACAAATATTTATCAAATATTTTTGAATTTTTACAATAAAAATTAAAGAAGCAAAACAATACATATGACATTTATTTTTATCAATATTATTTTGCAACAGGCATTTGAGCTTGCAACCGGCGATTCCTTATTTGAGGCCAGAGCCGGCCGGGCCTAATTTCTCATTAGAGGAAGGTAAACCAGTTAAATCCATCCTCCATGTTTTTGATAGAAGAGTGTCGATCCCAGTCTCCGTGGCTCTGTGTGGAAAATATTTCTACGAGTATTTCAACCGCAAGGGTGAGTAAGAGACTTGATTTCTCGTTCTCTTATCTTATTTATCTTACCGTGGTTATTTTTTTCTTTAATATTGAATGAAAGAGTGATTTGTGTGTTCATTGCCAAACTGAAATGAATATGTTATGCTACAATAAAAGTGTTTTTCCATGTTGATGGTTGTACAGGTGACCTGCGGCGAATCGCTGTTCTTCGTCCATGGGCACTGTAGTGAAGTGCTGTCACTTTTCTCTGATTTCTTGTTGCAGATGTTGAACACTCTTAAACGTGTTAAACATCCCTGGCTGAGTCTGTGATCCTTTCTGGGTTTGAAATACTTGAAAAATGCACTAGGTCTCTATTAGGTTTTCCTTTAGAGGCTGTTTAGTATTTGTCAAATGTAAAGTCATACTTTCCAAATGGGCCGTAAATAATTCAACTAAAAACTGAAATTCAGTCACTTATTCTCCTTTATTTGGTCAAAATTTCCAAAACTTGTTATTTTCATATTTTTAAAGGGGACCTATTATGCAAAAATCACTTTAAAAGGGGGTTAAGCAAGGTTGTGTGGCAACACTGAATATAGCCAGCATCTAATGGTAAAAATAATTGATCACTGTTATTGATAATCACACTTAGACATTCGCGAGTTAGGGTGAACAAAATCTTATTACACTTATACAAACAAATCTACTTTAAAACGTTCTGTCTCTCGAGCATCCGCTTGTAGCTTTAGTCTGCTAGCACTGCTAGTCAGCTAAAGCTACCGACTTCTTTCACTTACTGTCTCACTTACTGTCTTTGCTCTTCACCCTGTACAATGTCGCTTGTGTGTCTATCCTTGAGTGCAGGAGAAGCATCGGTGGAGGTGTGTGAGCTGGAGCTGGAAGCAGTGTAAATCCAGATTCTTGATCTCGAGTTGAAACGAGCACAGCTCCGTGAACAACGGGCCTTGCTTGATGTACCCCCGGCTGCGGCTCGCTCATCTGAGGTAAGTGTGCCATACAATCTCAACACTCCATCCACCTCAACCCCGTGTGTTTCTCTCTCCAGACCCAGCGCACCGAGGACGCGGTTCATCCAGGGATCATTCACTCCGGCACCCGACCACCGCCCCTGGGTGCAGCCACGTAAGGTGCATACCAGGTTTTGGGGCAGAACGTCTCCTCCTCCTGTGTTCGAGGTCCTCACAGAGAACCGCTTCGCCCCCTCCGTGAGACGAGTCGCGATGTGGCAATCATCGGTGACTCCATCGTTTGCCACGTCCGCGCTGCTTCCATTAAAGGTAACAAGGTACGCACTCACTGCTTCCCCGGTGCTCATGTTAAGGATGTTTCTGCAAAGGTACCTGGTATCCTGAGCACTGGCGAGAGCATCAGAGCTGTCGTCCTCCACGTGGGAGACGGAGACGTGGCAGACGGAGATCCTGAAGAGAGACTTCAGGAGCCTGATCGAGACGGTTCGATGCACCTCACCCGCCACACAAATCATAGTTTTTGGACCGCTTCCTACCTACCGTCAAGTAAATGAAAGGTTCTTTCATTTTTGCTCTGAATGAATGGTTATTAACATGGTGTAAAGCAGGGGTCATCAACTATATTTGTCAGAGGGCCAGAATTTTATGAGACAGTCTCCTTGGGGGCCGGACCCCCAAGAAGAAAATCAAATAAAAATCTCATTTTGGCTTAACATTATGTTTAATGTTTATACTTTTTAATTCTTATACTTTTGCGGTTTTTTGGACAGATATTGCAATTTCGATTTGATTTGCGATTTAATTTTGTAGTCAAGTGAATAATTCAATAATCTGTATTTTAGCTTCTTACTGCTAAAATGCAGTCAGTGTTAGTTAAAAAAGGAGCTTAAAAGATATTAACTTATATTAGCAAACATCTCTGAAATTGTAATTATATATGTGTGTTTGTGTGTGTGTGTGTGTGTGTGTGTGTGTTAATAAAGATAACAAAAAAGATAATAAATTTGTATATTAAAAGTATATTTTCATTTGTTTATCATAAATTTTCATTATTTTTATAAAACTGCAATATTAAACTTAGAGTTAAAATGCACATTTGTAAATAAATAGTTAAAATAGTAAAATAGTGTGATAAGCATTTTGACAAAATAGTTTAAAATATATTTTGGTACATCAAAAAGTGTGGTTATGATAACCATCCGACAAGATAATGCAGGAAAAATTAGTTCTTAAAAGTCACTAAAATGTAATATTTATACCTCATAATTAAATAGAAAATCAGCCGAATAACTGCAAAAATAACCCATTCAAAATGCTGGCTACAGGCCTGACAGTGTAACGTTAAAAGAATGTTTATTAACTGATAAAGTGAAAGTTTAATAAAGACTTCCATTTATTTTAGCCGTAGTGCAAATTAAACATGTCTCATATATAAGTAATAATATAAGCTGGAGCACAGGCTGTAGTTTTTCTGACAAACTGTTTTAACCTAAATTGCACATGTTACTCTGAGAGATCAGGAGAACTGGCAGGCAGGGATCATATACTTTTGCATTTAGCTGTTTATTCTGCAGTTAGTTTTCAGGGCATATTATTTACAGACTTTATCACCCTGCTATAACGACAGACTGTGCGTTAAAGCACGAAACACGAGCATTAACGCCATTATCATGATGGACTCAGTCAGTAGCGAGCTTGAGTTTATGTGACTTACACTTTTCGTTAAAAAAAGCTTTTTATGTCCTTTTTTGTTGCCGCCATCGTCACCTGTGTGTGTCAGACCTCACACACCTCATTCTTGCACGGGGAATTCACCTGCTGTTTAGGCGCTGCTTTCCTGAACGCAGCTACAGCCTCTCACATGACAGCACGGAAAGGCACAGCCTTTCTAGGTTAACATGTCTAGGTTAATATTGACAGCGTGATTTTTTTAAGTGAATTAAATTATTGGTGGGGACATTTCAACAGTTGGTCCTCCTCCGCGTCCCCTCCGTCCATGCTAAATCTACGCCCCTGCTTTTTAGCAAGATGCTCCTCATATAGCCGTTCGCGCTTTCCTCTTTGTTATTGTGGGCGTTTCGCATAGTTCGGTTGCACAATTCTGATTGACCAGTACAAAAGTGTGCTCACTTGATTGGCTAGTAAGGCTGTCACACACAGACGCCTGTCAAACAGACGGCAGTCATGCATTTGCTCTGAGCGTGGAAAGTTAAATAATATACATGTCATATCGCAGCCTCTTGCGATTAGCTAATCGCAATGTTCCAAATCGCGATTGCGATTCGATTTCGATTAATTGCACAGCCCTAGTGTGGACCACTATTTTCTTTTAGATCCTCACAATTTTGGAATCCGAGTCCGGCCCGCTGAGCCGTTCAATCCGGCCCGCGGGCCGCTAGTTGATGATCACTGGTGTAAAGAATAGAAGTTGCTCTTTGCCAATAACTGGAATCTTTCCTGGGAGCGTCATAGGCTTTTCCATGCTGATGGGCTGCACCCCAGCAGTGCTGGAGCTGAACTCCTTTTGGACAACATCTCCAGGATGCTTCGTTCTGTCTGACTAGTAAGGGAAAATTCACAAAATTTACATTTTAGTCATATAGACTCTTGTTTGTCCCACTTATATCACAGTAATGCATATCTGGCTTACCCCATAGAGACTGTGTCTGTTCCTCGTATTATTAGATCAAGAAATAAACTTACTGTGTGCTCTAGAAAAAAATCTATGAAGAATCAAACCAGAAAAACTGCAAAAAATTGAAAATACAAATTTTTTAAAGCTTGGTCTCATAAACATCAGAGGCCTCATGTACAAAGACTTGCGTTGAATTCATTCTAAAACATTGCGTATGGACAAAGCTGTAAATGTGCGTACGCAGTAAAAAATTCAGATGTATGAAACCCTGCGTACGCGGAATCTCACGCATATTCTCTTGTACATCCGAATTAACGTGAAACTGAGCGCACGTGCACGAGCGCAAAACCCCTCCCTGCCTCCTCCACCTAAAAATATGGTAATGACTTAACTTTGGCAAAACCAAACGAAAAAGCAATGGCAAAAGTATACAAAAAGAGAAACTTTACAGAATGTGAATTGGAGGTGCTCCTATCGGAGGTAGACCGGAGAAATTCTGTTATTTGCAAGTTTGTCCTCCGGAATTATTAACAAAAGAAAAAAAATAGAGTGGAAGAGTTTAGCTGACGCGGTTAACGCAGTGGGGTTTGAACATCGCACTGTCAGTGAATTTAAAAAAGAAATGGTCCAATGTAAAGGTGCAGGTTAAGAGGAGAACAGCGGCGCACCGTCAAAGTGTGGACTGAACAGGCGGGGGAACAGGGGATGCTGAACTAACACCCTTTGAGGAGAGAGTTGCCTCAATTGTGGGCGACACTTTACTGACTGTAGTAGTATCTGTGTCTGTGGGAGACACAGATGTATTAGAGGAACACTTTGTTGGCGGTATAGCAGCACCCCTCCGTTCTAATCAAGGCAGCGCCACCAGCATTTCAGCTGCCCAATCGCCCACTATACAACTGACAGAGTGCCTGCCACCTTGGAGCCTCATCCCAGCTATGCTGTTTGTGAGGATGAATTAATCATGGATTGACCAAGGCCACCTTGCTACAATATTTGTTAAGTGCATTTGAGCATCACATATTATTTACACATTTATTGAATGGAAATGTTTCCGATTCACGTATGCAAATTTGTCTTCAGATGGTGCCTTTATAGCAATGTGCGTGCAGTCGATCGCTCCGATTACATTGGGAAAATTGGCTATTATGAAAAACCCTATGTTATCTCTCGCATTAATCACCATATATAGACCCCCAGGACCCTATGTCAATTTTCTAAAAGAGTTTTCTGACTTACTAGTTAAAACTGATAAAATACAAACTGTAGGAGACTTTAACATCCACATAAATTATGCTAACGATACATTAGGGCTCGTGTTTACAGATTCACTAACGTTGTTGGTCCAACCCATTGCTTAAAGCATACATTAGATCTAATTTTATCTCATGGAATTGAGGTCATTGAAGTAGACATTATACTACAAAGTGATGATATAACAGACCACTACCTCTTACTATATAAGCTGTGTTTACCTGAAATTAGCAGATCTGCACAGATATATCGCCCTGGTAAAACTAAAGATGAATTTTCAAATAACTTACCTGATCTTTTTCTATTTCGAAATGGCAAACGCAAAAGACCTTGATGTAGTAATCAGCAGTATGGATGCTATCTTTACTAAAACACTAAATACTGTGGCACCCATCAAATTAAAAAATGGCTAGAGAAAATAAAACCACACCATGGTATACCAGTCATAATCACGCTCTCAAAACAGCAACCCGTGCCCTGGATCATAAGTGGAAAAAAGCTAAATTAGCGGTTTTCAGAATTGTGTACAAAGATAGTATGTCCAGCTATAGGAGGGCTCTAAAATCCGCCAGGGCTGAGCACCTCTGCAAACTGAAAATATTTATAACAATTCTAGATTTTTATTTAACACCATTGTGTCACGGTTGTGGATCTATCTGTTCTTATTGTATGTGTGTGTGTGTGTGTGTGTGGCAAGTGGGTGTGTTTGTTTGGGTATATCTTCACCGCGTGGTGTGTGTGTGTTTACATTCATCAGTTGGGTTATCACATGTCTTGTTTCGACTCATCTCACTCAGCTGTTTTCATTCAACCACAGCTGTTGTGCATTACTGCGCGCCTTTATATGTTCAGTGTTTGTAGATAGCATTTGTCAGTCCGTTGTTTGTTCACCTCTGTGTCTGCTTCCTGTTAGGCACTGTCGCTAAATCCGCTGGTGGTGAATCGTCATAAGTCTGTTATATTTGGACCTTATGCACGTCTCCGTTTCATTGATGTTGTTGCAACTGCCTGCACTGATGACAACCATATCAGTGAGAAACTTCACCCCGGATCTGCTGCTCTGATGAACTATTACCGCTGGTAAGCGTGTCGATTTCCTTGAGAGTTGCTCCATAGCACTAACCTCCCCTTCCCTCGATATCTGGTAAGATATCAGTGAGAGACTTCACTTCGGATCTGTTTCTCGGATGAACTATTACCGCTGTTTAGCGTGTTGGATTCCTTGTGAGGAGCACCCTTGCTCTACACAATTCCTCTATATCTGGTGAGATCTATAGCACTTGTTATCTCTATTAATAAATCATCTTGCATTCACTTGCATTTGGGTCTCCTGTGTATATTTGTGACAGAACGGACTGACCATGATGGACCCAGCAAGTGTCTCAGAGATCCAGAGTGTGTTGTCACACAGTTCTGCTCGTATGGACCAACAGGACAAGCAAATGATGATCACCAGTCTGGCCATCCAGGCGTTGGTCACCCAAGTTTCTGAGCTCTCCACTCAGGTACAAAGACTGAGCTCTGGATTGAGTTCCACGGCGATTTCACAAGCTCCTCCCACCATGCCACCCACAAGTCCTGCACAAGAGGAGAATCATCGCACCACTGAACCGCGGCTTCCACCACCAGCATGTTATTCGGGTGAGCCTCATTTATGCCGTCCATTTTTAGCCAAATGTTTACTATATATTACATTACAACCCTCGTCATTTCCCACCGAGGAGAGTAAGGTGGCATTTGTTATCAATCTACTAACCGGTAAGGCGGCTCTTTGGGGTACCACAGTCTGAGAGCGAAAACCTCCTTGTTGCGCTTCTTTTAAGACATTTTCTGATGAACTTAAGACCGACTTTTTGACCGAGCAGTTTCAGGCAGAGAGGCGGCTCGGAGGCTTGCTGAACTTCGACAGAACAATCTGAGTGTGGCTGAATTTTCCATCGATTTCCGTACTCTAGCAGCCGAGTGTAAATGGAGAATGGAAGCACAGTGGAATATATTTTTTCATGGACTAGCGGATTATATAAAGGATGAGATTTACGCATTTACCGAAGACCTTAGATGAACTCATTGAGTTAGCCATCACAGTTGACACTTGACTGCAGCAGAGGGGAGTTCACAAAAAGCGACACACACCACACCTAACCACACAGACTCTTTTTGCTTCAACAGCTCCTGATTTCACTTCACTTGACCGCGAGAACGAACCCATGCAGATGGGCAGAGCTCGTCTTTCCGGAGAGGAGAGACGTCGACGTCGAGCAGCAGG
Organism: Danio kyathit; assembly: GCA_903798195.1. NCBI lineage: Eukaryota > Metazoa > Chordata > Actinopteri > Cypriniformes > Danionidae > Danio > Danio kyathit. Next base: position 16,557,017 of record LR812541.1, read on the forward strand.
GCTGTGTATGTACTGTGGGGGCGCTGGACATTTTGTGGACCTGTGTCCAGTCAAATGCAAGAGTCCGGTCAGGGGTAAGAGTTTGAGGGTTGGTGAGGCTTTATAAACGAACCTTCTTCAGACAGCACTACGTTGCCCATAAGACTGTGTTTTGATTCTGAGGTTCATGACTGTCTTGCGCTCGTTGATTCTGGAGCTGAAGGAAATTTTATTGATTCTAGTCTGGCTTATAGGCTGAAAATTCTTGTGAATTCTCTTTCCTCACCTATTGCTGTTCACTCAATTAGCGATATTTCTCCTCCTACCATTACGCATTCCACGGGTGCTCTCAAACTCATAACTTCTGGTAATCACTCTGAAACCATTAAGTTTTTCTTAACAGAGACGCTCGCCACTCCTGTGGTTCTCGGTCATCCTTTGTTGGTGTTGCATAAACCTCACATTAATTGGGGTTTTAATTCTGTTTTCTCTTGGAGCGAGAGTTGTCATGAGTCCTGTCTATTGTCTACTTGTTCTGTTGTGTCTCGTTCTGTGTTGCAGGAGGAACGGATGGATCTATCAAACGTGCCTCGTGAGTACCTTGAACTGAAGGGAGTGTTCAGTAAGTCCCGGGCTGCATCTCTTTCTCCGCATCGTCCCTATGACTGTGCCATAGATCTATTACCAGGTACGTCTCCGCCTAAAGGCAAATTATACTCGCTTTCTGCTCCAGAGAGGGAGGCCATGGAGAAATATATTTCTGATTCTCTAGCAGCCAAGATCATCCATCCCTCTTCTTCACCGGTGGGGGCGGGATTTTTTTTTGTGAAAAAGAAGGTTGGTTCCCTTCATCCTTGCATTGACAATCGGGGGCTGAACAACATCACGGTAAAGAATACTTATCCTTTGCCGTTGATGTCTTCAGCCTTTGAACATCTGCAGGGGGCGAAATTTTTCACAAAACTAGATCTCCGCAATGCTCATCATTTGGTCCGCATAAGGGCGGGGGATGAGTGAAAAACGGCGTTTAACACCCCTAGAGGGCATTTTGAGTACTGCGTTCTGCCCTTCGGTCTTTTCAATGCTCTGGCTTTAGCGGCTGTTAGAGAATAGTCTTTATGTCAAGGCGGAGAAATGCGTTTTTCATGCACAGTCCGTTTCTTTTCTAGGGCATATTGTGTCAGTCGAGGGGATGCGCATGGATCCAGAGAAGATTCAGGCTGTGGTAGATTGGCCAACTCCAGATTCCCGTAAGGCCCTACAGAGTTTTCTGGGCTTTGCCAATTTTTACCGGCGATTTATTCGCAATTTCGGCCAGCTCGCCACACCTCTGACTGCCTTGACCTCTTATAAAACGCCGTTCAGGTGGTCCAGCGCAGCCGAAACCGCGTTTGCGGATCACAAGAATTTGGAGTACATCAGAACCGCTAAAAGATTAAACTCTAGGCAGGCTCGGTGGGCATTATTTTTTCGGTCGTTTCAATTTTACCATCTCTTATCGACCAGGTTCTAAGAACATCAAACCTGACGCGTTATCCCGTCTTTTTGATTTTTCGGAGCGCGCATCGTCACCCGACCCCATTGTCCCACAGAAGATTTGTGTTTCCAGCATGACATGGGAGATCGAGTCGAAGGTTCGCGGGGGGTAACGCCCCCGATCGGATGCCCACCGGGTCGGTTATTCATGCCAGAGGAATTTCTGTCTGACGTTATCCAGTGGGGACATTCCTCCAGGGTAGCATGTCATCCAGGAGTGAGTCACACACATTTTGCTGTTAAACAACGATTCTGGTGGCCAGTTATGGCTCGTGATGTGTGTGATTTTGTCTTGGCTTGTTCTGTTTGTGCAGTTTCTAAGACTTCCAATCGCCCTCCCGATGGACTTTTTCAGCCGCTGTCAGTGCCTTCAAGACCCTGGTCACACATCTTGTTAGATTTCGTTACAGGCCTTCCATCCTCGAACGGCAACACGGTGGTTTTAACCATGGTGGACCGGTTCTCGAAGGCGGCTCATTTCATCCCTCTGCCCAAATTACCTTCAGCCAGAGAGACAGCGGTTGCGGTCGTTAATCACGTCTTTCGCATTCATGGCCTCCCGATGGATGTGGTTTCTGACATGGGTCCTCAGTTCCATGGATCCAAAGTCAAGCCCGTTTTTCATACGCTGGTAAGCATGTCGATTTCCTTGAGAGTTGCTCCATAGCACTAACCTCCCCTTCCCTCGATATCTGGTAAGATATCAGTGAGAGACTTCAATTCGGATCTGTTTCTCGGATGAACTATTACCGCTGTTTAGCGTGTTTGATTCCTTGTGAGATCTATACCAGTTGTGACTCTTGTTATCTCTATTAATAAATCATCTTGCATTCACTTGCATTTGGGTCTCCTGTGTATATTTGTGACACATTGCTAAATTAACAAATAATCGGCAATCTTTGGAACAAAATGTCCCACTGCAAATTAGTAGTGATGACTTATTAAGATGTTAACCTCATCAACTCTATTTTTAGGCCATGTTCCAAATCCTTTCAAGCTAGCTGTTATTAAGTCTATTATTAAGAAACCACAACAGGACCCCAGCAACTTAGCAAATTATAGGCCTATTTCAAATCTTCCATTTATGTCTAATATACTGGAAAAAGTTAATTCTGCCCAATTATGCTCCTTTCTGCAGATGAACAATGTTTTGTGTTTGAGTCAGGTTTTAGGCCTCATCACAGTAAAGAAATCGCAATAGTGAAAATAACCAACGATTTACTGTTAGCAGCTGACCAAGGGTGAATCTCGCTATTAGTTTTACTTGATCTCAGTGCTGTATTTGACACCATCGACCACAATATCCTCATAGATCGCTTAAATTCTACAGTTGTCCAGGGACAGCCTCTACAGTGGTTAAAGTCATACTTAACTGACCAGTTTGTGAATATAAATGGACAGCTTTCACAAGTCAGGTCAGTAAAGTATGGGGTGCCTCACGGATCATTTTTAGGCCCTTTGCTGTTTATAATATACATGCTACCCCTGGGAGACATTATTAGAAGACACGGGATCAGCTTTCACTGCTATGCAGATGATACTCAATTATATATTTCAACAAAACCTGATGAGACGTCTGAACTGTCTAAGCCAGTAGTTCTCAAACTTTTTTTCACCAAGTATCACCTCAGACATAAACTTTCTCTCCAAGTACCACCATAATGACTAGTGTTAAAATACAGTAGCATAGCAGGCCTAATTAAGCAACTACAGCACTGCACACTCCGGGTGCTCCGGTTTCCCCCACAAGTCCAAATACATGCGGTACAGGTGAATTAGGGAAGCTAAATTGTCTGTAGTGTATGTGTGTGAATGAGTGTATGAGTGTTTCCCAGTGATGGGTTGCGGCTGGAAGGGCATCTGCTGCGTAAAAAACATGTGCTGGATAAGTTGGCGGTTCATTCCGTGGTGGCGACTCCCGATTAATAAAGGGACTAAGCTGAAAAGAAAATGAATGAATGAATAAATGGCACTGTTCTTAAAAAGTAAAAAGAAAACTGCTGTACTTGTAAAGTATTAATGTATAGTCGCCTATTCATCAAAACCTGGAAATGTTGCTTAGACCTGTATAGGCTATGTCATGCACATATACATTATATATTTCTTATACATTTTGAAATATAAGTTGCATGTACATATGACATATTTGTATATATTTGAAATTAAACATTAACTTTTATTTTAAATAGATCATTTGAAATCATTTAAATTAGAAATTAGATCTGTTGCTTGCCATTTACAGTAGGTCTATGTGTGTCAGAAAAGAGAGTGATTAAATGCATACAGTGCTTGAACAATACATGTGTGCGCTATTTCCGTGATTTAGTGTGAATGAGATAATTTTTTTTAAGTGAACAGTGAAGTTTGCGTTAACCGCGCACCGGCAGCTGTTTTTTAAGCAGACTTGGGTACAGTTTGCAGTTCCTCCGTCTGTGCACAAGGAGACTAACTTTAATTATATTCTACCTGTAAGCTTTAAGCATGGCAAAGTTGCTTGAGTCTGTTCTAATTAGCCTAAATCTGAGGTAACAAACTAAACCGAAAGCCACGCTGCTTTACAAAACGAATAACTTTATATATCGAAAACACTCATTACTTTACACAACTACGAGCGCACGTTTTAACACATTTGTAATAATTGTTTTACCTATGATGCAACATCGGGAAAATCGTGAGTTTGCAGTAACTGAAACGCCAACACAACAGCACCGGTCTACAGAAGGGCTTCTGTAGCATGTGTGTATCTGCTCCGCAAGCACCGGGCGCATCTTCCTCTGGCTCTGTGCCGAGCGGACTGATTTTTAACATCTGATGACGCGATGCACTAAAGTATACATTTAAAGCACACTAGCATAATCATACACTTCAGGGAACAGCCAATGCTGTCTGATCACATGAGTATCTGTGTTATCGTACACGTCAAAGGGTTAAAAGTGTGTTCATTTTATTCTTTTATTATTCAGCGATTCTTCCGTGTACCACTGGAAAGTGCGTGTACCACTAGTGGTATGCGTACCACAGTTTGAGAACCACTGGTCTAAGTTAACTGAGTGTATTAAAGATGTTAAAGACTGGATGACCAACAATTTTCTTCTCTTAAATTCAGACAAAACAGAATTATTACTTATTGGGCCTAAATCCTGTACACAGCAGATCTCACAACTCGACCTGCAATTAGAGAGATACATAGTTAGCGTTAGCTCTACTGTAAAAGATCTGAGTGTTATATTAGACAGCAATTTAACTTTTGAAAATCATATCTCCCATGTCACAAAAACCACCTTCTTTCATCTGAGAAATATCGCTAAGTGACCAAGTATGCTATCCAGCTCAGATGCAGAAAAGCTAGTTCATGCTTTAAAGACGTGTAGGCTGGATTACTGTAATGCTCTGTTCGCTGGTTGCCCAGCATCCTCTATTAATAAACTTCAGCTAGTACAAAATGCAGTTCTTACCAAAATATGATTATATCACCGCAATTTTATCCTCCTTACACTGGCTGCCTGTTACGTTTCGTATTGATTATAAAATATTGCTTCTTAACTATAAAGCTTTAAATAATCTAGCTTCTGTTTATCTAACCAACCTTCTGTCTCACTACAATCCAACCCACTCTTTAAGATCTCAAAACTCAGGGCTTCTGGTAGTACCTAGAATAGCACAGTCAAGTAAAGGAGGTCGAGCCTTCTAATTTATGGCTCCTAAACTCTGGAATAGCTTTCCTGATAATGTTCGAGGCTCAGACACACTTTCACAGTTCAAAACTAGATTAAAGACCTATCTGTTTAGTAAAGCATTGTTGGGGTATTTACAGTTTTAACTCAAAGAATGACCAATCTGGCAGATGAAGAGTCAGAGATTCAAATAAATAAATAAATAAAGTTTACTGAAGATAGTTTGCAGTTTCATCAGCAGAAGCCAGCTTCAACACTCGCAATGAGTTCCTAGGCCGCTCTGCTTACAGTCACAAATCAATAACAATTATACTCTCACATAACGTCATTATCTGCGTAGGTGTTCTAACCTGGGGTGCATTTCCCAAAACCATCGTTAGCATCGTTAGTAACTAAGGTCGCAAGTTCTGTCGTTACAAACATAGTTCATTGATTTGCTGTTTCCCCGAATCCATCGTTCCAACGAACATTCGCAAACTGCGTCGCAAACTTGAGCACTTGAAACGACACCTCTGGAGCTTTAGTTAGAAGCATAGTTCCTGGCTGTGTTCTATTCCCACTTATCCCCCCTATGCCCTATTAATCTAGAACATTCTGACATTCAAAGTTGGAATTATTAAAAATAAAAAAGCATTAAGGTAATCTCTCTTAGGTGTAATTTGCTTTCAAAGTATTTTTACAGTTCAGTTTTAGCGATCTTCATGTTTACAATTGTGCTCCCTTCACAGTGCACTTTGAAAACATTGATGTAATTTTGAACACAGCCTCATGGCGAAAGCTATAGGTATATTTAAAAACGGAAATTATGTTGCGTCTCCAAAGCTTGTGAAAATAAAAAAACATAGCATGCATTAATTATTTTATTTTATAGTGGGTTATTTATTAAAGGGTCACGAAACACCAAAACACTTTTTTTGAGCAGTTGACAGTCATATATGTGTCCCACGCTGCTATAAACACTATTAGGACACATATATTGCACTAAAAAGTAAAAAATTGGTTGTTTTTGCGTTATTTTGAGCAAATTCGTTCTTCCGGTTTGAAACGAATTTTTGAAGCTACGTCACGGCCATGAGATACATAGGGGTAAATCCAGCCAGGAGAGTGGCTGTCTGTCTTTTTGAGGACGTTCTGACGCATCTGAGTGTGCGGCATTAATTCATGAGAAGACGTGCTTCAAACCAATCAGCGCGCTCTATTGTGTATGACGCGAAACTTCATTAATATGCATGATAGCTCCGGAGACTGTATACACTGTACAGACGGCAGAGAGACGCCACGTTGTGTTGCTAAAACAAGTGAAAGAACAAGAATTTGGAGACATGGGTCGTCGGTGTGCAGCAACAAGGTTTTGTTTTCATTTTCCCTCTATGAAAGAGCAGCTGGACTCACGTGTGGATTACAGTGCACGCGACACGCGACAGAAATCCGTTTGTAAGGAACATTTTTTACCCGAGAGTTTTTCGCATCTGGAAATGGTGAAATCCGGATTTACCGCTCGTCTCCATTTAATAAAAAGACACAGTTCCAGTTTGATTGTCTGTCTACAGATTTGGTAAGTGTGTTTGCAGTGCAGTGCCCTTTGTTTTACCCAGATTGCAAAGTTAGTTCGTGGTCAACAGAGCTCTTTCAGTTTTTAAAGACATACCTCAGCCAAAATGATTTAGTTACCAAGTTTACAGTATTAATATCACTGCAATATTATAGTCCAATTTTATAGACTGAAAGATCCGCTGTAAATGCTGCTCTCCAAATGTAAACATGATCAAACTTTTCCTGTTGTGCAGGATTTTCGCCGCATTTTGTGACAGGATATAGTATATATATACACACGGCTTTCTGACGCTACCTACCGAGTCATCCAAGTTACCGAGAAATGCGGAGGATTTTTTTTTCTCCCATTCGCCGTGCGGTATCAAACATTGGATTAAAACTCCACTCTCCAGCAGTTCCTCGCTTTCAATATCTCGTTTGTCACAGGCAACATGCAGGAAATGTTCCTGAATAAAAAGTGAAAATGCCAAACTGCAGTTAAAGTTGACAAATTAATAATTTGGCAAGTAGTTCGATTACTGATGGCCATGTAAACACAGTCACTGTCTTTCTCCCCTGCGTCTGCGTGCCCAAACAGAAACTCCCATATTTGCATATCCTTCCCTCTTTCCCTCCCCTGACACTCCCACCTAAACAGAGCTGGACACGCCCACTTTTCCTGACTTTTTTCAAACTAGAGGTGTGAAAACACCCTGCTGAGACAGGGGGTTTCATGGCCCTTTAAGTGTCTCTGCTGTATATGACATGGGTCTGTTGGTTAGAACTTTCCGCTGTGGTTTGCATGTGTCAAATTGTAATTTTTTTTAAATAAATAAACAATATCCTAAATAATAATAATCATCATCATCAATAATATTATTATTAAAGTAAATATATTTATAATAAATCGCCTCATTATTTATTTATTTTTTTTATTTATTTATTTATATGATTTATATATGATATTAGAATAGTGTTAGCTTTTAAGTGATTTTATGTTTTAGAATAGAATATGTAATGTACAACTTCTCAATAATATTAGTAAAGCAAACACAGGCCCTATATGTGCCATTTACCTATATTTCAATGAATATAGAAAACGAGTGCATGTTTTTACCAAAACTAATATTGGATTTTATTTTAAATGCGTGTTTGTGTAAAACAATATAATTTGCACAAAGAAATGATGGGGTTGTTCTCTAAAGAAGTTACACCACCCCGTTTAGAGCAGCATTATGGGCGTTTTCGTGGTTCAAGCGATGGATCTGCGACAGAGAAACTATGGGCTTTGGGAAACACTCATCGCTACATCGTTCTTTTGCCAAACGATGCATCATACTATGATAGTTCAGCCGCGAGTTACGTCGTTGTTTGGGAAACGCACCCCTGATTGGTTAAAACACAGATAGACTTAGAAAATTTCCACGTGAGTGCGTGCGTACAATTCTGAACAATATCTTAAGCATAAACGTCAGCCATCCACTAGACTGTTTAGAGCTGACTTCAGACCTGTTAAAATGATCTACAATCAAGTAAAACACACACTTAAAGTACAATCTGTTTCTTATCCAAGGCTGAGTGTACTTCTCAGCCATCTTTATCAAAACTGGTTAAAAACTGGTATAATCTACATTCAGACAGTTACTTTAAAAGAATTATCCGTAAAAATAGCAAAATCACTTAAGACATTTTAGATAGTATTAACTCATAGAAATAACAATAGAAACAATAGAAGTTGTTTCCAGTCCTCAGCCGTTCTTTTCCACTCGAGGTCTCCGTGACCTCTGACCTAGTTTGGTGGCTCCTGAAAATAGTTTCAAAGAGACAGGCAATGCCTTGAACATTCTTGCATAAGCAGTGTATTTAACTCATTCATTAGTTGAAATCATTTCAAAGTTAAATACTCGTTCAAATAATCAATTATTTATCTTTGATGAAAATAATGAGCAATTGGATGATGAGGAAAGGATAAACATCCACGCTGAGATAGATGGGACCGGATGGGATGGTAGAAATCCGAATCCTGCAGCATACACACAATGCATCACAAAACGATATGATGCATGAATGTGCTCCACGCAGGTGAGCTGACTTGACAACCACCTGTAGGACACACTCCTCCTTAATACACCAGACATTGTGTTAGAAACTCTTATCTGCTTTACATGTTTGTTTCTCTGTTTGTTTCTATAACTGCTGTTCTCATTTGTAACACTCCATTTTTGCATCTTGTTTAAAACACTATGAACAGCAGCAACGCTAATCATTTTCTTTATTCTCTATTTTTACCTGGGGATGCTCATTCCGAGGTCCCTAGAAACTATTCAGCACCACTGATGCGATCCATGGCCTGTAAAGAGATGATACCAAGATATCCACAATCCTGGACCAGGCCGTATCCCGAGCTGATGCTGTGGTCATCATGGAGGAATAGAGTGCATGAGACTGATTCCTGAAAGACCACAGTGACAGCATCTAGACTGCAGCACCACACAGGAAGTTTGGCCAGAAGAATAATGGTCGTGCTCAACAGAGCCTAGTTCCTCTCAAGGTTTTTTTCCCATCACATCGTCAGTAGGTGAAGTTTTTTTCCTCGCCACTGTCACCACTGGCTGGCTTGAAATAAACCCTAAATATTAAATATTAATTAATATTTATATAATTAATATAATATTAAATATTAAAATATGCAATTTTCATTTAAATATAAAACTATCACTTGAATTATGTCAAGTCTTGAGCACAACCTTATTAATATTTTCATTAAAGTATTAATATACAAAAAATAGCCTAGTGGTTAGCGTGCCAACATATGTTGCAGTAGCACATCAGGGCGTCCTGAGTTCGAATCTCAAGCACATTTCCCTACCCCTCTCTCACCAACTTCGCTTCCTGTCTAAATACTGTCCTATCTAAAAAAGGGCAAAAAAAATTATCTTTAAAAAAAAAGATAAAGCAATAGATTATAACAACATGATAACAAAAGATGGTCTGTGTCTTACTTGATACTGACTGATTAATCTTATTCTTATCATTAAACTGACGCTGCTTTTATGTGCTTTGTGTCACACTATGGACTCACACTCACTTATTTCATATAATTAAAGCACTGTGGTCATCATTATACTTTGTTCTCATTTATCAAGTGATAATCTCCACCCAAAATAATGGAAGATTTAGGAACTTTGTCTACCCAATATTGAATTTTATCACTGATCTTATTCAATAAAATTGTATTCTCCTTAGAAGTGTTGTACCCATATATATTTACTAAAATAGAAATATTTTGCCCAAGTGATACAACAAGCAATAGAAAGTGACCCTTATCATCACTAACTTGGTTGGAGACTTCAATATGGTAATAAACGGTGAATTAGATGGGTTTCCCTCCAGAGCCGCCTCTATAAAAAATTTAATTCTAAATCATTTTCTGTTGAGATTTTCTGTTGTAGATATATGGAGAGAAATAATCCACAACAGAAACTCTATACCTGGTGCAGCAAGAATCATTCTAAAAAAATCTTGAATAGACTTTTGGTTAGTTTCTCAGAGCTATGCTAGTAACTGTAAATCAATTAATATCCACACTTCTCCGCTCACAGATCACAGTGCTGTTTCTCTTAGAGTTTGTCTCTCTGCATTACTTGATCTATACTCATCTTCTAACTGGAAATTGAATAAATATTTGCTCCAGTCTGAGGATGTTAAAAAGAATATTGTATTATTAATTGAGAAACACTGGAGCAGAGCTTCAGTAGAGAACACATATTGTGGACAGTGGGAGCTGCTGAAGTTTGAAATTGGCAAATACTTTAGGAAATTTGGCAGCAATTTAGCTAAACATCAACGAGCAGAAGAAAATAAGGTGGTGACTGAAATTACAAGGCTCTCCTCTAAACCTCCAGAGCGACTTAGGTTTGCCACCCTACAGATTAAATTAGATAGTATGTACACTTACAGGGCACAAGGAGCTTAAATAAGATCTAGACAAAAGTGGATGGAAGAAGGAGAATGTAATACAGCATACTTTTTTAGGTTGAAAAAGAGTTTGTTGAAACCTTAAATGTTGATGGCATAGTTACTAATGATTCTAAAAAAATAGCTCATTATTGTGCTACATTTTATAGCAATCTTTACAAGGAAAGATACTCAGAAGAGGCAGCTTGTAATTTTTTGGAATCTGTCAAACAATACAAAACTATTTCAAGTAATGATAGAGACTTTTGTGATAAGGACTTGACTTTATTAGAGGTTAAGGATTCGATTAATGACCTTAAAAACAATAAGGAAACTCTTCCTCCAGCTCTTACGCAAGGATTAATTACTCTTATCCCAAAACCCCAAAAGGATTTGCTTTCAATTGATAACTGGCGACCAGTCTCTCTACTTAACAATGATTATAAGTTGTTAGCTATTATATTTGCTAAAAGATTAAAGTCTGTACTGGACTCTGGGTAACACTTTATTTTGATGGTCCATTTGGGTATTAGTAGACTGTCTGCTTAATATCTGTTGACACTGACATTTAACAGTCCTTCAACAGACATTTAACTGACTATAAGACACTTTGCAAGTACATGTCAACTTACACTAACCCTAACCCCAATCCCAACCCTAACCCCAACCTAACAGTCTACTTATAATCTAATGATAATTAGTTGCAATGTAACTTACATTCAACAAACGGACCATCAAAATAAAGTGTGACCGGACTCTGTAATAGGTGAGACACAATCTGGGTTTATGACCAAAAGACATATTGTTAATAACATAAGGCTGATTCTTGACTTATCGGTCTACTCAGAAGTAATACAGGAGAACAGTTTCATTCTTTTTCTAGACTTTTATAAGGCATTTGACTCCTTGGAGCATAAATTTATTGTTCAAACATTATATAAATTTGGATTTGGGGACATGTTTTGCAAAGCAATTAAAACTCTTTATAATAATGGCACTTCTTCTATTAAATAAAAAAATGGCACCTCACCAAAGATTTGGCTTATTTAGGGGGGTTAGACAGGGGTGCCCTATATCTCCTTATTTATTTTTACTTTGTGCGCAACTACTGCCTACATTTGTCTATGAAAGTGCTATACAAGGTTTCTGTTTAGCGGGTCGAGAAATAGTTATTAGCCAGTTGGCTGACGACACCACTGTTTTTTTAAAAAAGATGCTTCCCAAATTCCTATAGTTATTGATAGAATTGAACTTTTTTCTAAAGCATCAGGCCTTAAGCTAAACTTAAGCAAATGTGAACTAATGTCAATTAAAGAGTGTGCGGCTCCCACTGTCTACAATATCCTATTAAGTCGGAAGTAACATATTTAGGTATTGTGATTACTAAAAACCAAGAAAGGAGATCTTCTCTTAACTTTGATCCTGCTATTATTAAGACACAGAGAAGATTTCAGACATGGTTGCAGAGAGACTTGTCTTTAAGAGGCAGGGTGTTGCTTACCAAAGCAGAGGGTATAGCTAGGCTTACTTTCCCTGCACTTTCTTTATATGTAGATAATATGGTCACTGATTTACAAACACAACTTTTCTCCTCATCAGTATTTTATCTGGAACAATCAGGACATTTTCTATAAAAACAAATCTTTATTTTTAAATGGTTGGTTTGAGAAAAATATTTTGACTATCTCAGTTATTTAATTCAGAAGGTCTTCTTTTAAATTATAAAGAGTTTTTATGCAAGTTTGATTTCCCGGTAACTCCAAAAGAATTTTCCATTGTAATGGATGCAGTTCCTAAAGGTGTTATAATGCTTTTTAGAGGCTATGGTGGAGTATCCAGTGTTTGTCTGTGCCATTGCACCTCTTGGAAACTTCAGTGGGAAAAATATGTTTTTTGGGATGAAAATATATGACCAGATTCAATGGAAAAAGTTTATTCTTTGTCTGTAAAATATATAATAACTAACAAAATTAGAGGAATTTCATTTAAACTGTTACACAGATTTTACTCAGCCAAGACTTTTTTGCAGATTTAAGTCAGATATAGATACATGCTGCTCTTTCTGTAATATGCCCAGTGAAACTGCTGATCATATTTTTTGGAATTGCCCTCATGCACAATACTTTTGGATTGAGCATTCTTTGGTCATTCATCGCAAAATACTACCGGGATTCTTGTTATCTTTTGAGGATATCCTGTTGGGTTTTTTCAATACTCTCGATGATAAAAGTAAGGAATATTTCATTATTAATCTCCTTTTAATCCTTGCAAAATTCCATATACAACAGCGCTGTAAAGTCTCTCAACGTAAACCTTGTTTTATTGTTTTGGAAAAGGAACTTCAACAGTACATTAGAACTATTGCTTCCTCTAAAAATCTTAAAGCTATCAGAACTGTTAACTTATTTTCCTTTTTTAATTTTCTTAACACATGATTTTTAAATTATTTGTTTTTTGTTGTTGTTTTTTTCTCTTGTATGTGCTTATTTGATGCTTTACTTCTCTGTAAAACTCATGTACGCTCTACGTAACAAATTTGTATGATGATGTTATTGTTACCCTGACATTAATAAATAAAAATTAATTTAAAAAAGTGATAATCTCCAGAGAGGATGTCAGGATTAATATTATGTAAATGCTGTTGTTTTCCCTTGTGCTAGGATTGGTTTGCACATCGTAATTGACAAAAATGCACAAAATATCAGTTCCCACTTTATATTAGGGGGTCTTAACTTATATGTATTTGCTTCATAAAATAAATACAATGTACTTACTGTGTTTATAATGTCTTGCAGAACACTTCTGGTGCTCTTCAGGTGGGACTCGGGTAGGGTTAGGGACAGGTTGGTGCTATGGGTAGGTTTAAGGGTGGGTTAAGGTGTAAAGGATGGACAACAGTGTAACTAAAGATGTAATTACAAAAGTTAATTGCACATATAACTACATGCAGGTATTTAATCGATCATAAGTACAATCTAAAAACATGTATTTACACAATAATTACATATTATTAAAGGCCACCTTATATAACATGGGACCAGATATTCATTTAGAAAGACCAGGAAAAAGGCTTGAAGTCAGTAGTTTTTAATTTTCCTGATGTTACAGAAGATTTACACTCACTGCTCAGTTTATTCGGTACGTCTGTTCAACTGCTCATTCCTGTAAATATCTGCCACACAATGGATTTGAGCATGTAATTGTGGTCAAGATGTTCAAACTAAGGAGCGTTAGAGCGTATCCCCCCCCCAAAAAAAATACAATTAGAACAATTACAGATGAATTTATTTGTGATTGGAAAAGCAGGAGTATCACACCAAACCATTCAGAAGTTAAAACTATTGTGTTGTCTAAAAAATTATATAATAACTTTTTGTGGGAAATTACATATATATTGTTAGTCGGGGCTGTATCAATTTATGCTCTAAATGACAAAATGTCTATTTTAAATTAGGAAGAAACAGTCTGCAGAACAAACGATGCTTAAACACAAACCCAATAGTTGTTAATTCATTCATTCTCAAGTTTTTCAAGTTTTATGTGTGTTTCTATCCTGTCAGCCGTAGTCCTCGGGGGTGGGCAAAAGCATATCTCCGTTGTGATTGGCCGGACTGCCTGTCAATCAAACGGCTAACGAAGGGTCAAACGTTTCACCTCCGACCCCAGAGTTCCACTTCCGATCTTGAAGCATTGGTCGACATCCTACACGTTATTTCCATGAGGACAGTAGAGAAAATCCTGATTTGGACTTGTCTGGAACGCAGAATAACACATCGTGTTTTAAATGCCGCAATGCATTGTGGGAAATGCAAACAATCAGCTATTTAAAGGAGTTTAAATGCTAATTAACACATATTTCAAACATAAAAACAACTCCATGTTGTTCTTAAACCTGTGTCTCTCCTGTGTAGGCAGTAATTAGCGGAAGTTTAAAAAATGCCACCGTCGAGAAGAAGTAACTCTCGTATACGTACTATAAATACTTATTGATTTTACAGCGTTAACTGGATGTGTGGGAGGAGCCTGGTGTGGCTTGGGCGGGGCGCCTATGTGTCCCCAGATCTCCATGTGAGAATACGGATGATCTGGCTGGTTCACAGGCGCTCTGCGCTCCCGTACGATCCCCCGAAACTCGTACGCCGATTTGGGAGATGGACGTGTTTCCCTGGCGTACGGGTGGAGGCTTTTATTTAATCTCTGTCTACAACTTCACCAGCTTTCATTTACTTTCACTGTTCAATTGTTCACATCCTCTACAACCTCATGTGTTGGACGATCAGCAATATTAAACAACTCTTCTTTGTGCTTCTCTTTCTCCTACAAACTGCACTAATAATTCACAACAATGCTTTGGGTTATTAGAAACAGCGGTGACTGCTAGCTGACCTTACATTGGCAGATTATGGAGACACAGAGCACAGTGAACGCTGCTGGACTCACTCATATTACAGCTTTTATTTCAACAAATCAAACTTTACAAAACACATTTTACTTGTATATGAAAACAAAACCCGTGGTTCTGTAAACAGGCATGTATCATAGTTTTTCCAGTTGTCACACAGACAGCTCAGTGGCTCAGTAATGAGCGCCACCCGCGCACTTGCCTCACAGCCACAAGGTTAAGGGTTCGAGTCCCGGCTGGAAAACTTTCTTTCCAGCTTGAATTTGCACATTCTCCCCGTCCTCACCTGCTATCATCCACACTCCAAACACACGCTGTAAAGCTCAGCCGGACAAACTCTTACTCTGTGTTTGTGTGTAAATGAGAACTGGGTTTTTCCCAGCACTGAGGGTTGTGGCAGGAAGAGCATTCAGCAGTTAAACATATAACAAAGTAATCAGCAGTTCATTCCGCTGATAAAGCAGAGACTGAAGGAAGGTGAGTGAGTCATTTTATTTTTTTTCACAAATTCATCGCCTTTTCTTACATTTTAATTAACAAATTACAGAAAATCTTTTTTCCTATTTATTTTACCTGATAGGTTTACCAAACACTTTGTGAATGTTTTTTCATTATTTATTGTTTTAATAAAGTGCTTTATTTGCTCGTTGGCATCGGGTATAGTACAGATATTTTAGCTAGAGTGAAGCGCATATAAGTGTTTTGTTAAACAAACCGGTTTAGTAAAGTATTCAACATGACCTGTTCAACTGATATATTTATATTAAGGTCTTTTAATTCTAGTGTAGGTTACTTTATTACTTTATTATTCGCTTCAGTTTAAGTTTTTGACTTTTTCAAAACTTCATAAAAATGTGTCCTTCAGATTATTCAGTTTATAAAAGTGTTAATGGCCCAGTTTGAGTCTTTCATGTGTTTGAATGTGGAGTTCAGTCACATTTGTGCAGATGTGTGTGTGTGAAATATGTGCGCATAACAGCAGAAAATAAAGCAAAATGCAGTCAAAAGTTCAAACAATCAGCATCAAACTGGATTAAATTGTTTTGGGGCTGATAATAAACATGTCAATTAATGTGTATTTTGAGTTGCTTTCATTTATCTCTGAATGATGAAGGAATCTGTCTCAGTTTAAGCCTAATTAGCCTGTTATGTTTAAATGTTGTGAAATAATCTGAACTGAGAATTTTTGTTTTAAGTAAAAAAGCACTTTAAAGATTCAAATGAATTCATGAAGTATTTTTATTCCGACTTAAATAAAAAGAAAAATAATTAGCCTTTTGCATATCAAGCTGTTGGCGTCTGTTTAAACATTGTTCGTTATTTGTGAAAGGAAAATGAATATTAGTGAGCAGCAATTGATTATTATATTTTATTATTGTTATTATTATTATTATTATTATTATTATTATATTGATTATTATGTCTTTTATTAACTTTAAAAGTCGCATTATTTACTGGCGCTTTGTGGAGTCGGCAGACGCGCTCTTCATCCTAATTGCTCAACATTTTATATTTGATTTTCGTAATTAAAATAATATATTTTAAAAGCAAATTTCTTTTAAATTTCAGGCCTATTAATAAAACAAGCTGTTTGACCTGATGTTTATGATTTTATGCTTCTGATGAGGTATTTAGGATACAGATAAGTGTGATGAATGAACTTTTAACTGTGTTTTTCTTTATTTTCTGCTGTTTTGCGCGCATTATTCACAAGCATCTGCAAACAATGACCGAAATCGAGATTAAAACACACGAAAGACACTGAAACTGGGCCGTAGTTTTAAAAAGCATAATCATAATCTGAAGGAGAATTATTTATTGCGACACTTTAAAAAACAAAATGCGAAATTAGACAAACTTGCAGGAGTTTATTTAGGAGCAAACCCGGAGCGAAATTATTTTCATTCTGATTATAGTCAGGGGCTTGAGGAGTTTATAATGCTTCTGAATCACAAATTGAATCACAAAAAAACTCCCTACTTCAAATTGAAACAATAAATCATTCAAAACATCTGCAGAAATATAGTTTATTCCAATAGATCAAATATGACACAGAAAGACCTAAAAAAATATTAATAATAATAATAAATTAATAATTAAATATAAGCAAACATAAAAATACGTTAAACTACATATATTATATGCTTGCTAAGCTAAAATGCATCACATAATACAAATTAATTTAAAACAATATATAAAACAAATGAAATAATTACATATAATAATCTTTCAATGCAGTTTAATATGAAGAACAGAAATATTGACAGGAAAAAAGAATAACATATTTGTGGTTTATATAAATAGTCTATTTAAATAAAATAATAAACTATTTAGTAAAAATCACAAATATTTTATTTATTAAATCATTAATCTGACATTCATTATTTGAAAAGATATTAATACACATTTACAGAACTGTAAAAACACAATACTTACATAATAATAATTTAACTATCACAATTAAAATATAAATGTAAACAAGAGAATTACCTAATAATAATGAACATAAACTCACTTTAATCATATAAACTTATAAAGAATTATACTGTTAGTTATAGTAATAGTATAGTAATAATGACTATTATTATGATTATTATTGAATCATAACTTTCAGATCTGACTTAATTTGGTAAGAAATATATGTAAACAAACATTAAAATAATAATCTAATAATAATATTAATATAAACGTATAATTTGCACACTTGAAAAAGTTTTTAATAATAAAGAATCCTTTAATTATTTTGTGTACAAGTGAATTAATAAATGTGTTTTGTAAAGTTTGATTTGTTGAAATAAAAGCTGTAAAATGAGTGAGTCCAGCAGCGTTCACTGTGCTCTGTGTCTCCATAATCTGCCAATGTAAGGTCAGCTAGCAGTCACCGCTGTTTCTAATAACCCAAAGCATTGTTGTGAATTATTAGTGCAGTTTGTAGGAGAAAGAGAAGCACAAAGAAGAGTTGTATAAATGTTGCTGATCGTCCAACACATGAGGTTGTAGAGAATGTGAATAATTGAACAGTGAAAGTAAACGAAAGCTGGTGAAGTTGTAGGCAGAGATTGAATAAAAGCCTCCACCCGTACGCCAGGGAAACACGTCCATCTCCCAAATCGGCGTACGAGTTTCGGGGGATCGTACGGGAGCGCAGAGCGCCTGTGAACCAGCCAGATCATCCGTATTCTCACATGGAGATCTGGGGACACATAGGCGCCCCGCCCAAGCCACACCAGGCTCCTCCCACACATCCAGTTAACGCTGTAAAATCAATAAGTATTTATAGTACGTATACGAGAATTACTTCTTCTCGACGGTGGCATTTTTAAAACTTCCGCTAATTACTGCCTACACAGGAGAGACACAGGTTTAAGAACAACATGGAGTTGTTTTTATGTTTGAAATATTTGTTAATTAGCATTTAAACTCCTTCAAATAGCTAATTGTTTGCATTTCCCACAATGCATTGCGGCAATTAAAACACGAAGTGTTATTCTGCGTTCCAGACAATTCCAAATTAGGATTTTCTCTACTTTCCTCATGGAAATAACGTGTAGGATGTCGACCAATGCATCAAGATTGGAGGTGGGACTCTGGGGTTCGAGGTGAAACGTTTAACCAGTTTGACCCTTCGTTGGCCGTTTGATTGACAGGCGGTCCGGCCAATCACAACAAGCATATGCTTTTGCCCACCCCCGAGGACTGCTGGAGTGGATTTCTGCAAAGCCGAGCCACTAATATACATCGGTAAAATGTCAAAGTGACTGTTTTCAATTTCATTTTACAGCATTGATAATGTAATTTTATTAAAATATAATGCATTCCTTCAGTTGCTCAAACAGCGAGTTGATTACGGCATGACAGTTCAATGGAGGTTTATTGGAAATGAAGTGAACACAGAGGAACAGGTAAGCTCTATAAATCCACATTTACTTATCAGTTACAACTGTGTAAGGTTAAGTGGCTCTTAACATGATTACATTGAAAAACTAAATAAATAAAAGCCCTAAATGCCACAACTCCTTGAAGCGGTCTGAGGTAAAATCCTGAGATGTTTCTGTATTTTCAGTTTAACTTGACTTATTTTACATTTAACTCGACAAACAGCGCCATAATAATCACTTTATTATGATTTACTACTGCAGTACAGTCTTAGATCTGTAAGGGTCCATCTATTAGTCCTATGACGGAACTAAAACAGTATGGGTGAAGGTTAGATGCGTGTAAGCCTTTTTCAGCACATGTGAAAAGAAATAATTTTACTTGTTAATATTTTTTTCAGTTTGTTTCCATCTCCGAATTTAATCTGACTCCAATTTATAATCATTTAAATTTAGATTCATCTAATTCAAGCTGATCACCCTGCTGAAAAAAACAGCATGTGCTGGTAAGGTATGTTTTGATGCTGGTCTTGCTGGTTTTAGTGCTGGTATTGCTGGTTTCAATGCTGATTTTGCTGGTCTTGCTGGCCTGAGTGCTGGTCCTGACCAGCATTGAGACCAGCAAGACCAGCATTAAAACCAGTAAAACCAGCATACCAGCATCAAAACATACCTTACCAGCATATGCTGTTTTTTCAGCAGGGCACCTTGTAGGTTGTGATTACAGTAGGTCTAATTTAGATCGATTAACCTAATAAATCCTTATTTTCAGTTAATGGTTCACCGTTTACCCGAAGTGGCTTGGAGTCAGTATGCTGGCCAGTTACATCTGCTCACGGACACATCCTCGCCAGTTCTGGTTCTTAGATAGAAGATAAGCTAATTTCCTATAAGTAATAATAGGCCGCCCCGTGCTTGCTCATATTTAAAGAAAGTTGGATTTAGTCCCTAGATTATATCATACTAAGTCAGTGATAGTCAGAAATCACCAGGTCTCTAATGCTGTGCCTATGCTCCATCCATTGAGCCTGAATGTATGACTAATCCTGTTCGTAAGCTGTGGAAACATCAGCCTAAACAATGTACTAGATTTAAGTGATTTCAGGAGATATTAGAGTTAAACAAGAATGTTACATTTATTTGTCAGGCAAAGATTTTCCATTTCAATTCACATAATTAAACAAAATAAGCCAATTCAGATTGTACAACATCAATTACTCAAAGATACATTTAAGAGGTAGAGATTAATACCTGACCATGTAGAAATACATTGCAGCATATAAATCCTGATGCAGAGCTCAGAGACTCATACACTGCAAGTCTGCAACGGGGTATCCTGGCTACAGAATCCCCCAGACACTTCAGCACCTTTTTCCTAAATACTCAAATCACCATAAATTCAAGACAATAAAAGCTTCACCAAGAACCTTGCCTGGTCATGAGTTGATGTGAAGACCATTTTCCCTGGAGTGGAGCATCTGGCAAAGATCTTATCAAAATTAAAACACAAATTAACCGATATAAGGGAAATTGTAAAATATTACAGTGAAATTAAGACCACTTTACCAATCACACAGAGACATTTAAAATGACACCAAACATGAATATAGAGCCACAAGATACACCATATTAAAAACTTAGACATGATGTGTGACGCTGCTATGGTGGAGAAGGTAAAGTCCAGGGCAAAGAGGGGGGCTCAGGATGCATGATCGAGACAACCTGAACAACTGGTTTCCTAGCTGATCTTCTTAGATTAGAAAGTTTATTGTTTTAGTGCCTGACCATTCTCGTGGTCTTGTCTCGTGTGGAGTTCCTTAACAGTTCTCAGGGTTTAATATTATGGAGAGAAATAGCCATCCTTATGGATCGGTCTGAGTACAGTTTGTTCACTCATGCTTTTCACTATCTGTGATATCTGCGAGCCGGATTATGATCATAATTATATTTTAAAGATGTATAAAGCTTTTAATTCGACAGGCTCTGACAAAATTACGTTCTCTGTGTGCAGAGGTAACATTAACTCCGAGCTATATGGTCTGTTTGTGCTAAATGTTGTTATTAGCTCATTATTATTGTTTTCGTCTTCAGATCTGGTTTTAATCACAAACAAATCACAATCTTTAGTTTTAAAACATGGTAAATGAACAAATAGTTTTAAATCACTTTCTCTTTTGGGGTCTTGACTGGCAATCAGCCAAATGATTAATTGATTGATTGATTCATTTTCTTTTCGGCTTAGTCCCTTTATTAATCTGGGGTTGCCACAGCGGAATGAACCGCCAACTTATCCAGCATATGCTTTACACAGCGGATGCCCTTCCAGCTGCAACCCCTCAGTGGGAAACACCCATACACTCTCATTCACAGACATAACGTTACACTACGAACAATTTAGCTTATTCAGTTTGCCTATAGCGCATGTCTTTAGACTTGTGGGGGAAATCGGAGCTCCCGGAGGAAACCCACGCCAACACGGGGAGAACATGCAAACTCCACACAGAAATGCCAACTGACCCAGCCGAGGCTTGAACCAGCGACCTTCTTGCTGTGAGGTGACAGCGCTACCCACTGCACCATTGTGCCACCCGTCACTGATCCAGAGCATTTTCTTTAGTAAACCCAGAGTTCTTTCACCCTCCTCCTACTTTTTAAACGAAATATAATTAAGTGATAAACTAAAATGAATAAAATCATTAAATCAGTCATGCACGCTGCAGAAATGCTTTTCTTACTGAGTAAACACACTCGAGCCGGTCAGAAATAAGAGGTGTGTCTAGTAATCGAGACTAGTTTTTTTCTCCTATGATTTTTTTCACACATTGTAAGATGACGTATATAACAGTCATACAAAAGCTAGTCAGTGATGCAGACAGAAAAATATAAATCAAATAAATTGGGGGTGGGGGGGGGGGGGGGTCATATTTAAAATATTAAATAGCACAGATTATTTCTTTCATTATTAACGATCTTATACCCTTCTTATTTCTTTATTGAGAACAAATATTTATCAAATATTTTTGAATTTTTACAATAAAAATTAAAGAAGCAAAACAATACATATGACATTTATTTTTATCAATATTATTTTGCAACAGGCATTTGAGCTTGCAACCGGCGATTCCTTATTTGAGGCCAGAGCCGGCCGGGCCTAATTTCTCATTAGAGGAAGGTAAACCAGTTAAATCCATCCTCCATGTTTTTGATAGAAGAGTGTCGATCCCAGTCTCCGTGGCTCTGTGTGGAAAATATTTCTACGAGTATTTCAACCGCAAGGGCGAGTAAGAGACTTGATTTCTCTTTCTCTTATCTTATTTATCTTGCCGTGGTTGTTTTTCTCTTTAATATTAAATGTAAGAGTGATTTGTGTGTTGAATGAATATGTTATGCTACAATAAAAGTGTTTTTCCATGTTGATGGTTGTACAGGTGACCTGCGGCGAATCTCTGTTCTTCGTCCATGGGGACTGTAGTGAAGTGCTGGTGGGGAAATATCACTTAATAGGCGTCACTTTTCTCTGATTTCTTGTTGCAGATGTTGAACACTCTTAAACGTCTTAAACATCCCTGGCTGAGTCTGTGATCCTTTCTGGGTTTGGAATACTTGAAAAATGCACTAGGTCTCTATTAGGTTTTCCTTTAGAGGCTGTTTAGTATTTGTCAAATGTAAAGTCATACTTTCCAAATGGGCCGTAAATAATTCAACTGAAAACTGAAATTCAGTCACTTATTCTCCTTTGTTTGGCCTAAACTTCCAAGACTTGTTATTTTCATATTTTTAAAGGGGACCTATTATGCAAAAATCCCTTTTAAAAGGGGGTTAAGCGTGGTTGTGTGGCAACACTGAATATAGCCAGCATCAAATGGTAAAAATAATTGATCACTATTATTGATAATCACACTTAGACAGATAAAAACAGTCTGCAGAAACACTTTGATTGACATTCTCCCTTTGTAGATGTCATTAGAGGGGGAAAGCTCCGCTCATTGGTGACAATTTGTGTAATATGTCCACAGCACAGCTGGCATAGCAAATGCATTTCAGGAATATGCTTAACTGTCTGCTAAATACATTCCACTCTTAAATAAATCCTGTATTCCTGTAGGCTACATGTGTTCGAGACAAAAAAAATCAATTGACCAATTTGACAGATTTGTTCAGTTCGCTGATGGCGCTTTGTGATGCAAGTAGTGTGTTTGTTTGAATGTAGAGATACTAAACTAACCACTGATTGAAATCAGCATGTGTATTGTGCTTGTGATGCCATAGATAAATGTTTTATTACTCAGGTTGCTGTTACGGTAGCCTCGCTGTGTGTGTTTGGAGCGTTGTCACGTAGATTAGCAATTTACATTTTTTATCATAAAATACATCCCCATTCGCGAGTTAGGGTGAACAAAACCTTATTACACTTATACAAACAAATCTTCTTTAAAACGTTCTGTCTCTCGAGCATCCTCTTGTAGCTTTAGTCTGCTAAAGCTACCGAATTCTTTCACTTACTGTCTCACTTACTGTCTTTGCTCTTCACCCTGTACAATGTTGCTTGTGTGTCTATCCTTGAGTGCAGGAGAAGCATCGGTGGAGGCATTGGAGCTCGAGCTGGAAGCAGTGAAAATCCAGATTCGCGATCTTGAGATGAAGCGAGCACAGCTCCTTGAACAACGGGCCTTGATGATGTACCTCAGGCTGCGGCTCGCTCATCTGAGGTAAGTGTGCCATACAATCTCTACACTCCATCCACCTCAACCCCGTGTGTTTCTCTGTCCAGACCCAGCGCACAGAGGACGCGGTTCATCCAGGGGTCGTTCACTTCGGCACCCAACTACAGCCCCTGTGTGCAGCCACGTAAGGTGCATACCAGGTCTCGGGGCAGAACGTCTCCTCTTCCTGTGTTTGAGATCTCCACAGAGAACCGCTTCGCCCCCTCCGTGAGACGAGTCGCGATGTGGCAATCATCAGTGACTTCATTGTTCACCACATCCACGCTGCTTCCACTAAAGGTAACAAGGTACGCACTCACTGCTTTCCTGGTGCTCATGTTAAGGATGTTTCTGCAAAGGTACCTGCTTTCCTGAGCGCTGGCGAGAGCATCGGAGCTGTCGTCCTCCACGTGGGGACCAACGACACCGGGCTGCGGCAGACGGAGATCCTGAAGAGAGACTTCAGGAGCCTGATCGAGACAGTTCGTTGCACCTCACCCGCCACACAAATCATAGTTTTTGGACCGCTTCCTACCTACCGCCAAGCAAATGAAAGGTTTAGCAGAATTTTTGCTCTGAATGAATGGTTATTAACATATATATGTAAAGAATAGAAGTTGCTCTTTGCCAATAACTGGAATCTTTCCTGGGAGCGTCATAGGCTTTTCCATGCAGATGGGCTGCACCCCAGCAGTGCTGGAGCTGAACTCCTGTTGGACAACATCTCCAGGATGCTTCATTCTGTCTGACTAGTAAGGGAAAGTTCACAAAATGTACATTTTAGTCATATAGACTCTTGCTTGTCCCACTTATATCACAGTAATGCATATCTGGCTTACCCCATAGAGACTGTGTCTGTTCCTCGTATTATTAGATCAAGAAATAAACTTACTGTGTGCTCTAGAAAAAAATCTATGAACAATCAAACCAGAAAAACTGCAAAAAAGTGAAAATACAAATTTTTTAAAGCTTGGTCTCATAAACATCAGGGGCCTCATGTACAAAGACTTGCGTTGAATTCATACTAAAACATTGCGTATGGACAAAGCTGTAAATGTGCGTACGCAGTAAAAAATTCAGATGTATGAAACACTGCGTACGCGGAATCCCACGCATATTCTCTTTGTACATCCGAATTAACGTGAAACTGAGCGCACATGCACGAACGCCAAACCCCTCCCTGCCTCCTCCACCTAATAAATATGGTAATGACTTCACTTTGGCAAAACCAAACAAAAAAGCAATGGCAAAAGTATACAAAAAGAGAAACTTTACAGAATGTGAATTGGAGGTGCTCCTATCAGAGGTAGACCGGAGAAAAACTGTTATTTGCAAGTTTGTCCTCCGGAATTATTAACAAAAGAAAAAAAATAGAGTGGGAGAGTTTAGCTGACGCGGTTAACGCTGTGCGGTTTGAACATCGCACTATGAGTGAATTTAAAAAAGAAATGTTCCAATGTAAAGGTGCAGGTTAAGAGGTGAACAGCGGCGCACCGTCAAAGTGTGGACTGAACAGGCGGGGGAACAGGGGATGCTGAACTAACACCCTTTGATGAGAAAGTTGCCTCAATTGTGGGTGACACTTTACTGTCTGGAGTAGTATCCGTGTCTGTGGGAGACACAGATGTATTAGAGGAACACTTTGTTAGGGCGGTATAGCAGCACCCCTCCGCTCTTATCAAGGCAGTGCCACCGGCATTTCAGCTGCCCAATCTACAACTGACCGAGTGCCTGCCACCTTGGAGCCTCATCCCAACCATGCTGTTTGTGAGGATGAATTAATCATGGATTGACCAAGGCCACCTTGCTACAATATTTGTTAAGCGCATTTGAGTATCACATATTATTTAAACATTTATTGAATGGAAATGTTTCAGATTCACGTATGCAAATTTGTCTTCATATGGTGCCTTTATAGCAATGTGCATGCAGTTGATCGATTCGATTACATTGGGAAAAGCGGCGATCGCTGCAAATTGCGCTTTAATGTTTGGCTGGTCAACTGCATGGTATGGAAACCTTATATACCTGCTAGACATGCGGATGATCCCGTCCCATACAGCTGGCATTGCACGACTCAAAGATACTTTGTAGTGTGCAATTAAACATAATTGCCTCTAGGAGTCGCCAATGGAAATAAAACAAACACACACAAGAAATGCACGTACGCCAGACATGAAGTTGGGGTGGACCAACGTACATTCACACGTTAATTTCATCATTAGTAAAAACCAAACGTGAACGTGAAATCTGGCGTACGCAAAGTTTTTGTGCATACGCAGCGTTGATACATGAGGCCCCTGGTCACTAGCACTTAAAGCACTTATCATAAATAAAATAATAACAGACGGCAATCTTAATGCACTCTGTCTCACTGTAACCAACGAAGAACTGGCAGTCAGAATTCAGGTGAGGGTTCCCTCTGCTGGCTGGATGAGTGGTTGTTAGTCCTGTTTGTTACAAGGACCCTATGTCAATTTTCTAAAAGAGTTTTCTGACTTGCTAGTTAAAACTGATAAAATACAAACTGTAGGAGACTTTAACATCCACATAGATGATGCTAACGATACATTAGGGCTTGTGTTTACGTTGGTCCAACCCATTGCTTAAAGCATACATTAGATCTAATTTTGTCTCATGGAATTGAGGTCATTGAAGTAGACATTATACTACAAAGTGATGATATAACAGACCACTACCTCTTACTATATAAGCTGTGTTTACCTGAAATTAGCAGATCTGCACAGATATATCGCCCTGGTAAAACTATCGCCCCGTCCACTAAAGATGAATTTTCAATTAACTTACCTGATCTTTCTCTATTTCGAAATGGCAAACGCAAAAGACCTTGATGTAGTAATCAGCAGTATGGATGCTATCTTTACTAAAACACTACATACTGTGGCACCCATCAAATTAAAAAAGGCTAGAAAGAATAAAACTACACCATGGTATACCAGTCATAATCACCCGTGCCCTGGAACATAAGTGGCTAAAAAGCTAAATTAGAGGTTTTCAGAATTGCGTACAAAGTTAGTATGTCCAGCTATAGGAGGGCTCTAAAATCCACCAGGGCTGAGCACCTCCGCAAACTGATAGAAAATATTCATAACAATCCTAGATTTTTATTTAACACCATTGCTAAATTAACAAATAATCGGTCATCTTTGGAACAAAATGTCCCACTGTAAATTAGTAGTGATGACTTATTAAGATGTTAACATCAACTCTTCTCTATCTTTAGGCCATGTTCCAAATCCTTTCAAGCTAGCTGTTATTAAGTCTATTATTAAGAAACCACAACTGGACCCCAGTAACTTAGCTAATTATAGGCCTATTTCAAATCTTCCATTTATGTCTAAAATACTGGAAAAAGTTGTTTCTGCCCAATTATGCTCCTTTCTGCAGGAACTCTTAGCTGCTGACCAAGGGTGAATCTCGCTATTAGTTTTACTTGATCTCAGTGATGTATTTGACACCATCGACCACAATATCTTCATAGATCGCTTAAATTCTACAGGTGTCCAGGGACAGGCTCTACAATGGTCATACTTAACTGACCAGTTTGTGAATATAAATGGACAGCTTTCACAAGTCAGGTCAGTAAAGTATGGGGTGCCTCACGGATCATTTTTAGGCCCTTTGCTGTTTATAATATACATGCTACCCCTGGGAGACATTATTAGAAGACACGGGATCAGCTTTCACTGCTATGCAGATGATACTCAATTATATATTTCAACAAAACCTGATGAGACATCTGAACTGTCTAAGCCAGTAGTTCTCAAGCTTTTTTCACCAAGTATCACCTCAGACAAAAACGGTCTCTCCAAGTACCACCATAATGACTAGTGTTAAAATACAGTAGCATAGCAGGCCTAATTAAGCAACTACAGCACTGCACACTCCAAGTGCTCCAGTTTCCCCCACAAGTCCAAAGACATGCGGTACAGGTGAATTGGGGAAGCTAAATTGTCTGTAGTGTATGTGTGTGAATGAGTGTATGGGTGTTTTCCAGTGATGGGTTGCGGCTGGAAGGGCATCTGCTGCGTAAAAAACATGTGCTGGATAAGTTGGCGGTTCATTCCGTGGTGGCGACTCCAGATTAATAAAGGGACTAAGCTGTAAAGAAAATGAAAGAATAAATAAATGGCACTGTTCTTAAAAAGTAAAAAGAAAACTGCTGTACTTGTAAAGTATTAATGTATAGTCGCCTATTCATCAAAACCGGGAAATGTTGCTTAGACCTGTATAGGCTATGTCATGCACATATACATTATATATTTCTTATACATTTTGTAATATAAGTTGCATGTACATATGACATATTTGTATATATTTGAAATTAAACATTAACTTTTATTTTAAATATATCATTTGAAATAATTTAAATTAGAAATTAGATCTGTTGCTTGTCATTTACAGTAGGTCTATGTGTGTCAGAAAAGAGAGTGATTAAATGCATACAGTGCTTGAACAATACATGTGTGCGCTATTTCCGTGATTTAGTGTGAATGAGATAATTTTTTAATTGAACCGCAAAGTTCGCGTTAACCGCGCACCGGCAGCTGTTTTCAAGCAGACTTGGGTACAGTTTGCGGTTCCTCCGTTTGTGCACAAGGAGACTAACTTTAATTATATTCTACCCCTATAAAAGAAGAGCCCCTATTATGGGTTTTTGAAAACGACCTTCTATGTAGTGTGTAACACAGCTCTAAGTGAAGTGAAATATCCAGCTAAGGCTTAAATCTGAAAGTGGACAGTGTTTAAAACTATTGATTCATCTATAAAAGAGATCAGAAAAGACTACTGATGTATGAGACTTTGACAGAGCTCCACAGGAACTATCAATACACAGCTCATAGATTAGTTTCTTCCTCCATTTTGTAATAAGGGTTGGTGATCGTTGGGCAAAGCAGAGTACAGGTAAGCCCTGAGAACATATAGCACTTCTACATTTCGTGACTAAAACCACACTAAAAACGCGACGCGTGCCACTTTCTTTGCGGATTTAAACGTGTTTGTGAGCTTACAATCCTGTCGTTTGTCATTGATATGGCTACCGTCAGCTGTTCTTACACACGTGCGGCGGTCAAGGTTCAGAATAGTTCAGCTTTTGCCACTGTGTGGATTAATACTAAATGTGTGTTATTGTTAATAATAGAGCAATATGCTGGTGTTTAACTGCACTGCTTTAATGCACTCATGCACACACAAAAAATCCGGGAGACTGGGGGAAAGTGAGGACCGGGAGGGAGGGGGTGGGTGTCGCAGATGAAAGTGAGAACCAGGGGAGTTCGCGGATGCCGCCCTCACTATTCTATGGACGCGCCGGCTCTGATAACACTGGTGAGAACCGGGTATGGTGTTCGTAACTAATGGGAAGTTGTTTCTTTATTATACATTATGCAGAATTATTAGGCAAGTTGTATTTTTGAGGATAAATTTTATTATTGAACAACAACCATGTTCTCAATGAACCCAAAAAACCCATTAATATCAAAGCTGAATATTTTTGGAAGTAGTTTTTAGTTTGTTTTTAGTTTGAGCTATTTTAGGAGGATATCTGTGTGTGCAGGTGACTATTACTGTGCATAATTATTAGGCAACTTAACAAAAAACAAATATATACCCATTTCAATTATTTATTTTCACCAGTGAAACCGATATAACATCTCAACATTCACAAATATACATTTCTGACATTCAAAAACAAAACAAAAACAAATCAGTGACCAATATAGCCACCTTTCTTTGCAAGGACACTCAAAAGCCTGCCATCCATGGATTCTGTCAGTGTTTTGATCTGTTCACCATCAACATTGCGTGCAGCAGCAACCGCAGCCTCCCAGACACTGTTCAGAGAGGTGTACTGTTTTCCCTCCTCACTGTTTTCCCTCCATGTCATTAGTTTTTCTTCTTTTAGACCCTTTCTTGCCAGCCACGCTGTGGAGTACTTGGACGCGTATGATGGAGCATTGTCCTGCATGAAAATCATGTTTTTCTTGAAGGATGCAGACTTCTTCCTGTACCACTGCTTGAAGGTGTCTTCCAGAAACTGGCAGTAGGACTGGGAGTTGAGCTTGACTCCATCCTCAACCCCGAAAAGGCCCCACAAGCTCATCTTTGATGATACCAGCCCAAACCAGTACTCAACCTCCACCTTGCTGGTCGGACTGGAGCTCTCTGCCCTTTACCGATCCAGCCACGGGCCCATCAAGACTCACTCTTATTTCATCAGTCCATAAAACCTTAGAAAAATCAGTCTTGAGATATTTCTTGGCCCAGTCTTGACGTTTCAGCTTGTGTGTCTTGTTCAGTGGTGGTCGTTTTTCAGCCTTTCTTACCTTGGCCATGTCTCTGAGTATTGCACACCTTGTGCTTTTGGGCACTCCAGTGATGTTGCAGCTCTGAAATATGGCAAAACTGGTGGCAAGTGGCATCTTGGCAGCTGCACGCTTGACATTTCTTAGTTCATGGGCAGTTATTTTGCACCTTGGTTTTTCCACACGCTTGCGACCCTGTTGACTATTTTAAATGAAACGCTTTATTGTTCGATGATCACGCTTCAGAAGCTTGGCAATATTAAGAGTGCTGCATCCCTCTGCAAGATATCTCACTTTTTTTGACTTTTCGGAGCCTGTCAAGTCCTTCTTTTGACCCAAAGGAAAGGAAGTTGCCTAATAATTATGCACACCTGATATAGGGTGTTGATGTCATTAGACCACACCCCTTCTCATTACAGAGATGCACATCACCTAATATGCTTAATTGGTAGTAGGCTTTCGAGCCTATACAGCTTGGAATAAGACAGCATGCATAAAGAGGATGAAGTGGTCAAAATACTCATTTGCCTAATAATTCTGCACTCCCTGCATGTATTCTGTTTTTGAATGTTTCTGTTAAGGACTTTTATTTTTGTGTTGTGTCCTCTGAGGAGGAGGGTTGTGTGTGTGTGTGTGTGTGTGTGTGTGTGTGTGTGTGTGTGTGTGTGTGTGTGTGTGTGTGTGTGTGTGTGTGTGTGTGTGTGTGTGTGTGTGTGTGTGTGTGTGTGTGTGTGTGAAAAAAGAGCAGGTAGAGCAGTGTTGCCAGATTGGGCGGTTTACCGCTCAGTTGGACTGTTTTTAACACGATTGTGCGAGTATAAACACTTATCGTGTTTTTTGTGATTGTCACAACCGTGTTTTCCAGATGATTGGGCGGGTTTTTTTGCATTTTGGCGGGTTTTGGATAGTTTTTGGGCTGGAATCAGTCAGCTACATCTGGCAACACTGAGGTAGAGTGTGACGGGCTAGGAGACTTGTGTCGATCTCCTCCCCAGTTCTTGGAGTTTTTGCTCAATAAAATAGTTAGTCGTCAGTATTTTCAAGTCCACTGCTGTATTTACATTCACCCACTGCCAAAATCCACTACACTAATATGAAGCGTGTATGCGGTGTATGCACTCTGACTACTTCTATATTGTTGATAAGCTGTGCTGGGCATTTCACTC
This sequence comes from Danio kyathit, assembly GCA_903798195.1. Taxonomy (NCBI): domain Eukaryota; kingdom Metazoa; phylum Chordata; class Actinopteri; order Cypriniformes; family Danionidae; genus Danio; species Danio kyathit. Next base: position 16,588,168 of record LR812541.1, read on the forward strand.
TGTCTCGCACTGAAGGTTGTCAGTGTCGACCAATCGCAACAGGCTGTCATCGGTCCAATCAGCGCAGATTAGCTTTGCGCTAAGTAGGAGTTTGGGAACAAATGAATCGCTGAACGATTCGTATGGGAGTTGCTGCTGTAATTAGGTAAAAATAAATGCATATTATAAGACCATGAAATAGTTTTTTGACCTTGCATGCATATTAGACTGTTGTTGGAGACCCCTACAACCAAAATATGACCCTATTTAAGGTATAATAGGGGCTCTTTAAGCATGGCAAAGTTGCTTGAGTCTTTGTTCTGTGACTCGAGCTATTTGAATCACATCCAAATTAATAAGCCTAAATCTGAGGTAACAAACTGAACCGAAAGCCACGCTGCTTTACAAAACGAATAACTTTATATATCGAAAACACTCATTACTTTACACAACTACGAGCGCACGTTTTAACACATTTGTAATAATTGTTTTACCTATGATGCAACATCGGGAAAATCGTGAGTTTGCAGTAACTGAAACGCCAACACAACAGCACCGGTCTACAGAAGGGCTTCTGTAGCATGTGTGTATCTGCTCCGCATCTTCCTCTGGCTCTGTGCCGAGCGGACTGATTTTTAACATCTGATGACGCGATGCACTAAAGTAAACATTTAAAGCACAATAGCATAATCATACACTTCAGGGAACAGCCAATGCTGTCTGATCACATGAGTATCTGTTTTATCGTACACGTCAAAGGGTTAAAAGTGTGTTCATTTTATTCTTTTATTATTCAGCGATTCTTCCGTGTACCACTGGAAAGTGCGTGTACCACTAGTGGTATGCGTACCACAGTTTGAGAACCACTGGTCTAAGTTAACTGAGTGTATTAAACATGTTAAAGACTGGATGACCAACAATTTTCTTCTCTTAAATTCAGACAAAACAGAATTATTACTTATTAGGCCTAAATCCTGTACACAGCAGATCTCACAACTCGACCTGCAAATAGAGAGATACATAGTTAGTGTTAGCTCTACTGTAAAAGATCTGAGTGTTATATTAGACAGCAATTTAACTTTTGAAAATCATATCTCCCATGTCACAAAAACCACCTTCTTTCATCTGAGAAATATCGCTAAGTGACCAAGCATGCTATCCAGCTCAGATGCAGAAAAGCTAGTTCATGCTTTAAAGACGTGTAGGCTGGATTACTGTAATGCTCTGTTCGCTGGTTGCCCAGCATCCTCTATTAATAAACTTCAGCTAGTACAAAATGCAGTTCTTACCAAAATATGATTATATCACCGCAATTTTATCCTCCTTACACTGGCTGCCTGTTACGTTTCGTATTGATTATAAAATATTGCTTCTTAACTATAAAGCTTTAAATAATCTAGCTCATGTTTATCTAACCAACCTTCTGTCTCACTACAATCCAACCCACTCTTTAAGATCTCAAAACTCAGGGCTTCTGGTAGTACCTAGAATAGCACAGTCAAGTAAAGGAGGTCGAGCCTTCTCATTTATGGCTCCTAAACTCTGGAATAGCTTTCCTGATAATGTTCGAGGCTCAGACACACTCTCACAGTTCAAAACTAGATTAAAGACCTATCTGTTTAGTAAAGCATTGTTGGGGTATTTACAGTTTTAACTCAAAGAATGACCAGTCTGGCAGACGAAGAGTCAGAGATTCAAATAAATAAATAAATAAAGTTTACTGAAGATAGTTTGCAGTTTCATCAGCAGAAGCAAGCTTCAACACTCGCAATGAGTTCCTAGGCCGCTCTGCTTACAGTCACAAATCAATAACAATTATACTCTCACATAACGTCATTATCTGCGTCATACATATAGGTGTTCTAACCTGATTGGTTAAAACACAGATAGACTTAGAAAATTTCCACGTAAATGCGTGCGTACAATTCTGAACAATATCTTAAGCATAAACATCAGCCATCCACTAGACTGTTTAGAGCTGACTCCAGACCTGTTAAAATGATCTACAATCAAGTAAAACACACACTTAAAGTACAATCTGTTTCTTATCCAAGGCTGAGTGTACTTCTCAGCCATCTTTATCAAAACTGGTTAAAAACTGGTATAATCTACATTCAGACAGTTACTTTAAAAGAATTAACCGTAAAAATATCAAAATCACTTAAGACATTTTAGATAGTATTAACTCATAGAAATAACAATAGAAACAATAGAAGTTGTTTCCAGTCCTCAGCCGTTCTTTTCCACTCGAGGTCTCCGTGACCTCTGACCTAGTTTGGTGGCTCCTGAAAATAGTTTCAAAGAGACAGGCAATGCCTTGAACATTCTTGCATAAGCAGTGTATTTAACTCATTCATTAGTTGAAATCATTTCAAAGTTAAATACTCGTTCAAATAATCAATTATTTATCTTTGATGAAAATAATGAGCAATTGGATGATGAGGAAAGGATAAACATCCACGCTGAGATAGATGGGACCGGATGGGATGGTAGAAATCCGAATCCTGCAGCATACACACAATGCATCACAAAACGATATGATGCATGAATGTGCTCCACGCAGGTGAGCTGACTTGACAACCACCTGTAGGACACACTCCTCCTTAATACACCAGACATTGTGTTAGAAACTCTTATCTGCTTTACATGTTTGTTTCTCTGTTTGTTTCTATAACTGCTGTTCTCATTTGTAACACTCCATTTTTGCATCTTGTTTAAAACACTATGAACAGCAGCAGCGCTAATCATTTTCTTTATTCTCTATTTCCACCTGAGGATGCTCATTCCGAGGTCCCTAGAAACTATGCAGCACCACTGATGCGATCCATGACCTGTGAAGAGATGATCCCAAGATTTTCACAATCCTGGACCAGGCCGTATCCAGAGCTGATGCTGTGGTCATCATGGAGGAATGGAGTGCATGAGACTGATTCCTGAAAGACCACAGTGACAAACGAGTCCCCGCATTGAACCTGTGGGCCAGCCTGACCTCCCGCCGGTGCCCTACTCACACTTGCAGCTTCTCCACGATGGACATCCAGCTTCTCCTGCCTCCAGCATCTAGACTGCAGCACCACACAGGAAGTTTGGCCAGAAGAATAATGGTCGTGCTCAACAGAGCCTAGTTCCTCTCGAGGTTTTTTTCCCATCACATCGTCAGTTGGTGAAGTTTTTTTCCTCGCCACTGTCACCACTGGCTGGCTTGAAATAAACCCTAAATATTAAATATTAATTAATATTTATATAATTAATATAATATTAAATATTAAAATATGCAATTTTCATTTAAATATAAAAATATCACTTGAATTATGTAAAGTCTTGAGCACAACCCTATTAATATTTTCATTAAAGTATTATTATACAAAAAATAGCCTAGTGGTTAGCGTGCCGACATATGTTGCAGTATCACATCAGGGTGTCCTGAGTTTGAATCTCAAGCACATTTCCCTACGCCTCTCTCACCATCTTCGCTTCCTGTCTAAATACTGTCCTATCTAAAAAAAGGGCCAAAAAATTATCTTTAAAAAAAAAGATAAAGCAATAGATTATAACAACATGATAACAAAAGATGGTCTGTGTCTTACTTGATACCCACTAATTAATCTTATTCTTATCATTGAACTGACGCTGCTTTTATGTGCTTTGCGTCACACTATGGACTCACACTCACTTATTTCATATAATTAAAGCACTGTGGTCATCATTATACTTTGTAATAATAATAATAATTGTACTTTAATAAATAAAATATATTATAATGAGATTATTAAGGAGATTTCACCCTAAATTCACCATATACTCACCCTTAAAAGGATAGTTAATTCAAAACTGAAAATTCTGTCACCATTTACTCACCTTTTACTTGTTCCAAACCCATTTGACTTTTTTTTTTCTTCTGTTGAACACACACAGTAATAGGCTATTTTGAAGAAAGCGGGAAACCTGTAACCATTGACTTTCATGGTATTTGTTTTTCCTAGTCTGGAAGTTGATGATTTCAAGTTTATAGCTTTCTTTAAAATATCTTTTTTTAATCTTTTATTCATTAGTGTTTAACAAAATAAAGAAATAAAGAAATGGAACCACTTGAGGGGGAGTAAATGTAAATGTTTGGGTGAACTATCCCTTTTCAATCTATTATATTTGTTTGATTTTTTTTTTTTTTCTGTTGAACAAAATAAAATATTTTGAAGAATGTAGGCCACTGACTTCCATAGCTAGCCTATATGTACTTGTTTTATAGCTTCAATTGACATTATATATTCTGTGTGATTGCAAAAACAAGAGGACAGTATTTTCTCTATCCAGCTGTCGTTTCTCCATTACATTAGCCAGATGCAGTCCGCAATGCGGATGCAGGAGTTGGCATAGGCGCTGATAGATGTTACTCCACTGTTGACACCTTACTTTTGAGGCGAGAGTAATAATGTAAATAGAGTCTTCGTTAGAGCATTCGCCTCGCATGTGGCTTTTCTTTCCAAATTGTCGGTTCGAGGCTCGCTTGGAGCGATAGACTAAAACCAAGATACTTTAAAGTTTTGTTTTTTTTATTGTTTGACAGGGAAAGCGGTCCTTAAATAGAACATGCATTAACATACATTATATTATTAGCAGTATTAAAAAATAATTATTATCCCCAGGAATAAAGGGCACTTTCTCTCCAGGAGAAAAAAAGGGCAGGGGCTCAAGCACCCAAAGCCCCCACCTCTGCACGTGCCTGCTACCCAATATTGAATTTTATCACTGATCTCATTCAATAAAATTGTATTCTCCTTAGAAGTGTTGTACCCATATATATTTACTGAAATTGAAATATTTTGCCCAAGTGATACAACAAGCAATAGAAAGTGACCCTTATCATCACTAACTTGGGTGGAGACTTCAATATGGTAATAAACGGTGAATTAGATGGGTTTCCCTCCAGAGCCGCCTCTCCAAATTCAATTCTAAATCATTTTCTGTTGAGATTTTCTGTTGTAGATATATGGAGAGAAATAATCCACAACAGAAACTCTATACCTGGTGCAGCAAGGATCATTCTAAAAAAATCTTGAATAGACTTTTGGTTAGTTTCTCAGAGCTTAGCTATTAACTGTAAATCAATTAATATCCACGCTTCTCCGCTCACAGATCACAGTGCTGTTTCTCTTAGAGTTTGTCTTTCTGCATTACTTGATCTATACTCATCTTCTTACTGGAAATTGAATAATTCTTTGCTCCAGTCTGAGGATGTTAAAAAGAAAATTGTATTATTAATTGAGAAACACTGGAGCAGAGCTTCAGTAGAGAACACATATTGTGGACAGTGGGAGCTGCTGAAGTTTGAAATTGGCAAATACTTTAGGAAATTTGGCAGCAATTTAGCTAAACATCAACGAGCAGAAGAAAATAAGGTGGTGACTGAAATTACAAGGCTCTCCTCTAAACCTCCAGAGCGACTTAGGTTTGCCACCCTACAGATTAAATTAGATAGTATGTACACTTACAGGGCACAAGGAGCTTATATAAGATCTAGACAAAAGTGGATGGAAGAAGGAGAATGTAATACAGCATACTTTTTTAGGTTGAAAAAGAGTTTGTTGAAGACTTCATTAATTACCTCCTTAAATGTTGATGGCATAGTTACTAATGATTCTAAAAAAATAGCTCATTATTGTGCTACATTTTATAGCAATCTTTACTAGGAAAGATACTCAGAAGAGGCAGCTTGTAATTTTTTGGAATCTGTCAAACAATACAAAACTATTTCAAGTAATGATAGAGACTTTTGTGATAAGGACTTGACTTTATTAGAGGTTAAGGATTCGATTAATGACCTTAAAAACAATAAGTCCCCTGGAACTGACGGCCTTACTTCAGAGTTTTACAAATTATTTTCTAAAGAGTTGTCTCCATTTTTATTGAAGGTTTTTGAAAAAAGTATTCTGAAGGAAACTCTTCCTCCAGCTCTTACGCAAGGATTAATTACTCTTATCCCAAAACCCAAAAAGGATTTGCTTTTAATTGATAACTGGCGACCAGTCTCTCTACTTAACAATGATTATAAGTTGTTAGCTATTATATTTGCTAAAAGATTCAAATCTGTACTGGACTCTGTAATAGGTGAGACACAATCTGGGTTTATGGCCAAAAGTGTCAGGACACTGGCTTGATTTTTCTCTCTCTCTCTCTCTCTCTCTCTCTTTCTCTCTCTGCTTGTCATTTCTGCAGCGCGCACTCAGCTGATCGCTATTACTGATCAGCGCGCACATGGCTTGCGGCACCTGTTACCACTCTCCTATAATTTCCTTGCTATTTAAGCTCTCCCTTTTTCACTTTCTAGTCGCTAGTGTGTCCTGTTGCTATTCAGGCTTTCTTGCTGTATTATCTTGTCTTGATTCCTGTCATTGTTATTCGTTCATGTTCTGATCCTGTTTTTTCTCTCTGCCCAGTTTTGCTCGGTTGCCTGTTATTATATTTTGATTTTTGGATTTTTCCCGGCCAGCCACCTACCTTCGACCTTGCCTGTCTAACGCTGAGCTTGACTGTCCTTCGCTGCCCCATCTGCCTCCCGATCGATACCCGCCTGCCTGACTTCTCTCACGCCCGCCGATTTGGACACTGGTCGCCTTGTTGTCTTTCGCTCTCACCAAGCGAGCGAATCATTATTTGAGTCACGAGCCTCGGCTCGTCGTTATTTTGAACAGTTAATAAAATCCCTTGTTTTGACAGCACTGCGTTTGGATCCTTCTCTCTGGTTGTGACATTACACACTAGCCATCATGGATCCAGCAGATGTCACGATGCGCTCCGCAATGGAGCTTCAAGGAGCTATGTTGGGCCGCCACGAGGAGGAGTTATTTAACGCCCGACAGTCAGTGGAGACTTTGAATGCCCAGGTAGCAGAGCTTACGGAGCGACTTCACCATCTCAGCCATGCTGCGCTCGATGCGGATCGACCCGCGTCCGCGATGGCTCCGCCCACTACAGAGCCGCGCGTCAATAATCCGCCTGTCTATGCCGGTGAGCCCACCCAGTGTCGTTCTTTCATTGTCCAGTGTGAGGTGGTGTTTTCCCTTCAGCCCAGGACATACTCCTCTGAATGTTCTAAGGTGGCATTTGTTATCTCCCTCCTGACTGGTCGGGCACGTGACTGGGGTGTGGCTGTATGGGAATCCCAAGCCTGGTGCTGTTCAGATTTTTCAGCATTTAAAGAAGAGATGATTAAAGTTTTTGATCGTTCTGTTTTTGGCAAGGAGGCTTCTCGGCTGCTGGCATCCCTTAAACAAGGAAAGCGTTCTGTGGCAGATTACGCTGTTGAATTTAGGACCCTGGCTGCCACATGTAATTGGAACGCTGAAGCCCTGACTGCTCGTTTTCTGGAGGGCCTCATGGAGGAGGTGAAGGATGAGATTTATGCTCGTGAACCACCGGACTGCTTGGATGAACTCATCAGCTTGGCCATTCGACTGGACGCCAGGATGGAGTTACGGCGTCGTGTACGGGGCCTGTCAGTCCAGCCCAGGTTTGAAACACCAGTTCCCATCTCTCCTTCCGTGGCCACGGACGCAGTAGATGATGTTGAGCCTATGGTCTTGGGTCGTTACCGCCTGACCGCCAAGGAGAGACAGCGACGCCTGGGGGCAGGTCTCTGCCTCTACTGTGGTGGGCAAGGCCATCAAGCAGCTTCCTGTCCTTTAAAAGCCATCGCTCGTCGGTAGCCGGGGGAGTCCTGGCGAGCGGTACCTCCATCTCCCCAGCTCAGGGTTCACGTACTCAATTGATTGTGTCTGTCATTGTTAACAATGTCTCTTTTAAAGGTGCGGCCTTGATCGATTCGGGGGCAGAAGGGAATTTTATTGATGAGAACTGGGCTCGTTCCAGAGGTATCACCATCTTACCCCTCAAATCCCCTGTAACTGCCCTTGCTCTGGATGGCCGACCCATCGCCACCATCACCTCCGTTACTAACTGGGTAAGTGTGGTCACTTCTGGCAACCACAGAGAGGAGCTTAGTTTTTTGGTTTATCAATCACCCACTACCCCCATAGTTTTCGGGCATCCCTGGTTATCCCGTCATGGTCCCTGCATTAACTGGGCAGATAATTCTGTGTCGTCATGGAGCCTGTATTGCCATGCACATTGTCTTTTGTCTGCTCCGTCTCCCGTTTCTCTTTGTCCGTCTTTACAGGAGGAGGAGACTGATTTATCCTGTGTACCGAACACTTACCATGATCTGCGGGTGGTTTTCAGTAGGTCCCGTGCTGTATCTCTTCCTCCTCATAGACCATACGATTGTGCCATTGACCTCCTCCCAGGTACTTCCCCGCCTCGGGGTCGTCTTTTCTCCTTGTCTGCTCCGGAACGAGCAGCCATGGATAAATACTTAACTGAGTCCCTGGCAGCTGGTATCATTCGTCACTCCTCATCTCCAGCTGGAGCGGGGTTCTTCTTTGTGAAGAAAAAGGATGGCTCTCTGCGCCCCTGCATAGACTATCGAGGTTTGAATGACATAACCATTAAGAACCGGTACCCCCCTACCGCTTATGTCTTCGGCCTTCGATCTCTTGCAGGGGGCAAGATTCTTCACAAAGTTGGACCTACGTAATGCTTACCATCTCGTCCGTATGAGGGAGGGTGATGAATGGAAGTCCGCGTTCAATACGCCTACTGGGCACTTTGAATATCTTGTTCTGCCATTTGGACTCACCAATGCTCCAGCAGTCTTTCAAGCACTCGTCAACGATGTACTACGAGACATGATTAATCAATTTGTTTTTGTTTATTTGGATGATATTCTTATTTTTTCTTCCACCATGCAGGAACATATCCAACATGTCAGACGAGTGCTCCAACGGCTGCTGGAGAATCAGCTGTATGTAAAGGCGGAGAAGTGCAAATTCCATGTCCAGTCAGTTTCCTTCTTGGGACACATAATTTCTGTTGAGGGACTTCGCATGGACCCTGCGAAGGTTAGGGCTGTCTCCGACTGGCCGGCACCCGATTCCCGAAAGGCGTTACAGCGGTTCCTGGGCTTCGCCAATTTTTACCGGCGATTTATCAGGAATTTCGGGCGGGTGGCGGCCCCCCTGACTGCACTAACTTCCACCAGGGTCAGGTTTGGTTGGTCGGTGGCTGCTCAAACTGCCTTTGATAAATTAAAATTTCTGTTCACCTCTGCACCGATCCTTATTACCCCTGATCCTGCCCGACAATTTGTGGTGGAGGTTGATGCCTCAGAGGTAGGTGTCGGAGCGGTCCTCTCTCAAACTTCTCCTCAAGACAACAAATTACATCCTTGTGCGTATTTTTCACACTGTTTGTCTCCCACAGAACGAAACTATGATGTCGGCAATCGGGAGCTGTTGGCGGTCCGGTTGGCTTTGGGGGAGTGGCGCCACTGGTTGGAGGGGGCGGCAGTACCCTTTATTGTGTGGACCGATCACCGGAACCTGGAATATATACGGGCGGCCAAGCGTCTGAATGCCAGGCAGGCCCGCTGGGCTTTATTTTTTGGGCGCTTCAACTTCACCTTGTCGTATAGACCGGGCTCCAAAAACACCAAACCTGATGCCCTGTCTCGCTGTTTTGGTTCTCCGGTAGATCCTTCCCCTCCCGATACCATCATACCTTCCAGATGTGTGGTGGGGGCGATCTCCTGGGAAATTGAGGAGCGTGTCAAACGAGCGCAGGTTGGGGTTGAGGTGCCCAGTGGCTGCCCGGCGGGTCTGCTCTTTGTTCCGGATGAGGTTCGCACTGCCGTTCTCCGGTGGGGCCACTGTTCTAAAATCACCTGCCACCCGGGGGTGAGAAGGTCGCTGGCTGCCATCCGCCAGCGGTTTTGGTGGCCTGCCATGGCTGGAGATCTTCGTCGGTTCGTGGGGGCATGCTCGGTCTGTGCTCAAAACAAGTCCTCCAATTCTCCATCCATTGGTCTATTACAACCCCTCCCCATTCCTTCCCGCCCCTGGTCACATATTGCCATGGACTTTGTGGTAGGCCTCCCTCCATCCAACGGCAATACGGTGGTTCTCACAGTAGTGGACCGCTTTTCCAAGGCAGTCCACTTCATTCCCCTTCCTAAACTTCCTTCTGCTAGAGAGACTGCTCGGGAGGTCGTGGACCACGTCTTTCGGATTCATGGTCTTCCGGAGGACGTGGTCTCTGACAGGGGGCCCCAGTTTGTTTCCCATTTCTGGAGGGAGTTCTGCCGGCAGATTGGATCCTCCACCAGTCTGTCATCCGGCTTCCATCCACAGACCAATGGCCAGACCGAGCGTGCCAATCAGGATCTCGGTCGAATGCTCCGTTGCCTGGCATCCCACAACCCCTCATCCTGGAGTCAGCAGCTCACATGGGCAGAATATGCCCATAACTCATTGCCGGTATCCTCGACTGGTCTTTCCCCGTTCATGTGTTGTCTGGGATATCAACCCCCTTTGTTTCCTTCCCAGGGCTCCGAAGCAGCTGTCCCCTCGGTCCAGGCATTCATTGACCGTTGCCGACGCACCTGGTCTAGGGCCAGGGAAGCATTGCTTCGGGCCAGGGGACGTACCAAGGCTGCAGCGGACCGTCACCGTAGGCAGGCTCCCAGGTATGTCTGTGGGCAACGGGTGTGGTTATCCACTAAAGATCTGCCTCTTAAGGTTTCGGCAGGAAAATTGGCACCTAAATTTATTGGGCCTTATTCCATTATTAAGATCATGAGCCCGGTGACTGTCCGTCTTCGGTTGCCCTTACACCTCTGTCGTGTACACCCTGTCTTCCATGTTTCCAAAATCAAACCTGTTTTATGTTCCCCCCATTCCCCTCATGTGTCTTCCCCTGCCCCTCCCCCTCCCCTTGTTATTGATGATATCCCTGCCTTTAGGGTTAAAAGAATCCTTCAGGCCAGACGCCGTGGACGGGGATTTCAATATCTAGTTGATTGGGAGGGGTATGGTCCTGAGGAGAGGAGTTGGGTCCCGGCTCGGGACGTCCTGGACCCCTCGCTGATTGAGGAATTTCATCATCGCCAGTCTCTCTCTACCTCGGGCACGCCAAGTGGCGTGCCTGGGGGGAGGGGTACTGTCAGGACACTGGCTTGATTTTTCTCTCTCTCTCTCTCTCTCTCTTTCTCTCTCTGCTTGTCATTTCTGCAGCGCGCACTCAGCTGATCGCTATTACTGATCAGCGCGCACATGGCTTGCGGCACCTGTTACCACTCTCCTATAATTTCCTTGCTATTTAAGCTCTCCCTTTTTCACTTTCTAGTCGCTAGTGTGTCCTGTTGCTATTCAGGCTTTCTTGCTGTATTATCTTGTCTTGATTCCTGTCATTGTTATTCGTTCATGTTCTGATCCTGTTTTTTCTCTCTGCCCAGTTTTGCTCGGTTGCCTGTTATTATATTTTGATTTTTGGATTTTTCCCGGCCAGCCACCTACCTTCGACCTTGCCTGTCTGACGCTGAGCTTGACTGTCCTTCGCTGCCCCATCTGCCTCCCGATCGATACCCGCCTGCCTGACTTCTCTCACGCCCGCCGATTTGGACACTGGTCGCCTTGTTGTCTTTCGCTCTCACCAAGCGAGCGAATCATTATTTGAGTCACGAGCCTCGGCTCGTCGTTATTTTGAACAGTTAATAAAATCCCTTGTTTTGACAGCACTGCGTTTGGATCCTTCTCTCTGGTTGTGACAAAAAGACATATTGTTAATAACATAAGGCTGATTCTTGACTTATCGGACTACTCAGAAGTAATACAGGAGAACAGTTTCATTCTTTTTCTAGACTTTTATAAGGCATTTGACTCCTTGGAGCATAAATTTATTGTTTAAACATTATATAAATTTGGATTTGGGGACATGTTTTGCAAAGCAATTAAAACTCTTTATAATAATGGCACTTCTTCTATTAAATAAAAAAATGGCACCTCACCAAAGATTTGGCTTATTTAGGGGGGTTAGACAGGGGTGCCCTATATCTCCTTATTTATTTTTACTTTGTGCGCAACTACTGCCTACATTTGTCTATGAAAGTGCTATACAAGGTTTCTGTTTAGCGGGTCGAGAAATAGTTATTAGCCAGTTGGCTGACGACACCACTGTTTTTTAAAAAAGATGCTTCCCAAATTCCTATAGTTATTGATAGAATTGAACTTTTTTCTAAAGCATCAGGCCTTAAGCTAAACTTAAGCAAATGTGAACTAATGTCAATTAAAGAGTGTGCGGCTCCCACTGTCTACAATATTCTATTAAGTCGGAAGTAACATATTTAGGCATTGTGATTACTAAAAACCAAGAAAGGAGATCTTCTCTTAACTTTGATCCTGCTATTATTAAGACACAGAGAAGATTTCAGACATGGTTGCAGAGAGACTTGTCTTTAAGAGGCAGGGTGTTGCTTACCAAAGCAGAGGGTATAGCTAGGCTTACTTTCCCTGCACTTTCTTTATATGTAGATAATATGGTCACTGATTTACAAACACAACTTTTCTCCTCATCAGTATTTTATCTGGAACAATCAGGACATTTTCTATAAAAACAAATCTTTATTTTTAAATGGTTGGTTTGAGAAAAAATATTTTGACTATCTCAGTTATTTAATTCAGAAGGTCTTCTTTTAAATTATAAAGAGTTTTTATGCAAGTTTGATTTCCCGGTAACTCCAAAAGAATTTTCCATTGTAATGGATGCAGTTCCTAAAGGTGTTATAATGCTTTTTAGAGGCTATGGTGGAGTATCCAGTGTTTCGTCTGTGCCATTGCACCCCTTGGAAACTTCAGTGGGAAAAATATGTTTTCTATCACAACCTTCCTCACATAATTACAAAATCAGGTTTCTCTTTCAAAAGGAAATTGTAACAACCCCAAATGTGAAGTTTTTTTGGGATGAAAATATATGACTAGATTCAATGGAAAAAGTTTATTCTTTGTCTGTAAAATATATAAAAACTAACAAAATTAGAGGAATTTCATTTAAACTGTTACACAGATTTTACCCAGCCAAGACTTTTTTGCAGATTTATGTCAGATATAGATACATGCTGCTCTTTCTGTAATATGCCCAGTGAAACTGCTGATCATATTTTTTGGAATTGCCCTCATGCACAATACTTTTGGATTGAGCATTCTTTGGTCATTCATCGCAAAATACTACCGGGATTCTTGTTATCTTTTAAGGATATCCAGTTGGGTTTTTTCAATACTCTCGATGATAAAAGTAAGGAATATTTCATTATTAATCTCTTTTTAATCCTTGCAAAATTCCATATACAACAGCGCTGTAAAGTCTCTCAACGTAAACCTTGTTTTATTGTTTTGGAAAAGGAACTTCAACAGTACATTAGAACTATTGCTTCCTCTAAAAATCTTAAAGCTATCAGAACTGTTAACTTATTTTCCTTTTTTAATTTTCTTAACACATGATTTTTATATTATTTGTTTTTTGTTGTTGTTTTTTTCTCTTGTATGTGCTTATTTGATGCTTTACTTCTCTGTGAAACTCATGTACGCTCTACGTAACAAATTTGTATGATGATGTTATTGTTACCCTGACATTAATAAATAAAAATTCATTTAAAAAAGTGATAATCTCCAGAGAGGATGTCAGGATTAATATTATGTAAATGCTGTTGTTTTCCCTTGTGCTAGGATTGGTTTGCACATCGTAAATGACAAAAATGCACAAAACATCAGTTCCCACTTTATATTAGGGGGTCTTACCTTATATGTATTTGCTTCATAAAATAAATACAATGTACTTACTGTGTTTATAATGTCTTGCAGAACACTTCTGGTGCTCTTCAGGTGGGACTCGGGTAGGGTTAGGGACAGGTTGGTGCTATGGGTAGGTTTAAGGGTGGGTTAAGGTGTAAAGGATGGACAACAGTGTAACTAAAGATGTAATTACAGAAGTTAATTGCACATATAACTACATGCAGGTATTTAATCGATCATAAGTACAATCTAAAAACATGTATTTACACAATAACTACATATTATTAAAGGCCACCTTATATAACATGGGACCAGATATTCATTTAGAAAGACCAGGAAAAAGGCTTGAAGTCAGTAGTATTTAATTTTCCTGATGTTACAGAAGATTTACACTCACTGCTCAGTTTATTCGGTACGTCTGTTCAACTGCTCATTCCTGTAAATATCTGCCACACAATGGATTTGAGCATGTAATTGTGGTCAAGATGTTCAAACTAAGGAGCGTTAGAGCGTATCCCCCCCCCAAAAAAAATTACAACTGGAACAATTACAGATAAATTTATTTGTGATTGGAAAAGCAGGAGTATCACACCAAACCATTCAGAAGTTAAAACTATTGTGTTGTCTAAAAAATTATATAATAACATTTTGGGGGAAATTACATATATATTGGAGTCTGGGCTGTATCAATTTATGCTCTAAATGACAAAATGTCTATTTTAAATTAGGAAGAAACAGTCTGCAGAACAAACAATGCTTAAACACAAACCCAATAGTTGTTCATTCATTCATTCTCAAGTTTTTCAAGTTTTATGTGTTTCTATCCTGTCAGCCGTAGTCCTCGGGGGTGGGCAAAAGCATATCTCCGTTGTGATTGGCCGGACCGCCTGTCAATCAAACGGCCAAAGAAGGGTCAAACGTTTCACCTCCGACCCCAGAGTTCCACTTCCGATCTTGAAGCATTGGTCGACATCTTACACGTTATTTCCATGAGGACAGTAGAGAAAATCCTGATTTGGACTTGTCTGGAACGCAGCATAACACATCGTGTTTTAATTGCCGCAATGCATTGTGGGAAATGCAAACAATTAGCTATTTAAAGGAGTTTAAAGGCTAATTAACACATATTTCAAACATAAAAACAATTCCATGTTGTTCTTAAACCTGTGTCTCTCCTGTGTAGGCAGTAATTAGCGGAAGTTTAAAAAATGCCACCGTCGAGAAGAAGTAACTCTCGTATACGTACTATAAATACTTATTGATTTTACAGCGTTAACTGGATGTGTGGGAGGAGCCTGGTGTGGCTTGGGCGGGGCGCCTATGTGTCCCCAGATCTCCATGTGAGAATACGGATGATCTGGCTGGTTCACAGGCGCTCTGCGCTCCCGTACGATCCCCCGAAACTCGTACGCCGATTTGGGAGATGGACGTGTTTCCCTGGCGTACGGGTGGAGGCTTTTATTCAATCTCTGCCTACAACTTCACTAGCTTTCGTTTACTTTCACTGTTCAATTGTTCACATCTTCTTCTACAACCTCATGTGTTGGACGATCAGCAATATTTATACAACTCTTCTTTGTGCTTCTCTTTCTCCTACAAACTGCACTAATAATTCACAACAATGCTTTGGGTTATTAGAAACAGCGGTGACTGCTAGCTGACCTTACATTGGCAGATTATGGAGACACAGAGCACAGTGAACGCTGCTGGACTCACTCATTTTACAGCTTTTATTTCAACAAATCAAACTTTACAAAACACATTTTACTTGTATATGAAAACAAAACCCGTGGTTCTGTAACAGGCATGTATCATAGTTTTTTCCAGGTGTCGCCCAGACAGCTCAGTGGCTCAGTAATGAGCGCCGCTCGCGCACTCGCCTCAGAGCCACTAGGTCAAGGGTTCGAGTCCCGGCTGGAACACTTTCTTTCCAGCTTGAATTTGCACATTCTCCCCGTCCTCACCTGCTATCATCCACACTCCAAACACACGCTGTAAAGCTCAGCCGGACAAACTCTTACTCTGTGTTTGTGTGTGAATGAGAACTGGGTTTTTCCCAGCACTGAGGGTTGTGGCAGGAAGAGCATTCAGCAGTTAAACATATAACAAAGTAATCAGCAGTTCATTCCGCTGATAAAGCAGAGACTGAAGGAAGGTGAGTGAGTCATTTTATTTTTTTCCCCAAATTCATCGCCTTTTCTTACATTTTAATTAACAAATTACAGAAAATCTTTTTTCCTATTTATTTTACCTGATAGGTTTACCAAACACTTTATCAATATTTTTTCATTATTTATTGTTTTAATAAAGTGCTTTATTTGCTCGTTGGCATCGGGTAAAGTACAGATATTTTAGCTAGAGTGAAGCGCATATAAGTGTTTTGTTAAACAAACAGGTTTAGTAAAGTATTCAACATGACCTGTTCAACTGATATATTTATATTAAGGTCTTTTAATTCTAGTGTAGGTTACTTTATTACTTTATTATTCGCTTCAGTTTAAGTTTTTGACTTTCTCAAAACTTCATAAAAATGTGTCCTTCAGATTATTCAGTTTATAAAAGTGTTAATGGCCCAGTTTGAGTCTTTCATGTGTTTGAATGTGGAGTTCAGTCACATTTGTGCAGATGTGTGTGTGAAATATGTGCGCATAACAGCAGAAAATAAAGGAAAATGCAGTCAAAAGTTCAAACAATCAGCATCAAACTGGATTAAATTGTTTTTGGGCTGATAATAAACATGTAAGTTAATGTGTATTTTGAGTTGCTTTCATTTATCTCTGAATGATGAAGGAATCTGTCTCAGTTTAAGCCTAATTAGACTGTTATGTTTAAATGTTGTGATATAATCTGAACTGAGAATTTTTGTTTTAAGTAAAAAAGCACTTTAAAGATTCAAATGAATTCATGAAGTATTTTTATTCCGACTTAAATAAAAAGAAAAATAATTATCCTTTTGCATATCAAGCTGTTGGCGTCTGTTTAAACATTGTTCGTTATTTGTGAAAGGAAAATGAATATTAGTGAGCAGCAATTGATTATTATATTTTATTATTATTATTATTATTGATTATTATAATTGATTATTATGTCTTTTATTAACTTTAAAAGTCGCATTATTTACTGGCGCTTTGTGGATTCGGCAGACGCGCTCTTCATAATTGCTCAACATTTTATATTTGATTTTCGGAATTAAAATAATATATTTTAAAAGCAAATTTCTTTTAAATTTCAGGCCTATTAATCACAAATAATAAAACAAGCTGTTTGACCTGATGTTTATGATTTTATGCTTCTGATGAAGTATTTAGGATACAGATAAGTGTGATGAATGAACTTTTAACTGTGTTTTTCTTTATTTTCTGCTGTTTTGCGCGCATTATTCACAAGCATCTGCAAACAATGACCGAAATCCAGATTAAAACACACGAAAGACACTGAAACTGGGCCGTAGTTTTAAAAAGCATAATCATAATCTGAAGGAGAATTATTTATTGCGACGCTTTAAAAAACAAAATGCGAAATTAGACAAACTTGCAGGAGTTTATTTAGGAGCAAACACGGAGCGAAATTATTTTCATTATGATTATAGTCAGGGGCTTGAGGAGTTTATAATGCTTCTGAATCACAAATTGAATCACAAAAGAACTCCTTACTTCAAATTGAAACAATAAATCATACAAAACATCTGCAGAAATATAGTTTATTCCAATAGATCAAATATGACACATAAAGACCTAAAAAAATATTAATACTAACAATAATAAATTAATAATTAAATTTAAGCAAACATAAAAATACGTTAAACTACATATATTATATGCTTGCTAAGTTAAAATCCATCACATAATACAAATTAATTTAAAACAATATATAAAACAAATGAAATAATTACATATAATAATCTTTCAATGCAGTTTAATATGAAGAACAGAAATATTGACAAGAAAAAAGAATAACATATTTGTGGTTTATATAAATAGCCTATTTAAATAAAATAATAAACTATTTAGTAAAAATCACAAATATTTTATTTATTAAATCATTAATCTGACATTCATTATTTGAAAAGATATTAATACACATTTACAGAACTGTAAAAACACAATACTTACATAATAATAATTTAACTATCACAATTAAAATATAAATGTAAACAAGAGAATTACCTAATAATAATGAACATAAACTCACTTTAATCATATAAACTTATAAAGAATTATACTGTTAGTTATAGTAATAGTATAGTAATAATGACTATTATTATGATTATTATTGAATCATAACTTTCAGATCTGACTTAATTTGGTAAGAAATATATGTAAACAAACATTAAAATAATAATCTAATAATAATATTAATATAAACGTATAATTTACACACTTGAAAAAGCTTTTAATAACAAAGAATCCTTTAATTTTTTTGTGTACAAGTGAAATAATAAATGTGTTTTGTAAAGTTTGATTTGTTGAAATAAAAGCTGTAAAATAAGTGAGTCCTGCAGCGTTCACTGTGCTCTGTGTCTCCATAATCTGCCAATGTAAGGTCAGCTAGCAGTCACCGCTGTTTCTAATAACCCAAAGCATTGTTGTGAATTATTAGTGCAGTTTGTAGGAGAAAGAGAAGCACAAAGAAGAGTTGTATAAATATTGCTGATCGTCCAACACATGAGGTTGTAGAAGAAGATGTGAACAATTGAACAGTGAAAGTAAACGAAAGCTAGTGAAGTTGTAGGCAGAGATTGAATAAAAGCCTCCACCCGTACGCCAGGGAAACACGTCCATCTCCCAAATCGGCGTACGAGTTTCGGGGGATCGTACGGGAGCGCAGAGCGCCTGTGAACCAGCCAGATCATCCGTATTCTCACATGGAGATCTGGGGACACATAGGCGCCCCGCCCAAGCCACACCAGGCTCCTCCCACACATCCACCTAACGTTGTAAAATCAATAAGTATTTATAGTACGTATACGAGAGTTACTTCATCTCGATGGTGGCATTTTTAAAACTTCCGCTAATTGCTGCCTACACAGGAGAGACACAGGTTTAAGAACAACATGGAATTGTTTTTATGTTTGAAATATTTGTTAATTAGCATTTAAACTCCTTCAAATTGCTAATTGTTTGCATTTCCCACAATGCATTGCGGCAATTAAAACACGATGTGTTATTCTGCGTTCCAGACAAATCCAAATTAGGATTTTCTCTACTTTCCTTATGGAAATAACGTGTAGGATGTCAACCAATGCATCAAGATTGGAGGTGGGACTCTGGGGTTCGAGGTGAAACGTTTAACCAGTTTGACCCTTCGTTGGCCGTTTGATTGACAGGCGGTCCGGCCAATCACAACGGAGATTTGCTTTGCCCACCCCCGAGGACTGCTGGAGTGGATTTCTGCAAAGCCGAGCCACTAATATACGTCGGTAAAATGTCAAAGTGACTGTTTTCAATTTCATTTTACAGCATTGATAATGTAATTTTATTAAAATATAATGCATTCCTTCAGTTGCTCAAACAGCGAGTTGATTACGGCATGACAGTTCAATGGAGGTTTATTGGAAATGAAGTGAACACAGAGGAACAGGTAAGCTCTATAAATCCACATTTACTTATCAATTACAACTGTGTAAGGTTAAGTGGCTCTTAACATGATTACATTGAAAAACTAAATAAATAAAGCCCTGTTTGGGTCAAATGCCACAACTCCTTGAAGCGGTCTGAGGTAAAATCCTGAGATGTTTCTGTATTTTCAGTTTAACTTGACTTATTTGACATTTAACTCGACAAACAGCGCCATAATAATCACTTTATTATTATTTACTACTGCAGTACAGTCTTAGATCTGTAAGGGTCCATCTATTAGTCCTATGACGGAACTAAAACAGTATGGGTGAAGGTTAGATGCGTGTAAGCCTTTTTCAGCACATGTGAAAAGAAACAATTTTACTTGTTAATATTTATTTCAATTTGTTTTTATCTCCGAATTTAATCTGACTCCAATTTATAATCATTTAAATTTAGATTCATCTAATTCAAGCTGATCACCCTGCTGAAAAAAACAGCATGTGCTGGTAAGGTATGTTTTGATGCTGGTCTTGCTGGTTTTAGCCGGTATTGCTGGTTTCTATGCTGGTCTCGATGCTGGTTTTGCTGGTCTCAATTGCTGGTCTTGCTGGCCTGAGTGCTGGTCCTGACCAGCATTGAGACCAGCAAGACCAGCATTAAAACCAGTAAGACCAGCATACCAGCATCAAAACATACCTTACCAGCATATGCTGTTTTTTCAGCAGGGCACCTTGTAGGTTGTGATTACAGTAGGTCTAATTTAGATCGATTAACCTAATAAATCCTTATTTTCAGTTAATGGTTCATCGTTTACCCGAAGTGGCTTGGAGTCAGTATGCTGGCCAGTTACATCTGCTCACGGACACATCCTCACCAGTTCTGGTTCTTAGATAGAAGATAAGCTAATTTCCTATAAGTAATAATAGGCCGCCTCGTGCTTGCTCATACTTAAAGAAAGTTGGATTTAGCCCCTAGATTATATCATACTAAGTCAGTGATAGTCAGAAATCACCAGGTCTCTAATGCTGTGCCTATGCTCCATCCATTGAGCCTGAATGTATGACTAATCCTGGTCGTAGGCTGCGGAAACATCAGCCTAAACAATGTACTAGATTTAAGTGATTTCAGGAGATATTAGAGTTAAACAAGAATTTTACATTTATTTGTCAGGCAAAGATTTTCCATTCCAATTCACATAATTAAACAAAATAAGCCAATTCAGACTGTACAACATCAATTACTCAAAGATACATTTAAGAGGTAGAGATTAATACCTGACCATGTAGAAATACATTGCAGCATATAAATCCTGATGCAGAGCTCAGAGACTCATACACTGCAAGTCTGCAACGGGGTATCCTGGCTACAGAATCCCCCAGACACTTCTGCACCTTTTTCCTAAATACTCAAATCACCATAAATTCAAGACAATAAAAGCTTCACCAAGAACCTTGCCTGGTCATGAGCTGATGTGAAGACCATTTTCCCTGGAGTGAAGCATCTGGCAAAGATCTTATCAAAATTAAAACACAAATTAACCGATATAAGGGAAATTGTAAAATATTACAGTGAAATTAAGACCTCTTTACCAATCACACAGAGACATTTAAAATGACACCAAACATGAATATAGAGCCACAAGATACACCATATTAAAAACTTAGACATTCTGTGTGACGCTGCTCTGGTGGAGAAGGTAAAGTCCAGGTCAAAGAGGGGGGCTCGGGATGCATGATCGAGACAACCTGAACAACTGGTTTCCTAGCTGATCTTCTTAGATTAGAAAGTTTATTGTTTTAGTGCCTGACCATTCTCGTGGTCTTGTCTCGTGTGGAGTTCCTTAACAGTTCTCAGGGTTTAATATTATGGAGAGATATAGCCATCCTTATGGATCGGTCTGAGTACAGTTTGTTCACTCATGCTTTTCGCTATCTGTGATATCTGCGAGCCGGATTATGATCATAATTATATTTTAAAGATGTATAAAGCTTTTAATTCGACAGGCTCTGACAAAATTACGTTCTCTGTGTGCAGAGGTAACATTAACTCTGAGCTATATGGTCAATTTGGATGTGCTTAATGTTGTTATTAGTATTTCTCTTTTGGGGTCTTGACTGCCAATCTGCCAATAAGCCTTTTCGGCTTAGTCCCTTTATTAATCTGGGGTTGCCACAGCGGAATGAACCGCCAACTTATGCAGCATATGCTTTACACAGCGGATGCCCTTCCAGCTGCAACCCATCAGTGGGAAACACCCATACACTCTCATTCACAGACATAACGTTACACTACGAACAATTTAGCTTATTCAGTTCATCTATACCACATGTCTTTAAACTTGTGGGGGAAACCGGAGCACCCAGAGGAAACCCACGTCAACACGGGGAGAACCTGCAAACTCCACACAGAAATGCCAACTGACCCAGCCGAGGCTTGAACCAGTGACCTTCTTGCTGTGAGGTGACAGCGCTACCCACTGCACCTTTGCGCCACCTGTCACTGATCTAGAGCGCTTTCTTTAGTAAACCCAGAGTTCTTTCACCCTCCTACTTTTTAAACGAAATATAATTAAGTGATAAACTAAAATGAATAAAATCATTAAATCAGTCATGCACGCTGCAGAAATGCTTTTCTTACTGAGTATTTTATTGTATTTCAAGTCCAAATATTTATAAATCCTTAAATAAAGGTGGAATTTCCTCATCAGAAAATGATATGAGATCATCTTTTTGTGATTGGGGCATGACAATAAACATGTTCTTAATGCATTCAAAAACAAGAATGTTTGTAATGTCTGCCGTCAATTGTCAAGTTTAATCACACATGACTATAGGCTGCTGTGGGTTAAGAAGTAAGCATGGTAATCTTGACTTAAGTCCAGCTCTTCTCTCTTTTCCTGTCGCAGATCACAGTAGAATTTCTTTTCAATACTGTATAAATGAAGTAAATGTTGCAAAAGGGGAATTGCATAATGAGTGTTTGATGAAGATAAAAGTATAATTGTAATAAATATAGTCATTTACGCTCTCTGCTGTTATTGCATCCTGTTAATGTACTGTACTGAGATGCAAATAGTATGTGTCTACCAGTATAAACATACATAGCATCTAGTTATTATACTTTACACTTATTGTCAATATCTGCTACTTTTACATGGTATAGAATATATCTTGAGCTGTTGTATCCAGAGTTTGCATTTATTTTAATTGATCGCTAAGTATGCTATTTGCACTTATTGTAAAGAGCTGATGCCATTTTTTTCTTACCCTGTCAGCATAAAATTTGCTAAATAAGAAATAAAATCACTTAAATTATTAATTTATATAGTTTTTTGCCCTTGCGATATTATAAAAAGCAGTTTAATTAATCGTAATATTCATGATGGCATTAGTCGTGGCAGATTAACTGAAAGTTAGCCTAATCAGTGATGACTGAATTAACTCTATTCAGTAACTCAACTCAGAGTCAAGTTTAAACTAAAAGCTGGTTGATCATCCTTTTTGAAAGGGACCCCTGCTACTCTTGTTTAGTACTGAAATATTGGTATAAACAGTGGTGCTGTTGTTTGTTTAAGTAACATTATTTTATTACCCTTTAGAAACTACCGTAACGTATCATTTAAACCATCATGAAGAGCGTGTTTCATGACAAGCAGTATGAACCAAATTTCAATATTTTAGTGTTACTAAATCTGAATAAATCTGATTTATATGTTTCAGGCCTCCCAGTTGTCCTGGATGTGAAGAAAAGTTGGAAATCCCTTTGTCATCAGCTATGTTTCCATCCACCTATTATTATGCTTCTTTTGGATTAATCGCATACAAAATGCTTGATGGAAGCACCAAGATGAGCATGCTTGTTTTCAAGAATGTAGTCACACATACAGTTGTAGGATAAACTTTTGTACAATACGAAAAAATGTGCATAAGCTATGATTGAAACACATTTATCAAATGAATTCCAGCATGCACATTAAAAAAGCCATTTGATTTAGCTTTAACAGATCATGTGATGACAAAAATGGGTGTGATGGACAACATTAATGGACAAACCATCATTTTGAGCACATTTTAAAACATCTGAAATGTTGTTTTGCTCATTAAAAAGTCCCTTAGCCAAAGTCTGTCATCACAGTGGTTCATTATTATTATTATTATTATTATTATTATTATTATTATTATTATTATTATTACCTCCAGAACTGTCTTGAGCGCCTGCACTCTCAAAGAGCTTTACGCCTCCAAATGGCGCTTGCGTTTGGTCTTCTGAGGTGCAGTTTATTTATTATAGAAGAAAAAAGACCCACTGTGGCTTCTTCTACTGCACAAAACTACATTTTACTCTTTTAATCTTTGGCGCCAGTTCATGAGGAAGTAACGTTTCTGTTTTCTTTGGCTCATTTAATGGAAACGTTGCTTCATTCGCAAATGTTTTATGTGATATGCCAGTTTTGCGCATAGATCTAATTTGCATCTTTGGAGGGAAACATAGCTATTGTTGAAAGATTTAAAGAGCAGCATCCAGTCATACAAGCATCCCTCCTTTTGACCAACACAACAAAAGTGGAGCAGAGAAGACACAGGTAATCTACAGAGTTGAACTGGGTTACTGATAGCTGAGCGAACGCATTTAGAACAGTGGTTTTTCAGTTCTATTCCAGAGATGCACAGCTGTGTTTATTTTGTATGTCTTGTTTTTGAACCAAATTCAGTTCATAGAGCTACATTTTCTAATGAAAAGAGGATCTGAGTCTGTGTTTTGTAAGAGAGATATTGAAATGTAGTGCTTTGTGTCTCCATTACTGATACACTCAATAGAATCATTAATGTTTAGTACAGTGCATCCGGAAAGTATTCATAGCGCTTCATTTTTCCACATTTTTTTATGTTAGAGCCTTATTCCAAAATGGATTAAATTCATTTATTTCCTCAAGATTCTACACACCATACCCCATAATGACAATGTGAAAAAAAGATTTTTTTAAATTGTTGCAAATTTATTAAAAATAAAAAACCTGAAAAATCACTAGTACATAAGTATTCACAGCCTTTGCTCAATACTTTGTTGATGCACCTTTGGCAGCAATTACAGCCTCAAGTCTTTTTGTATATAATGCCACAAGCTTGGCACACCTGTCTTTGGGAATTTTTGCCCATTCCTCTTTGCAGTACCTCTCAAGCTCTATCAGGTTGGATGGGAAGCGACAGTGTAAAGCCATTTTCAGATCTCTCCAAAGATGTTCAATAGGATTCAGGTCTGGGCTCTGGCTGGGCCACTCAAGGACATTCACCGAGTTGTTGTGAAGCCACTCCATTGATAATTTGGCTGTGTGCTTTGGGTCATTGTCCTGCTGGAAGATGAACCTTCGCCCCAGTCTGAGGTCAAGAGCACTCTGAAGCAGGTTTTAATTCAGAATGTCTCTGTACATTGCTGCATTCATCTTTCTCTCTATCCTTCCAGTTCCTGCTGCTAAAAAACATCCCTACAGCATGATCCCTACAGGGATGTATTAGCCTGATGATGAGAGGTGCCTGGTTTTCTCCAAACGTAACGCCTGGCATTCACTCCAAAGAGTTCAATTTTAGTCTCATCAGACCAGAGAATTTTGTTTCTTATGGTCTGGGAGTCCTTCAGATGCCTTTTGGCAAATCCAGGTGGGGAGATGCTTCCGTCTGGCCACTCTACCATACAGGCCTTATTGGTGGATTGCTGCACAGATGGTTGTCCTTCTGTAAGGTTCTCCTCTCTCCACAGAAGAACGCTGGAGCTCAGACAGAGTGACCATCGGGTTATTGATCACCTCCCTGACTAAGGCCCTTCTCCCCGATCACTCAACCTAAGCCTGGTTTATACTCGACGCGTCCGCTAGTTCGCTTGAGTGTGCGCGGCGAATGTGACGTCATCTCTGTGTTAGCGGAAGTTCGCTTTGAGTGCGCGCAACATGATTTCGGCTGGCGGTGCGCATGGCATTTTTTGAGACCCGAGCGAACAGTGCGCGCGGCGCCGCGTTTGATTTGAGTTGAATATGAACCACTTTGAAGAGATTTTGTCTAAAACAGTACGACTGTACACAAATCTTTATGATACGTGATCATAAGGATAACCTGATGAACAATAATTCTTGGCTAGAAATAGCAACAGCCGTGGGAAAGGCGAATGTGACGTCATCTCTGTGTTAGCGGAAGTTCGCTTTGAGTGCGCGCAACATGATTTTGGCTGGCGGTGCGCATGGCATTTTTTGAGACCCGAGCGAACAGTGCGCGCGGCGCCGCGTTTGATTTGAGTTGAATATGAACCACTTTGAAGAGATTTTGTCTAAAACAGTACGACTGTACACAAATCTTTATGATACGTGATCATAAGGATAACCTGATGAACAATAATTCTTGGCTAGAAATAGCAACAGCCGTGGGAAAGGAGGAAAGTTTATGTTAAAAGGTTTGGAAAAACCTGAGGGATTGTCAAAGCCAAAAGAGGCCATGGTAAAGTGGAGACCCATGTACACAATTACAGAAATATGTTTTTCCACCAGTCATAGGTTTTACACTGATGTATGTTACAATTTTGAATTTTAAACAATTTAATAGTTACGAAACTAAAATGAACAAATTATTGCTTTGAAAACTGGAAATGAATATTTGAACCTTTCGGTTTACACTGATGCCCTGTTTTTCTAGGCTTTATTGGTGATAATGGTCAGTAATGTTGGATCATTATTACCCTTTTAGCATAAGTATAGGACCATAGGAAACTAGCCAGACAGTAATGTGTGAATTGTGGAGCAGGCTAAATCTAAAAATCTAAATCTATTTTTTATTAAGTGTGCTTTTTTTTGCTTTTATTCTTGCCATAATAAAGAATATATTTGTAGAGCAACCCATGTTCTGTTGTCATTAGTATTTTAATAAACTTTAATTGGTAAAAATGTCCGATATATGAACAAAAGCAAGTGATGCATCAAATTTGATTTAAAAAAAATATTGAATTGTTATGAAGATCCTTATAATCATTAAAATAATTTATAAAAACGATACAAATAATTAATAAAAATTTGTGAATGATATTAATGACATGACGTAGTTCCGGAAACTTTCTACTTCTCTGTTTATCTGTCGTTTTAAAGAATATCACAACAACGAACGCGGCAAGTATAAAAGCCTCGTCCGTGTCGCGAGGTGCGCGCGCAGTCAGCGGAGGTGTGCGATGCGGCGCCAGGTGAAAGTATAAATCCAGCTTTAGATGGCCGGCCAGCTCAAGGAAGAGTCCTGGTGGTTCCAAACATCTTCCACTTACGGATGATAGAGGATACTGTGCTCATTGGAACTTTCAGAGCAGAAGAAATTTTTCTGTAACCTTCCCCAGCCTTGTGACTCGAGACTATCCTGTCTCGGAGGTCTACAGACAATTCCTTTGTCTTCTTGCTTGGTTTGTGCTTTGGGATGCACTGTCAACTCAAATCAAGTCCAATCAACTGGATTTACCACAGGTGAACTCCAATTAAGCTTATGATCAGTGGAAACAGAATGTACCTAAGCTTAATTTAGAGCTTCACGGTAAAGGCTGTGAATACTTTTTTACACGTAATTTTTCAGGTTTTTTATTTTTAAGAAATTTGCAACAATTAAAAAAAAATGTTTTGGGTTTGGTCTCATTCCGCCCCCCACAACAATAATAACAATAATAATAATCCATTTTTATTTTATATAGTGCCTTTCCAGAGCTCAAGAACACATTACAAAGAATGTAACAAAAAGAGATAGTACGAACAGACATTGAAAGAAATGGTAATCAAATAGAGACAACAATGCGCAAGATGCGCCCTTTGATCGCCCATATTACCCATGCCTAAATCCGCCACTGTTAAGACCAATACAAAGAAAGGTTTATTAGAAATCTTGGCCAGCTGGAAAAGTATGAGCACGCACAGCACTCAATACTTAGTTGGGGCTCCTTTTAGCTGAATTACTGTAACAATGTTTCGTGGCATGGAGTGGATCAGTCTGTGGCACTGCTCAGATGTTATGAGAGCCCAGGTTGCTCTGATAGTGGCCTTCAGCTCTTCTGCATTCTTTGGTCTAGCATATCGCATCTTCCTCTTCACAATACTCCATAGAAAATATTAAAGTTAAGGTCAGGTGAATTTTCTGGCCAATTAGGATTACACAGTTTATGTCAGCATGACAAATTAATGACATGATAAAATAATTATTTTTCTATCTTACTGTATATATCATTATAATGTTGTATTAACTTCATATCAAACAGGCAATGTCTTGATGAAGCTTGAGGAGTTCATCAGACTGATGTTCTTTCTGGATCTTCCTGTCTTCCTCAGATAAGCCTTTCTTCTGCTGCTTTGGTAAGAGATTTTTCTGTACAGGCCCTACATTACTCGTGTCACATTTCTTTCTTTCCCCCTTCTTTTGTAGTGAGCTCTTAGTATTTCTAACTCATTCACACCAAACGTGTCTGTGCTTCTAAAAAAACACAAGACACAGTGCTTTGTAATGGTTAAAAAAACATGAGGGTATTCAGACACAGCCACAGAGCGACTGTAAACAGAAACGTAGAATGGTTGTCGAGCATCCAAGCTTTTCTGATTGGTCCCCTGCTGTTGACCTGACAGTGATGAGTTGCACTACTTGTAAAAGGTAAAGTTCTTGTAGTCTTGCATAGTTCTCGGCCAGATCTCAGTCAGTTGATGAAATTGCGCATGCTTAAGTGACTTGTTGTTAGGTTGCTGGGACTCTTTACTTGTGTTTGGAACTCTGTCATGTGAATTCGTAATTTCCATTTTTATCCTAAAATACATCCCCATTCCTTACTATTTTTTTTTTTACAGAGGGCGAACGCACCCTTTATACTGTACCATTGAACAAATAAACAGGGACAGGTCTTATGATGGTTTAAGTTGTACTTAAAAGTGCTGTATGTATGTTTTCGACTCTTCTAAATCATTTAACCCACCCAATGCCAGTTTAGCCAATTATATTTCAGCACCCCGGGTTGCCTTGGTGTGATTCATTCAGTCATGAAGGCTCTCAAAGCATGCATCAGTGACTGAAAATGCGACCTCCGGTGGACAGAAGCAGACTTCCACATGAGGAGGTTATTAATTAGCAAATAACATAAACATTACAAATGTAAGCATTAGGTGAGCAAGTTACACTGTAACCCCGTGTCCTAACAATATGTTACGTGACGAGATACATTGTAACCCCGTGTCCTAACAACATGCTACATGACGATATTTAGAGTGATAAGCAATTTGGCTGTTTGCATGACAGAAATTTAAATACACCTTTCAGGAGCACAGAATAGTGCACTTACTGAACTCCAACGAAATAGTAATGTTTATAATCTAATTAATACATAGTAAACCTCTTTAACATTATTAAATGTACATGCTGATAAATAAATGCAATAAAGGTAATGTAAAATGGCGTTCAAACTCACATTATTAGGACATGAGCTGTGACTAATTTGGCCCCTGTGGTTTCTTTCATTTATTTATTCACTTGATATTAATTACTTTGCATTACTGCCTTAATTACTGACTTAATGCTGTCATTTTTTTTTAAAGTAATACCTGATTTTATCAATGAAAGTTGTACAATTAAGTTGTTACTTAATCTCTGACAGATCATGGCTTCAGTGCCAAATAAGTTGGTTTAAATTATATTATTCACTCAACCTGCGACCCAGCGACGTTCTTGCTGTGAGGCGATAGCACTACCTACTGCGCCACTGCATCGCCCATTATGTTATTCTCTTTATTAAAAATAAAATGTATTACATTTTAAGCTTTAGGTAAAGATGTAGCAAACTATGCAGAGCCTTTGTTGAGATTTAATGAGATCCAAGACCTGTGAAGAGATGATTTCAACCATCCGAGGACTTTGAGGACAACACAAACACTTAATACACAAACACACTTCATTAAACATGTACACATAGACATCACCTATATGCTATATAATTGCAGGTTAACTATGCTTATATAATAACTTTACCTGTTAAAAGTTATTAGTTACTGGTTAATTTAAAGTTATTAGTAACTAAAAAAGTTTTAGTAACTAATAACCTTAATGTTTCTGAATTTGATTGTAATGCAGTGATGTTCACCTTTTGAAAAGCATTATACAAATAAACCTGAATTGAATTGAACTTGCTTTTACTCCACGGTGGAGTTTTTTTTGCTGTATTTCCTATAATATTTTTTCTTTTGGAGAAAGTTTGTTTGTTTTATTTTGGTCAGAATAAAAGCAGGTTTAAATATTTTGAAACCTATTTTAAGGTCAATATTATTAGCCCCCTTAAGCAATATATTTTTTTGATTGTCTGCAGAAGAAACTATTGTTATATATACAATTACTTGCCTAATTACCCTAGTTAAGCCTTTAAATGTCACTTTAAGCTGAATGCTTGTGTCTTGAAAAATATCTAGTAAAATATTACGTACTGTCATCATTGCAAAGATAAAATAAATCAGTTATTAGAAATGAGTTATTAAATCTATTATGTTTAGAAATGTGTTGAAAAAAATCTTTCTGTTAAACAGAAATTGGGGGAAAAGGGTCGCTTATAATTCAGGAAGGCTAATAATTCTTTCTTCAACTGTATATGTACAGTTATTTTCCTCCTTGGAATATATATATAAATAAGGAAAGAGAAATAAATACAATAGAATAAAAATATGAAACAAACTGTGCTTTAAGAAACTTCACTGTGAGGAAAAAACTTTAATTAAAGCTACAAAAGTCCTTCAGTCAAGAGCAGTGAGTGATTTCTCCTTTTGTTGTTTGATCAATGATAAAAACAGTCAGCAGCAGGAAAACTACGCGCTGTCACTTTAAGAGCAGTGCGGTTCTGATTTATGGTTTCACTTTCACATGTCTTTTGATTCTCAACTTGTTTATTACATAATTGAGGGTTAATATGAATAATCACTAAACACCACGTTTACACAAATTTGCATGTATTTGACCATTAAAGCGCTCACATTAAGATGACTTTAGATGTGTGTGCTTTGCTCGTCTCTGAGGCTGAGCGCATACACACAACAGCATGCGATCTCTTTCGCGCTTTTAAAAACATGAATGATTTGAATGTACATTAATGAACGATGCGCATTTCGTGCTGCAAATGTTACATTACAGTACATGCTTTTAGTCATTTTCACGTGAAACTGAGCTTTGCAGAGCAACAAATGTGCACAAATGGAAACGGGTGGTATATGATGCAATAATTGTTTTACCTCGATTATTGTTTTTTTCATAATCGTTAGAAGCCAAAATCGTAACCGAAACTGAATTTTCGATTAATTGCACAGCCCTAATTGAAATCAGCATGTGTATTGTGCTTGTGATGCCGTAGATAAATGTTTTATTTCTTAGGACACATTAGTATATTCATGGTGAATTTAAATGTCTGTTTTGTTATTGTTAGGTAAAAATAATCTAAAACTAATGAAAATAAACCTTTGGTAACTGAATTAATAAAACACAAATAATAAAACACTAATTAAACACAAACAAACAAATTGTAAATTTGGCAAGTACCTTAAGGGCCATGAAACCCCCCTGTCTCAGAAGGGTGTTTTCACACCTTTAGTTTGGAAAAAGTCAGGAAAGTGGGCATGTCCAGCTCTGTTTAGGGTGCAAAACAAACACACAGATGCAGGGGAGAAAGACAGTGACTGTGTTTACATGGACATCAGTAATCAAATTAGTTGCCAAATTATTAATTTGTCGACTTTAACTGCAGTTTGGCACTTTCATTTTTTATTCAGGAACATTTCCTGCATGTCGCCCGTGACAAACGAGAACTTGAAAGTGAGGAACTGCTGGAAGAGTTGAGTTTTAATGGTATGTTTAATACCGCACGGCGAATGGGAGAAAAAAATCCTCTGCATTTCTCTGTAACTTAGATGACTCGGTAGGTAGCTTCAGAAAGCCGTGTGTATATAGACTATCCTGTCAAAAAATGCAGCGAAAATCCTGCACGACGGTCAATATTTGATTGCTGTGTTTACATTCGGAGAGCAGCATTTACAGCGGATCTTTCAGTATATAATATTGTACTATAATATTGCAGTGATATTAATGTACTGTAAACTTAGTAACTAAATCATTTTGACTATGCAATGTCTTTAAAAACTGAAAGAGCACTGCTGACGATACGAAGTAACTTTGCCATCTGAATGAACAAACAAAGGGCACTGCACTCACACTTACCAAATCTGTAGCGACAGGACAATCACACTGGAACTGTGTCTTTTTTTAAAAGGAGATGAGTGGCAAATCCGGATTTCATAATTTCCACATGCGAAAAGCTCTCAGGTAAAAAATGTTCCTTACAAACAAGTTTTGTCGCGTCACATGCACTGTAATCCACATGAGTCCAGCAGCGCTCTCACAGCAGGAAAATGCGAACAAAACCTTCGTCGCAGCACATTAATAAACGCAGCACACTAATAAATGCAACACTGGCGACCCGTGTCTCCAAATTCTTGTTCTTTCACTTGTTTTGGCAACACAACGTGGCGTCTCTCTGTCGTCTGAACACTGTAACAGGTAAAACCTCTCCGAAGTCTCTCTGTAGCCTCTCCGAAGCTATCATGCATATTAATGAAGTTGCACGTCATACACAATAGAGCGCGCTGATTGGTTTAAACAAAGTCTTTCTCATGAATTAATGCAGCACCCTCAGAGACGTCACAATGTTCTCGCATATACAGACAGCCACTCTCCACGCTGGATTTACACACAAGTATCTCATGGCCTTGACGCAGTTTCAAAATTTGTTTCAAACCGGAAGAACGAATTTGCTCAAAATAACTCAAAAACAACCAATTTTCACTTTTTAGCGAAATGTATTTGTCCTAATAATGTTTATAGCAGCGTGGGACAGAAATATGACTGTCAACAGCTCAAAAAAAATGTGTTTTGGTGCTTTGTGACCCTTTAAAATATTTACTATAATTATGACTGAAGTAAAAGTTAAATACTAATACTAAATTCTTTGAATAAACTGAAAAAAAATGTGCATTTCCAAAATAAAAATAAATACCACAACAGTATAAAACATTTCAATATAAAAATATTACTTGAATCATGTAATGGTACAAGCAAAACATTATTAATATTTTTATTAAAGTAATAATATACAAACGAAACTAATAAAAATATAGCAATAGATTATATAAACATATTTAAAAAACGATAACAAAAAATTATATGTCTTAATTGAAACTGATTGGGTAACTGTACCGTTTAGTTATCAAAATATTTCTTACTATTCAGTTGACGTTGCTTTGCATCAAACTATAAGACTTACAGTCACTTATTTTATATAATTAAAGCACTGTGGTCATCATTATACTTTGTTCTCATTTATCAAGTGATAAAAGTTTCCAGAGAGGATGTCAGGATTACTATTATGTAAACGCTGTAGTGTTTTCCTTGGTGCTAGGATTGGTTTGCACACTGTAACTGACCTTTTCTCAGCAAAACTCTCATAAAGGTAACATTATAAACCAATTTAATCTTTAAATCACCAATCTTGGTCTTGGAGGGCTGGTGTCCCTGCTGAATTTAACTCCAACTTGCCTCAAAATACCTGTCTGCAAGAATCATTTATACCTAAGACCTTGATTAGCTTGTTCAGATGAGTTTGATTAAGCTAAACTCAGGACACCAGCTCTTCAGGAACAAGTTTGGTGACCCCTTTTCTAGATATATGGAATTGATAGATGGAAGCTTCTAAAAGAAAAGAGGACAGATTCAGTGCTCTTTGCTGCTCGAGTCTTCAAGTTTCCTCCTTAGTACTAAGTTTGATCTCTTCCTCAATGGCGGCAAGTTCTTTGGCTGAGAAAATCTGTAGCTCTCCTGCATTTCTTTGTTTCTCCTCCTTTTCCAACCATCTGTAGTTGTAATAGTTCATGATGAAGAGGAAGACACCTCCAGCCAACATCATCATGCCACAAGCAAAGTACATGTATTTATAATCCATGAAGATGTCAACCAGTAAACCTAAGAAAGAGATCTGTGAATAAACTTTCAGCTTTTCACAATACTTCTTGTTATTGTCCTGAACATTATAACAAAGAAAGGTATGCCAATTTTTGGACTTACCAGATATTGGTGGCCCCAGCAGGACGGGCCCACACTCTATAATCGTAGCAAGTCCAACTGCACTGGAGAACCGTTGAGCTCCAACCAAATCCATGAGTACCTCAAACAAAAGAGCGCAAACCATGCCAAAAGCCAGGCCAAATAACACCGCATAAACCACCAGGCCTATGTAACCTGGTAAAAGTGGGCACATTAAATGGCACAAACCATTATATATCACAGCAAAACTGAAGAAATACTGGATCTTGGGTCTGATCCATTTGGTGTTGGCGACTAAACCGGTTCCTGGACGTGCAAACATGTCCACAAGAGCAAATATAGAGAGCAGGAACGCCGCAGAGTACTCATCTACTCCCTGATGCTTGGCATATGGTGCTAAGAAGACCACAGGGGCAAAAAATCCAAAAAACATGAGCACATTCCCTACCAGATAGATGAGGAAGCCTCTGTGCTTGAAGAGGGAGATGTCTATAAATTGGTTGAGCTTTGAAGAACAGCCCGAGGGTTTGGACTCGTCTTGTCCTGCTGTCTGAGGACTGATGTCGTCTTCAGTGGTTTTGCTCACAGGGGTTTTTCTTCTCATTTTGATGGGTCTCATTAGAGATCCAGCTACGCAGCAGTTGAACAGCACTCCACCGAGGATAAAGAAGCTTCCTCGCCATCCAAACTGATCAAAGAGAAACTGGTTGACTGGAGCCAGGGTGGACAGGAAGACTGGGCTGCCCGCCATTGCTATGCCATTTGCCATTGGCCTTTTTACAAGGAAGTACTTGCCGATTATTGTAAGAGCTGGTTGCAGGTTAAAAGCCAAGCCAAAGCCTGTAAAACAAAAGCAGTTTTATGTGCAGTAGTTAACATTTGACAAGAATAGATACCTTGATGACATATTGCTCCAGTAAAAGTTCATTACTTGAGTAAAGGTTTAAAAAGTTCTTTTAAAAAATGCACAAAATATCCATTCCCACCTTATAATACGTGGCCTTGACTTCTATGTACTTGCATCATAAACTAAATTATATACATAAATATGTACATGTATTGGAGAACAATTCTGGTGCTCTTGAGGTGGACTCGGGTAGGGTCCGGTGTCCTGTAGAGTTTAGCTCCAACTTGCTTTAACACACCTGCTAGGAAGTTTCTAGTATATCTACAAAGAGCTGAATTAACTGGTTCAGGTGTGTTTGATTAGGGTTGGAGCTAAACTCTCCAGGACACCGGCCCTCCAGGACCAAGTTTGGACACCCCTGGTCTAAGGGATGGTCAACTGTGTAATTACAAATGTAATTACACATGTATCTACATGGAGGTATTTAATCAATTATAAGTACAATGTAAAAACATGTATTTACACAATAAGTACATATTATTTAAGGCCACCTAATATAACATGGGACCAACTATTCATTTTAAAAGACCAGGAGAAAGGCTTGAGGTCAGTATTTTTTCCTGGTGTTACAGAAGATTTCAACCCAGGCTCATTCTGAAAACATAGTCCTGTGGACGTTTCTGGAGACCGCAAAATCTAAAAATCAAAGTCTCGGGAGGTATGTATTTTTGCAGTTTTTGTTTTCGCGAATTGGCGAGAGGCCGCTGTGTGCGCTTTTTCATGTCTCAAATTTCTCTCGTTCGTGCCCGCTGTTCTCGCGTTAACCCACCAGAGGCCGCTGTCGACCGACTGTCTGTCTGACTGACTGACTGGCCGGCCGACCAATCCAATCGACTGACCCACCCTCCTCCTTCCCTAAGCCCAACCAATTTTATCGATTGACCCACCCACTTACTTACCCGGAACCCAAACAACGATTTACAAAAGCCGTCCAGAAAAAGCAAGCCTTCGTCTGATTTTTTCCACGTTTTCGGATTTAACCACATTCTCACCCTGTTATTAACTTGTTTTTTTTTTTGTTTGTTTTTTTGGATTCAGTTTTTTGTCTTACCTGATTTCTGGAACCGCTCTTCCTCGGACTCGAACCCCATCGTCATCGTCGTGGTCAACTCCTCTCTGTGTCTCAAGTCCGCTGACGTACACGACGAGCTAACGGGACAAACTGGTTGCTGCGGGAAAGCCCTCCACACGGTGGTAAGCGGTCAGCTGGTAAGCGCGAAAAGGCCCCGTAGCGTTCGTTTAAAAAAAAAAAGAAATAAAATGAAGCCATACGGCTACATAATTTGCAGTCTCCAGAAATGACCACGGGACTACGTTTTCAGAATGAGCCTGTATTGGAAGATTTACACTCACTGCTCAATTTATTTGGTACGCCTGTTCAACTGTTAATTCGTGTAAATATCAGTCATACAATGGATATGGTCATGTAGTTTGGGTCAAGATGATCTGTTGAAGTTCAAGTGCATCAGAATGGAGAAAATGTGATTTAAGTTACTTTGAACTGGCATGTTTTAAGGCAAGGGTGCCAGTTCCTGGAGGGCCAAAGCCCTGCAGAGTTAAGTTCCAACCTTGCTTCAACACAGTGGCCTGTAGGTTTCAAACAAGTCTGAAGGACTCAATTAGTTCGATCAGGTGTGTCTAATTATGGTAAAAGCTAAACCGTACAGAGCTGTGTCCCTTTAGAAACTGAGTTTGACACCTATAAGGGATAAACCTTTCCGAATGGAATGCAGTGTGTGACACCAATCGTCCACCAGTGATCATGGGGGAATGAACATTCTGAAGGGCCCTCCAAAGTTATCAGTTTAGAGCACATTGGTTTGGAATGACATTTCAATATGGCAGCCAAGATTGTTTTCACTCCAAAGAGCTCCTCAGAGGGCGATATATCCTGTTTGGAATGCACTGGGTGAATTCTAAATAGACAATTATGTGGAGATGTCTACAAGCTAGGTTATATAAAATCTCAGTGTTTATTTGTATGACATTCTTGAATTTCTAGAGTATGTCATTTTCAGTAGGCATGCACTAGCACTATATGTGTTGCGATTATGTCAATATGGACAAAAATGTCTGTCTAGTGAATCAATAGCTGCGTCCCAAATGGCACACTATACACCAGGGGTGCTCAACCCTGTTCCTGGCGATCGACCTTCCAGCTGATTTCAGCTCCAACCCTGATCAAACACACCTGAACCAATTATTTAGAACGTGAGGAGCACTTGATAATTACAGGCAGGTGTGTTTGATAAGGGCTGCAACTGAAAACTGCAGGTAGGTCGATCGCCAGGAATAGGGTTGAGCACCCCTGCTATACACTATATACTTATGCACTTAAACACTGTCCCAAATGGAACACTAACGTTTTTTTACTAAGCGGAAATTCAATAAGTTTCCCTGATGATGTTTGATGGTTGCCAAATTAGTGAAATAAATGACCAAACTATAGCAAATAATACCTGCCCTGAGTATAACCGCATTCACCATCGGGAGGCAGTATAATCACTCTCATAGGACAAGATTATACCGCTTTCACAATCCAAAATAAGTAATCCAACATCAGTGCCCGAAAGCTCCGCCCCTTCCGCCTTGTGAGCAAAGCGTTGGTTGAGTGCGTGAAGTGTCTGTGACACACTTCATTTTATCGGTTCAATAAGCGCATCATCCAGGTATTTAAAGTGCACTTATTAGTTTTAGAGTTTTCAGTGTGAATGCACTACTTACACTATTTATACTACAAAATGGCGCAGAATAGTGCATAAGTATGCGATTTGGGAGGCACCTAATGCCTCCCTTTATATGCTTATGAATTATAGTTATGTGTTTGAGTAAAATGTTAATATTTGTTTTTTGTTTGTTTGTTTTAAATAACAAAAACTGTGCCATGCTTTTAAATATGTCTATATATACAATACATGCATTTAACTTCGAAAGGGTTAAGTAATCAATATTTGTTTTTAATAATATAAAAAATGAAGGCAGCTTTGAAGGCAAAAATGGGATCCAAACATGATACTAGCAAGGTGTACCTAATAAAGTAGCCAGAGAGTGTATTTAAGAAAAGTCTGTCCTGTCTTATCTTAAAAAGATATCATGGTTTACTTGTTTTTACTAAAAAAAAAAAAAAAAAACATTTTAGTGATTAATTTAAAAAAGAGTTCAGTAGAACAATTTCTTCATAAATTGAACACTGTTTTGTATCTTGGATTGGATCTTAGATTCTTTTATACTAAAGCCTATGAATGGCATGTTTTTCTAAACTGTAGAACAAAAAGACCAGAGATTCAACACCGCTTGAATTATCACTGATATTCTCTGACCAAACAGACAGCTTTGACCTTGAGTTTGTAATGATCAAACACACAGGGGAGGAACCTCAGTACGCGGAGACAGACCAATCAGAGTCTAACATGTTTTTTTACTAGATCCTTGTTCAACCTTTGATCAATCTGAATTAGTCTTAATGAAATATTAAAATAACTACCTCCAATGACTCCAACGCATAAATACAAATGCAAAATGCTGGTGCCAAAAGAAGCCATTACCATGGCAACCCCAACCATAAGCCCACCAGCAATCACCACAGGACGGCTCCCATAGCGGTTGACCAAAATACTGCTCACAGGTCCTACAAGGAGAGAGAGCAAGAGAGAGATAATGCATAGCCCTTATTATGTGTCATGAACTCATTAAACTTTGACCTGTAAATAAAACCTTGGCATGAGACCATACAAAATACTAAACTACACTACAAAAAAAGATAGGGGTCGTTGTGAAACCATGAGGACAAAGTAATCTTTGATTTTGGTTCCTCCTGTTATTTGGTTACTCTAGCAAACATTGATCTCTGTTTGAATGTGAGAGTACCTGGAAAGCAAAGCAGTGGCGCCACTTTCCAAAAGATTATGTGCACTCACACTCAAAAATGAAGTAATTCAACTTGAAATCATTAACAAAAAAAAATGAAATAATCTTGATTAGTATGTATGTGCTTCAGTAAAATGTTAATATTTGTTGTATTGTGTAAAGGTTTAGAACATTTTAGAGCATTTTCCCCTGGAAAATTACAACTGGTAACAAATACAGATGATTTTATTTGTGAATGAAAAAGCAGGGGTAGTAAAACTGTTTTTATATAAAAATGTATATAATTGTTTTTGGAGGAAATGGCATCTTTTTTTGTTATTCTGTGCTGGACATCATCTGGAAATCATTGGTCGTGAGACAATAGGGGGGGGGGTCGCTTGGTGATTTCCAAAAATATATGTTATTAAACTATTAGAATTACCATATTTTAAATAATAACTTAAAGAAGGTAAAATAGTAGTTAATAGTTACATAAAAAACAAAATGCAAATAATAAGCCATCAGCCTTTCAATTCTTTTTGTATTGGATTGCGACCCCTGGGGTTATTATACTGGATAAATGACACACACTGTAAAACCCAAAAAGTTAGGGAAACCCAAAACATTTGAGGAAAACGATTGTAACAAACCATTTAAGTTCAAAAACTAATCCTAATGAGTACTGTGAACTTAATCCATTTGAGTAAATGAAGCAATTTGAGCACAGTAAAACCCAATAAATGAAGAGAACTCAAACCAATTGAGTACTGTAAAACCCAATAAAGTTAAGGCAACTCAAACCATTTGAGTTAAAAAACTAATCTATAGGAGTACTGCGAACTTACTCCATTTTAGGTTGAAGTAATGAGTGATTTAATTAACTCATTACCTTCAACGCTGAGTTCAAACTCTTTTCTATTGAGTAGAATTAACTTTCAGTCAATTTTGAGTTAACACTCATTTCATTTGATAAAGTTGACTGTTGGGTTTTACAGTGCGGCAATAGTGTTAGTTGCAGCAGATTGATTATACGGCACAATGTTCTTTGACACCTTTACAGCACTCACGTACATTACAAATAAAGGCTATGACTGAACATGGAGTACAATCTCCAAAACTAAACCAAGAATATTCTTGTGCTGCAAACATTATGTCCACCATTATCATTAAGTGAGGTTAATATTATATGAAACAAATGAATAATGACTATAAAAAATATATGGTTGTTAGACTGTTGCACCTTTTTTGTGTTGTCAATAAGCTTGTTTATATAGTTCCTATTGGTGTGTGTGCACCGTTTTGTGCAATGCTTGTATGTTTATAATAGGGCTGTGCAATAAATCACAATTTTAAAGTTTTGATTTTGGCTTCTAATCATTATGAAAAAACATGAATCGAGATAAAATGATTATTGAATCATACCGCCCCCTTTCCAGTTGTACACATTTGTTTGCAGAGAGGAAAATAACTTTAGTCAGAATTATTAGCCCTCCTGAATTATTAGCCCCCCTGTTTATTTTTCCCCCAATTTCTGTTTAACATAGAGAAGATTTTTTCAACACTTTTCTAAACATAATAGATTTAATAAGACATTTTTAATAACTGATTTATTTTATCTTTGCCATGATGACAGTATTTACTAGATATGTATTTTACTAGATATTTTTCAAGATACTAGCATTTAGCTTAAAGTGCAATTTAAAGGTTTAATTAGGTTAATTAGGCTAGTTAGGGTAATTAGGCAAGTCATTGTATAACAGTAGTTTCTTCTGCAGACAATCAAAAAATATATTCCTTAAGGGGGCTAATAATATTGACCTTAAAATAGTTTTAAAAATATTTAAACCTGCTTTTATTCTAGCCAAAATAAAACAAATAAGACTTTCTCCAGAAGAAAAAATATTATAGGAAATATTGCGAAAAATTCCTTGCTTTGTTAAACATAATTTAGGAAATATTTATAAAAAAAAAAATTCACAGGAGTGCGAATAATTTTGACTTTAACTGTATATCGTTTTGATTAATCGTGATTACAATTATGACCAAAATAATCGGGATTAGGATTTTTCCCATAATTGAGCAGCCTTATTTATAACCACCTTGGGGTCGTGAGTCACTGGAATTGTTTTTTTGGGGGTCGCGAGCTGAAAAGATTGGGAACCCATGCTCTAAATGGCTAAATGTCTATTTTAAATTTGGAAGAAGCAGTTTGCAGAACAAAAAATACTTAAACACAAATCGTAAATTGAGTAGTTGTACAAAAATAAATAAATAGATAAGTAAATAAGTAAATTAATTAATTAATTAATAAAAACTAAGTATTCAGAGTGAGAATTCAATCCATTGTAGCTGTTAGACTGTCACAGTTTTAAATCATTTACTGATGTCACTCTGAAATTTGTGAGACCTAAAAAAAAAAGCTGTCTTTTTTTTTTACGGTCAACACACCTTATAAAATATTCACATGTTTTTTTTCCATCGTATAAACTGAAGATTAAACTTCTCCGCACTTTTATTCAGAAACACTGGAGCTGTTAGTATGGAACATGTGATTGAATGGTAATTATGTACGTTTTTTTTTCTTATTTTAATATATACTACGATATAATTTGCTACAATTAATTAGTCTATTTTGGCGTGACAGCATATTAAGCTACTAGCTCAGCCACTTTTTGGTAAAATTAAATAGCCTATTCCACACAAAAATAGAGCTGAAATGTGGAGCTCTCCCAGGGAAAAGAGAGAGAGAGAGACGTTTGGTCACCTCAGTGAAGTCATTATGCCAAATATAGCACTCTGAGCCATTTCTAACCTCCTGCATACATGGTCGCCAGCATGATGGAGGAGACCCAGGCGATCTGGCTGTAGGAGATGGAGAAATACTCCTGGATTTCTTTAAAGTAGATGGTGAGGGATTTGGGGAAGGCGTAGGAGAAGCCGATGGAGATAAACGATCCAAACACCACAGCCCAACCCCAGCCTCCATCTGGAGGGGTGTAGCCCAGGTTTGTGCTGGCTGAAGGGGGCATGCTTCGTGGTGTGCTTCCCTATAAGAGGAAAAAGTAAATAATTAAAATCTGCTGTAAGCTACATTTCATTAGCTAACCAAATATTTGTCAGCCTTTGCTATAGAATCTCTAAGCTATTTAAATCTTTGTACATAATTCCCTATATTAATTTAATTTTCATTTGTTTAGATTGATATATAGATAAATTACATAAATAATGACAGTAATAGAACACAAAATGAGTGAGCTTACCTTTCTACATGAGCTGGCAGAGCTTTCAGAGGGCTACATGTTCATTTCGCAAACTTTTTGTTCTTATCAGGTGCTTTTCTTGTAATTCTCAGTATCACGTGGAGTGACATGCCCTTTTTAGAGAGAGAGAGAGAGAGAGAGAGACTGAAAATACAGTTCAAGTTCTAGCAGCTCTGAACATGTTAGTACACGGTTTAAAATAAACCAAAATAAAGAAAAATTGTACATTATTTATAAATAAATTTAGGACTTGCAAGTCAGTGTTTTTGGTATCTATTATAGTATTATTAAATAAGTCTCTTTTTTAAAAAATACTTGACGCATATATAATCTTGTAACATATACAGTATACAGTTATTTTATTATTGTAAGGAAACAGGGAAGGGGAAACAAAAGTCAATGTAAATGAAAGATATTTGATGAACTTAGGCACTACCCGATAAATAAGTATTGTATTAGTATTCTGTGTGGAGTTTGCATGTTCTCCCCATATTCGCGTGGGTTTCCTCCGGGTGCTCCGGTTTCCCCCAGTCAAAAGACATGCACTATAGGTGAATTGAATAATGTATATGTGTGTGAATGAGTGTGTATGGATGTTTCCCATTACTGGTTTGCGGCTGGAAGGGCATCCACTGTATAAAACATGAGTGACCAACCTTGTTCCTGGCGATCGACCTTCCTGCAGATTTCAGCTCCAACCCTGATCAAACACACCTGAACCAATTAATTAGAACCTGAGGAGCACTTGACAATTACAGGCAGGTGTGTTTGATATGGGCTGCAACTGAAAACTGCAGGCAGGTCGATCTCCAGGAATAGGGTTGAGCACCACTGGTATAAAACATATGCTGGACAGTGTTTCCTCTAGGATTTTTTCCAGCTGTGGTGGCAGGCCTTTTGATCTACCAACTACCTTTGGCGTTATTTCAATGACAAATGTGACTCAGTACTAAAAGTGACACAGTACTAAAGATTGGATTTGTGCAATACGAGCATGCAGATCTTTATGCTTGCGCCAGAATTTCCTCTGTTTGTGCACAAAACTTCTTGCACGCCCTCAAATATACGCTGTTTAAATCTCCAACCTTTATTAGATTTGCAAGGAATATTTATAAATGTCTCCAATAGACCTACAGAGCGGCATTAATGTGTCCTGAGGTAAAGTGAAACGGCTATAAACTCCAGCAAGATAAAGTCTTTGTTTGTTGTATGCAGAGCCATAGAACTTCATCTATAAATAAAGTATAATTATGGAAACTGTTATCATCCTAACTGAAAGCTATACGTCGTGTTTGCTGGCCTCACGCATCAATCAGTCAGTCAGTCAGTCAGTCAGTCAGCAGGTCACCTTAAAGGGTTAAACAAATGATGCACAGCACTACTACAGTTAAAAAAAATTTGCACTGTTATAGTTCAATTACCTTTTAATACATTTTGGTGCGGTTATAACCCGCTATTAAAAAACGACAATGTTTTAAATGAGAAGCTGTAATGTAGCCGTGGTGGGATGAATTTTGGCGTGGCGCCCCGCCATGGTAGAATGAATGTAGCAGAAACCATGCTGGATAAGTTGGCGGTTCATTCTGCTGTTGTGACCCCTGATGAATAAAGGGACTAAGCCGAAGGAAAATGAAAGAATATATTGTATCACAAAATAAAAAGTCTATATTTAGTTTTATGCTATTACTTATTTTTTTGTAATTATTTAGATGTTATCAATATTACATGCCATTATGGAGATGTAGACAGAATTATGGATAACAGAATCATGAGGAAGTTGCAATCTTGAATGTATGTTTACATTTAGCATTTTACACAGCAATGTTTTTTTTCATGTCTATCATTGTACCTGTAATCATTAGTTTTTGAACCGTTTTTTTATTAATATTTATTTTATATTTCTACATTTTTAATTGAACTTTTGCCCTACAGTTCTACATAAAGTTAGAAATATGATCTCATATAAATGAGTACATTTCTGAGTTTAGAGTAGCCTATACTTTAAAATGTAAAAAAGAAAAAAAAAGTGCTTAACATGTGGTGGTCAATATATGAACTATTAATAGATTGAATTTACAGCAATAGTAATATATATTTTGTTATCAGGATATGAGATGACTTGTATTGTGATATGAGATTTTTGTTATGCACAAACCACTGAAGGCATATGGCCTGTTTTGAGGACGTTTTGGGGCATTTTTGTGGACTGTCTATGAAGGATGAGCAAGCTCTCAGATTTTATTAAAAAAAATGTCAATGTTTTGAAGATGAGATCTCAAGGGATTGGAATTACATAAAGAGGAGTAAATAATGACAATTTTAATATTTGGGCGAGCTAACCCTTTAACTCAGGAAGGTCAATGTTTGTTTTTCCTCATTTCCAGGTGGGATCAGGAATGAACAGACTGGAAACAGGTAGAAGGGCAGATAGGCTAACAAGCACACAAGGGTCCAAGACCAATGAGTCAGGTGTGAATTTCAGGTATGGGTGATACACATGCAAGTATAAGAGTTGGTTCAGACATGTAGTGTATATATGAGGCGAGTCCAAAGTGGAGCTTACAGGCTAATTTCATTACCAAATTTGAAGACACAAAAGCAGGATGAAAGGGTTAAGAACCACAGGAATGATAGACAATACCAGAAAAAGGTGCTGTGAAGCTGCGGTTACACTAGAGTTTGAGCATGCAAAATTCTGTCGTACTGCGCTGCAAAAAGGAGCTGGATTAAACAAGATTATTAGACATTAAAAAAAGCGAGCGATTGCTCCATGTTTTAAATTTCTGTCCAGAGAGGTCATGTTTGGATCCTCGATTGGTCTCACGCAGTCAAGTGATGCGATTTCGCAGGTCAGAGTCCACCAAGCTTGAACTTTGCACCGCAGCAACCTGCGAAACTCGCCGCATGACCTGCGTTTCCGGTCTGATGCAGTCGCGTGCATATGAATGGGAAAAGTCCAGTGTGACAGCAGCTTTATGGTGAGGGGAATGAGGTGATTGCTGACAGGTGTGCTGATTGGAAAGTGGGTGCAGGTGTGGATTTAGAGGGAATGCTGGAGAATGGAGTTTCTTATGAGGGTTGTCGATAGTAGACCGAGTGGTGACTGAATATGAGAAAATTATAACCTATTGGTAGTTTTATATGATTAATCTGCATTTCATTTTACAGTTTTAGTACTTTAACTTCAACTCATTTAATTTAGTTCCCAAAGAAAACATTTATTTATTTACTTTTTATTTGCTAAATAAACTACTTTTTTACCAAACTACTTTTATTTTTTAATATGTTTTGTAAATACATTTAGTGGTGATTTTTACATATTTCTATACTCTTTTCTTTGAATCATTTTGTTGCACTTTTTATTGGAAGTTTTGCACATCATTTTACATTTATTTTTAAATTGTTATATTTATTTTTTATTTATTCTTTTTGTTGTGTGCTTATTTTTACAGC
The DNA here is from genome assembly GCA_903798195.1 of Danio kyathit. NCBI lineage: Eukaryota > Metazoa > Chordata > Actinopteri > Cypriniformes > Danionidae > Danio > Danio kyathit. Next base: position 16,632,964 of record LR812541.1, read on the forward strand.
ATTATTTTAGTTTTATTTGATTTTATGTGCTCAAATTGTATTATAGTTTTTAGCATACGTAAGTTTAATACTTTTAGTGCTTCAGTCTAAATGTATTTATTTAGCTGTCAATGCAACATATCTAATTATTTATATATAAGATTAAGATTAATCTAATATTTATGCTTCATCTCCTTTGTTATGTGCTTGTCATTTGTTTTTTTGTTTCATATTTATATACAGTTTTGCTTCACTTAAAATTATAACTTCAATGTTTGTATTTTCTCTTGTTGTTGTGGTATTTTAGTTATATTTGGTAGTTATATATTTCAGTTATTGTGCCAATTATTAATTTTCAACTATTCCATCTACTAGTTTGATTACGATTTCAGTTGTGCCACAGTTTCAGACAGATTTTCATTCGCCTACCTAGCAGTTATGACATTAGATATTGCCATGTCAGTCCTAATGGCCATTTCTCATATTTGAGTTAGTGCTCGGTGTCTCCAGTAGATGTCAGTGTTGTGTAAGTGTAACTGAGCATGCGGCGTTGTTTTGAGGCCTAGTAGAAGCTTTGGCTTTGAAGGCCTAAACATGTTCCTAATAAATACAAGTCGCTCTTCATGGTGGTGCAATGGGTAGCACGATCGCCTCACAGCAAGAAGGTTGCTGGTTCGAGCCTTGGCTGGGTCATTTGGTATTTTCTTTGTGGAGTTTGTATGTTCTCCCCGTGTTTGCGTGGATTTCCTCCGGGTGCTACGGTTTCCCCCACAGTCCAATACATGTGCTATAGGTGAAGTGGGTAAGCTAAATTGTCCGTAATGTATGTGTGTAAATGAGAGTGTATGGGTGTTTCCCAGTGATGGGTTGCAGCTGGCGATTTATATATAAGATTAGTTTTTAAATCTAATATTTATGCTTCATCTTCTTTGTTATGTGCTTGTCATTTGTTTTATTGATTCATATTTATATACAATTTTGCTTCACTTAAAATTATAACTTCAATGTTTTTATTTTCTCTTGTTCTTGTGGTATTTTAGTTATTTTACATCGTTTCGTTTTTTAGATGTGATAATTATTAGTTGTTCATTTTAAATGTAATATTTATGGTATGCAAACATTAGCTTATTTCATTTAATAGCCAAAGCAACATTTCTTTCATTTAATTTTCATGTATTCCATCTACTGTTCATATTTCACTATTTCGCTCACAAAAATACAATTTTGAATAGTTTTAGTGTCAGTAGTACCACTGTTTCAGACAGATTTAGACAGTCTAGCACAGGGGGCCCAAACTTGGTCCTGGAGGGCTGGTGTCCTGCAAATTTTAGCTCCAACTTGCCTCAACACACCTGCATGGATGTTTCTAGAAAGCCTAGAAAGAGCTTGATTAGCTAGCCCAGGTGTGTCTAATTGGGGTTGGGTTGGAATTAAACTTTGCAGGACACCGGCCCTCCAGGACCGAGATTGGGCACCCCTGGTCTAGCAGTTATGATAGATCATATCTTGCTCTGTCAGCCCTAAACGGTGATTTCTCAGATGTAAGTCAGTGCTCGGTGTCTCCAGTAGATGTCAGTGTTGTGTAAGTGTAACTGAGCAGGCGGCGTTGTATTGAGGCCTAGTAGAAGCTTTGGCTGTGAAGGCCTAAACATGTTCCTAATAATAAATACTAGTCACTCTTAATGTGCCAAAGCACGTTAAAGGGTGAAAGTTAAAGGGTTACCTCACCCTAAAAGGAAAATTATCTCGAAATTTACTCTCCCTCATGTTGTTTTAAAGCTTTATTAGTTTCTTTCTGCTGTTGAACACAAAAGAATGCTGGTTGCTGGGACTATGATAGTCAGTGGGTCCCAGCAATAGGCATCATTTTTCAAAATATCTTCTTTTAAATAAAAGAAACTCAAGCAGATTTTGAACAAGTGAAGGGTAAGTAAATGATGACTGAATGTTCATTTTGGGTGAACTACCCCTTTAACCCTTTAACTGCCTGCTACCAAATGGTTGACCATATTTTGACTGTTTTAAATAATGTTGGTTTACAAAATAATCAAACAAACATAATCCTGTCGCACTACTACACTTGATTTTGGTTTTATTGTGGAAAAAAACGAAAGCTTTTTAAATGAGAATTTGAAATATTTTATGGCATACATCAAAAAAATAAAGATGATTTAGTATTAAAAAAAATTTTATTTTGAATATTTTTTTGTAAATAAATTGGTCTTACACTTCATATTTTCAGATTTTTCATAGTGTATGTATTAATTCCGGTACTTTTACCCTAAACCGACCATTTGGTAGAGGTTGATATTTTAGAAATTATGCGATGTGTTGAAAAGAAATGCACTGAGTGTGTTAACTAGCGACATTAGGAGCTAAGAAATGAAATCCACATATTTTTTTTTCTTGGTGGGGCAGTTAAAGGGTTAAGAGTGTAAGGAAATCACCTAGCACCTATATTGTGTTGAATTCAATCTTTTCTTGAATAGTTTTGAATGAATGTTTGCTTTAAATGCTAGCTAATCAAATTAGCTTGCTCCATTACTCATCATGTACAATCCAAATGTAGTTCATTTTGCTAACTGACACAAAACAGCATGGCATTTCTCGTTTTTAGTGTGAGTATTTGCTCTGCTTCACATGTCACTCAGAAATGGGCTGCAGTTCAAGCACAGGAAGTTACAATGACTGCACAATTTTTTGCTCAGGGCTGGTTGGGTTTTCACTAAAGGAGTGTCTCCTGTTTCTCAAGCGGCTCCAGTGGGGGGAGGGATTAAACAAAGGCCTATGGCTCCACACTGACTCGACACACGCACACACAAACTAAAGCACTCTAACACACAAATCTAACCTCAGAACACACAGCTAAGAGACATTTAGCCGCCTTTCCACGCCGGCTCTGCATAAACAAGCATGTGTTTTGAGTAAACGAGGCCTAGTTTTCTCTCTCTCCCTCTCCTCTGTGCTCTTTCCAGCAGTCACTGCTGATCCTGCCAGTGCCGAACAAAGATAATTACTCAGGAAGCGATTCGGCCAATCAGACGCGGCCTTACATCCTGCTAGTGGGAGGGCAGCCAGTCACGGCCCTGCTCTGATCAGACAGGCCTGAGCTCTGAGTGTGGAGAGGAGAGCCCTCCCTTGTCTAAAGGCTTGTCCTCCATGTTTTATAAGTATTGACATTACACTGTTTCAGCCATGCATCCACAGAGGTAAGCCTGATGTTTTATTACGTCTGTCCTTTCTCGTCATCGTACTGTTTTCATCCACTGCTAACACTCTGAATTGCAGATTTGCTTCTCCAGTGACTGGGGAGGCCTAGCAAAAAAAAAAAAGAGAGAGGCCTGTGTCTGTGAAAAACAGGGCAGAGAGGAGGAGGGAGGAGGGGAAGAGAGGGGGGTCAGTTCTCCCTCTCCTGAGCTTTGGCCTGTGTGCTGCTGCTCGGTCACATGGTTTCATGGCAAACATAGGCAGCTATCAGTCATTGCTGAAGTGGCAAACATTCTCAGTCATTTCTGTGTGTGTGTGTGTGTGTGTGTGTGTGTGTGTGTGTGTGTGTGTGCCCTCCGTTGATCTGCCCCATATGGGGGTGGGGGTGGTGGTGAAGGATCAGGGGTGTGTGCTTTGGGTGATGTACTTTGGTAAGCTGATTGCCTGTCCCATTGTCTGTGTTTGTGTCACAAGCCACGCCACAGAAAATGGAGGCATCTACTAGGGCCCTATTAGAGAGCTGGGAGTCCCAGCTGTGGTCATTTTACAGAGGGGCAGGAGGGGTAATTCAGGACAAGAGTGACCAATGAGAGAGTGAGAGCTGAATTTAAAATGTTTTTCTTATATTACATATTTTTAGTCCATGTATATGTAGGGAATATAGCAGAATCAGAAAGAGCTTTATTGCTAGGTATGTTTATATATTTGAGGAATTATGTAATATATGTTTTGGAACAAATTTGAGTTTGAAAACATTCACTGTTTTGCCATACGTCTCTACAGCTTTTTCAAGCATGGATCATACTTTATAGATGATTTTAAATCACCAAAATCAACATTCAAAAATGTGTGTATATAAATATATATACAGTTGAAGTCAGAATTAATAGCCCCTCTTTGAGTTTTGTTTTCTTTTTTTCAATTTTTCCCAAATGATGTTTAACAGAGCAAGGAAATTTTCACAGTATGTCTGATGATATTTTTTCTTCTGGAGAAAGTCTTATTTGTTTAATTTCTTCTACAATAAAAGGTTTTATTTTTTAAAAAACATTTTAAGGTCAGTATTATTAGCCCCTTTAGGCTGTATTTTTTTCGATAGTTTACAGAACAAACCATCCTTATACAATAACTTGCCTAATTACCCTAACCTGCCTAGTTGCCCTAAATAACCTAGTTAAGCCTTTAAATGTCACTTTAAGCTGTATAGAAGTGTCTTGAATAATATCTACTAAAATATTATGTACTGTCATCATGACAAAGATAAAATAAAACAGTTATTAGAGATGAGTTATTAAAACTATTATGTTTAGAAATGTGTTGAAAAAATCTTCTCTCTGTTAAACAGAAATTGGGGAAAAAACATAAACAGGGGGCTAATAATTCAGACTTCAAATATATATATTGAAAGCACAATATTATGTGAATTGAGCGTTAGCACTGCTGAGGTATTTGAAAATGAATAAGTACACCATGAGATCTCAGCAACCAGATATAGGCATGGGACGTTAACTGTTTTCAAGGTATACTGCGGTTTGGAAAAGACAAGGTTTTAAAACCGCCAAAATTTTATGCTACAGACAGCAGAAGTCTATGATTTATTTGAATTATTTAGCCTGACATGTTTACTGCTCTAAAATACGGAGGGGGGATGTTTTTAATCCAGATATTTAAAATGAACATATTTTCAGTCACATATAGTGTGAGCAAGTATGACTAGCCAGAGATGCCATTTTGTAGTTTAAGATTCTACTGTTTTTGACGTGTGGGTTATATTGTAAAAAGAGTTCATCAGCTTCACACAAATTATGCATAAACATATGTACTTTTGTCTGTTTGCATGTGAACAGACATATGGTAGGTTTTGAAGGTCATCAGAACTATGATCCGGTTTCATTTTCGTTTACGAGCAGATGTTTAGTTTTTTGCGTTGCTCATTAGCAGAGCTGAAATGCATCAAATTTGAATTCAGTTTCATTTTCAAATGAATTTGTGTAAAAACAAAACCGAGCAGGAGCAGGCTGTGACATAAAACTCACTTTTCATTCAGATTAAATTTGCATATTATTCATCTCGGTTGAAGATTTATGATGAAGTTAACAATAAAATAGCACCGCAACACATACATATACACACACACACACACACATACACAGCTGATCCCAAATACAAAACAAGCGAGCACAAACCACACGGGACCAAAAGCCTCCTGCCACATTCCCAATGGATCCTTGGCCCTTCTAATGATATTTATGGCAGCGTTTCAAAAACCCCATCCAATACGTATCATATTTCACCTGTTTATCAAACAGCAAATGGTTTGTGAATTGGCTCTTGTAATTATGGACAATTAATGTAATTGCAATCACAATATAGTCGCCTACACTTAAAAAAAAAGACTTTTGTTGCTTGTTTAAGCTACTTTTTTAAAATGAGTTGAAACAACACAATTCCTATGTTTTTTGAAGGGGACAACTTAATAATTCTATGTTTAATCCACTTAAATTTGTAAAAACGATTTGTGTTGGGACTAGATGTAGAAATTATGTGGAACCCAGCATTTGTTTACAGTGTAGATCTGTATATATTGTTAATCTAGCTTGTCTTAATACAGTGCAGTCAGTTTTGTGTGTTCCCAGGGAGATTACACCACTGCAACTGGGATTCTTGTCAAGGAAAAGACGTTGTAAAGAATTGGCTAGGTTCCTCTTGGAGGAATAAATGACCCACAGTGGTTTGACGAGGCTATTTTGCCTGAGTAAAGAGCAACAGAAGCAGTCAAATCATATCGACGTCAACATCTGTGACAGGAAGCAACCGTGTTGCCCTTGAAATGATTCGCAAAGCGGCCACACTACCTTTTTTTTTTACAGCCCAAGAGGAAGGTTTTGCCTCGTCTGTATGGCATGAGGTTAGTTTGCATGTTGATACTCAAGTGCATTACCACTTGACTTGTTTTTTTTTTCAGCTGTGGCTCTTGAGACTGGCCTAAACGCAAGGTTTTCTGTCGTTCTCCTTGTTTACTGTAAGCTCCTGTGCCATGGACGTGCCAGAGCCCGCGTCTGTGGCCTAGAGGGGGGGGGGAAGGGGAGCTCGAGCCGAACGGAGCGGTGGGGGAAGGGAGGCACTCTCATTTCCTGCGAAGAGAGAAAAAAAAGAGAGACCTCGGCTCACTCTCTGACCAGTTATCTCCACATTCACAGCTGCCTTTCTCTTTATTTGGTCTGTTTGCGAGGACCTCTGCTTGTCTCAGATCATTCTTGAAGATCTGGTTTCGGAGGCCGGTTTGCTTGCAGATTGGTGCTTTTCTTCCTCTTCACCGGATCAGCCTCAGGACTTCCTGTTTCTTTGATTTCTGTGTAGGGATCTGGATTTTTCAGCCACACAGTTGGCTTGACCTTTCTGAAGCCAGCAGGAAAAGGGAGGCCTAGTGGATGGGAGTTTCTGACGTAACTTGGCCCTAATGTGAAACTACATCCATGCGGCTCCTTTCGGCCTCGCATTAAAGTCCAAAATGGAGAGCCTTCAGGCCCTTGGGTACACGCTTAGATGTGCGTTTCCCTCCTCAGACATCTTATGTCTAATTCAGATTTGCTGAAGCGGATATTCTTTCTCCTAATGTCATTATTGTCATTTCTGACACACTCTGCTGATTACTTATGACTTTTCAGATTTTTTATTTTTTTGCTGGAATATTTTCTTGTGAAAAAGGTGAGTTTTGTTCATCGCTGTGGAAGATTATGTAGCGTTTTGGATTTATCTGATTAATTTTTTGTTTTCTTGTCCTAATGAATCAAGAGAACGTGGATTTCTTTTCCCTGCAGTGTCAAACTGTGGCCATGTCAATGAAAATTAGTGAAAGACCAAGGCCTCGTAGTGGCATGATGATCAATCCTGTCAGTTTAATCCTGATGTAATAGAGATCGGTTACCGGCTTTTAAGCCTCTCTAGTCTTTCCTTTCTTCTACACAAAGGCCAGGATCAAGGCCTCGTCGTTGTAGGATTTTGTTTGTGCCTTTAGCCTTGGTCCGCCTCTTTTCTTTCACCTGTCATTTATGCATTTCTTTTTGGTACCCATCATTTCCGTCCTACTCTTGTGGTTGAGGAGGTTTTTTGTTGATTGATTGACTGACTATAGTGGGGTTCTCAGTTTTAGTGGTGAATAAGGCCTCATTGTGGTCATGGTGTAGTAGAGTGTTAAGTAGTCCGTTCTTTTTGCTGTTGTTAAATCCTTCTATCTTGTCTTTTTTATTAACTATTGTTCTGATCTGATTACGTTATTTCTGAATATGTACCGTCTATTTTGTTAATGTTCTTCAATGTTAAGTTTTGGTCATAATATTATGTTTTAAGCCTATAAGATCAGAAGTTCATTTGCCCAAGTACTGGGCACCAGCCGAACAAAATACAAAAATCTTTCTCAAATCATTGCATAAGTTGCATAAAATGCTAAATTATTTGTAATTATACTTGTTATAGTAGTCTTCTCAACTAAATCTTTAATATTTTAATATTAACCTCGTTTTTCAATGCATAGATAAACTAACATGCAAGACTTCTGTTTCATTAGCTGCGTAAAGGGAATAATGAGAAAAAAATGAAATAAATAGTAATGGAAATATAAAATAAATGTTTGCTCTACAAAATGGTGTTCATAATTAAGACTATGGTCTCTTTTAACGATCTAGACGCAGAGTCTAAAGCGCAGGGTGCAAAAGCATTAAGGACGTGTTCGAATTTACTTTTGCTATTTTAAGGACTGAAAAATCAGCTCTGCACACTAGCGCATGGTCTAACAGGGTTGAGCTCATTCTTTTAATAAGTTATGGTTGTGTTTTGAGAATAAACCAATCAGAGTCTTCTCTCCCATTCTCTTTAAGAGTCCGTTGCATTGCACCATGGCACATTTGCTATTTACATGGCGGACTTTGTAATTGGAAAAACTGAACGCTTCACTAGAGAGAAAAAAGTTAAACGGACCATCAGCAGCACAAGGATAAAGAATCTATTGCACAGTCCATTTTATTTTCTCAAAATAGCAACGCACCAACAATTTCAACACCTCTTTTCTAGAGTGGAACACCTATGAGTCCACAAAGTGGCGCAAATGGATTTACTATTTAAACAACGTGGAGGAAAACGGGAAAATTAAGGTTGCGCTGGTCTGAAAACAGCAACACATCTTGCGCCTTATTGTGCTGGGTGTATGATAGGGCCCTATATGTTAAAATAGCATGGTAAGAAATACCAGTTTGCAATATACAGCAATAACTGAAATCAGAAGATATTTGCAAATAGCCTCACCTGTGAAAAATAAGGTAAATATGAACCGTCAAATAGTTTCATGTAAATATTGTCAGAATTGTGCAGCAAAATGTCTGCTCATATTAAAGGCCTTCTTCTGGTAAGAGAAATGCAACAATACAATTTGAAAATTCACACTGAGAATGTCCAAAATGCCCATCTGTCCAATGAGATTTCATTATGGCTGGGACTACCCAGCTAATAACCAGAGATCAATCGGCTTTGTTTTTAAACTTTTTTTTGTAAATGTGCGTGACGTAACAAGAATAACAAAGTGCAGTAAAACTGGTTGCACTAAAAATATTTGTTTGTAATTATGGCAATATGGAATTTTAATAAAACATTAAATGAATTTAGTAAATAATAGCAGTTTGCGATATTAAATCGGTTTTGTACAGCAAGATTTAACTGGAATCAGACTGGAAGTCAGACTCATTAATTTACAAATGGCCATGCTCACTCGAAGGTGAAAAAATAAGTTGAAAATCCTGAAAATTTTGTCAATATTGTTGAATATATTATATTCTGTTGTCTGCAGCATTTATATTCCTAGACAAAAGCAACAAGTTATTTGAATGTTTAAACAAAGACAAAAAAGCAATCTGTCCAGTGAAATTTAATTGTGGGCGGGACTAGCGAACTAATACCACAGAAATGTTAGCCAGTGACCACTAAAGTATGCTTTTTTTTTTTTCTCCTTGCCGTCAAGGTTCGCTAAACTTAACCCTTATGTACTGTTGGTTTTCATCCACTCTGGGGTGATTTTTGTGTCTTAATTTGGCCATAACTTTTTCTGTTTCAGCTAGCAGAATGATTTTTGGTGACAAATCTTATTTTGATGCATAATTTGAGAAAATGCTCAATGATACACTCTGGGCAAATTTACTGCAGATAATATAATATAATGGAAGTCAATGGAGCAGAAACAGCAACCAACAGTAAATTAAGGGGGAAAATGAAAATCTAACAATGCATCAAAGCCGATGTTGTTACTAATTGTTCACATGTCTAAGACTGTGATAAAAGGAAAGAAAAAATTCAGTCCACAATTACTTTTTATATTAACAATACGTCATTTTGTGTGTTTTTTCCCCGCTAAATCAGTGGTATCATTTGTGAACTTGGAAATTAAAGAGTTAAAATCCTGTAATTTTTAAAATAATTTAGTACTTTTGATCAGAACTGAGGTTGATTAACAGATTTATGCAAAAAATTGAAAAAAAATATTTATCTGATGAGCTTTTACAGCAGTTTATTTCAGTGGATGTTTTCATCCACTAACAAAACAAAAGGGTAGTCAATTTGAACAGTGCAAAAGGGTTAAGAGATCTTTTAGTATCTGAGCTCTTGGTTTCTAGTACTCATTCTTAGTTTGCAGAAGTATTGAAATAGTATCATTTTTTAAAATATTTTAAGCAAACATAATGCCCAGTTTTTGGCCCATCAAATTCACCATTTTCGATATATTTTCTCTGTTTGTTTGTTGGTTGTTGTAATAATATTGATTAAATATAACATCTATTAGTTAATAGTCTTTATTAATCATATTTTATTTGTTCTTGTTGAATCAGTCAATGGAAAATATGTTATATTTAAGCCTCATTTTGTTCATTTTAATTGATTTGAAATATTAGTTTAACTGGTTTAGAATTTTTGTTTAATTGCTGAAACTTAAACGGGCTTTTTTTGGTTTACGTCAAAATCTTTTCTGTTCCTGTATTGCCTTTCTTGCATGTTTATTTTCAGACGGCAAGGCAGAAGAAATCTATGATTCAAAGTTTACTACTCCTGGCCAGACTTGTTTTGCTATTTCTGCACAGAATTTTGTAAAAAGTGTTGAATGATTTCGAGAGTATAGTTACTAAAAACTTAAGACATGAACTTACAATGCACATTCGTTTAGAACCACTTGTTTGGCAAACTAATCTTCAGCTAGTCTCTCATATATCTACTAAAACATTAGTTTAGAAACTGAATTGTTCATAAATCATCTAAACATTTACATATTCAATAAGAGCACTAAAATGAATGTAAAAATTCAAAAAATACATATTTACACAAGTGAATCAATTGATTCAGTGATTTGCGGGGGCCTACTCCTAGCTAATGAACCTAATGTAAATACCATCATGTTGTATAGGCTACATTTTCATGCATCTCTGTCAGAAGCTGATGGTATTTTAGTGATTATGCCTGAACTTTGGTAAGGCCAAATCCTCTCAGACCAGAAGTAGACTAATGAGTCTGACTTAAAGACACTGTTCAGAAGACGTCGTCTTTGTCGTAATCCCCCTGTGAGTGGTCCTATTCACAGCAATTTTTCCCCTATGAACATGTTTGCTTCATCTGGGAGAGGTGTTGCTCTATAACTAGACACAGAGAGAGAGAGAGAGAGAGAGAGTTTATGCCTTGCACCACCTCAGTCAAATGACCTGAGGTTAAAACGCTTAATATCCTCTTGTAAATTTCCTCTACAGGCCCTCGGTCTGTTTCAGCCCAGAAAAAGCATGTCGTTCTCAATGTCTTTTTACCCAAGCAAAAGTAGTTGAGATGTGGAATGGAGGACGATTGCTATGAACAACAACAACATAACTCTGGAGATTAGATTACATCACCCAAGTCTTTTATCTCAGGGGTAGACCTCATGAGATTTCAGTGTCTTATTCCAGCATTTTCCTTTGCTCTCCCTCTCTCTGCTTCATTTAGTTCGGCTGTGGAGGAAGTAAAGACAGAGTCCGATGCTGTTGACGGGATGGAGGTGTCCGTGCCACCCAAAGGTATTTTTTTCCCACTTTATTATACGATTTTGACTTCTTTTGATGTATGAATTTGATTTGGCTTCTCAATTTGTGCTTTAATCTTGCATAAAAGACTCTAAATTTAGATTGTGAATTGTGCGATTGTGAGAGTTCAATACTCAAGATGAAATGAATGAGCCACATCAAACGTGGCGTGCAATTTCCTCTTTCATCATGGCAGTTGGTTGTTAGTATCTGGAGCTTTGTGTTAGTGGGTTAGTCAGGCGTTTGATTTGATGTATTTTTGGTGTTGTCTTTGAAAGGTCACAATCACAGGCCAGGCAGAGTGAGGTGTTCAGGGTTCTCACAGGTCATGGAAATTCTGGAATATCAATTTTAAAGTCCATTTTTGTCCAAGTATTAGGGGAAAATATTAGGAAATTTGCTTGTTATTTAAAATTGTGCCTCTTATTTATCAAAATTTCTGAATATTTTGGCCATTGCTTAATTTGTAAATGAACAATTTCTGGAAAAAAATGTGCAAGTAAAAGCTGCTGTGATCGACAGCATCCATACACTTTCAGTTTTCCCAAAACATTCATCAATTCATTCATTCATATTCCTTGGGCTTAGTCCCTTATTTATCAGGGGTCACCACAGCGGAATGTACCGCCAACTATTCCAGCATATGTTTTATGCAGCGGATGCCCTTCCAGCCACAACCCAGTACTGGGAAACACTCATACACTCTCGCATTCACACATGCACTCATACACTGTCCAATTTACTAGTACTGCATGTCTGTGGGAGAAACCGGAGCACTCGGAGGAAACCCACGCCAATACGGGGAGAACATGCAAACTCCACACAGAAATGCCAACTGGTCCAGCCGAGACTCGAACCAGTGACCTTGCTGTGAGGCTACCACTGAGCCACTATGCTGCCCCCTTTCCCAAAACATTACATCACTAAATGCAAACAGTGAGTGCGTTTACATGGACACCAATACTCCAATTTGTTAATGTGATTAAGACAATACTCTGATTAAGAGTCTCCCATGTAAACAGAGATTTTGGATGACATTAATCTGACTCATAATCGTATTAAACACAAATTGAATTAGGACATGTGGAGTATTCCTATTTTAGTCGCATTATTGAAGTGCTGTACAGACATGACACCTGAATAAAACTATTACCATCATGTAGGATTTTCCGCCGCATTTTAAGGACAGGATATTCCATAAACATACGACTGTTTGACACTATTCTCTACACCTACCGAATCAGTGAAGAACCCCAGACACCCACATCTCCAACTGCACACAAACACAACTCTTGGAGACTCATCACACCCGCCATCATCATCATCACCAAACACACTTTTATCCTGTCTGTGAAATGTGGAAGTTTTCTTTCAATTCGGCATGTGGTATCAAATTCCATTAAAGCAACACTCTCCCACCAGTCCTTACTTCATACTCACATCCAGTACCTCAGAGTTTGTCACGGGCGAATGATTGAAATGTTCCTGAGTGAAAGTGAATCTGAATCGAACTGCAAGGTAAAAAATTAAGTGGAACACCCGAAATTACATGAAACTCCAAGAAAACGTTGGATAGCGTGGTGACGTAATGACGTTAATCGATCTATGTGCTATAACATTTAAAACAGGATTGTGAAAGGAACACCTTAATAATATTACTGGCTTATTTTGATTAAGGTGATAAATGTAATTACTGATGTCCATATAAACGTAGTCAGTGATAGCACATGCTGGGAATTAAGTAGCCTATTACGTAGCTTGCAAAAGTAAATTACAAAGTGAGTGTAAACACGAAACAAAGAGAGAAAGTGTTTACTTCTTAATCATATAAAGCCTACTAAATGATGACAATAAATCTTCAACATCTCTTCAACAACATTATGTTAAAAATGTGAATTTTAGTGATCGATATAATAAACGTAGCCTTGTTCAAATAGGCTTTGGCTGAATTTGCTTTTCAATAATGTCACCTGACGCATCTAAAGTTGGTCACTTTATGACAACTCTTTATATATTCTATTTTAATGTTTTTTTTTTAATATATAACACAATGTGGATGGCGCAGAAAAAAATTTACAGTGTCCTTGCTGTCTAAAGGTTATCTGCGCAAATTGAAACTTTCCTAAATTTTGTGGAATTTGCTTGCAGATTGCAAAATTCTATAGGCACACAAAAGCTGATTGTTTTTTTCTATTCATCACGAGTATTGGAAATTTAGCTTTTTAGTCATTGAAAGTCAGGGAAAGTTCAGGGAATTTGACATTTGGTTTAGAGAGGGAACCCTGGGTGTTGTATTATCAAGGTAGGCTTTGCATAATAAAGCAGTTTTTGATTTTCTCGGCAGCCGTCTCTGATGTAGAACCAACAGAGAAGAAGAGAAAAGCACCCAGTCCTCCACATTCCTCAAATGGACACTCTCCCTCCGACACGTCACCCAGTCCCACAAAGAAGAAGAAAAAACCGGGATTAATCAACAGCAATAAAGATCAAGTATGTTTTCTTACAGGCTCTACTGCTCTCATCTTCATGTTTTTGTTCTGGTTTGAGCAAAGACTGTTCATTCAAATGATGAATGTAAAAAACATTATCAGACTTTCTGTTTATACGTCATGCTCTTTTCTTTTCTTGTATACTTTTGCGTTTTCTTGCATTTTCTATTCAAATGACCAAATCAGAGTTGATTGTAGATTGTAAATATGTGGGTCTAAGTTATTTTGGGTTTCTGCATCAAATTAAATGTATAAAATATTTTTTTACACACAAAAAACTTCTTAAAGTCCACATGGAATCAAAATCTAAATTGGTTATTTTGGTGACAGTAGCTACGTTTCCATTCACCTATTTTTATGTGCATTTTGGATATGCGCATAAAAAAATCAGTTGATGGAAACAACAAGATGCGCTTAAATGTTTGAAAATGCGCATAAAAAACATGTGCGCATAACTGAGTAGGATAAACTTTTTATTCGATAAGAAAAGATGTGGATAAGCTATGATGGAAACACTTTTACCGAACAAATTCCAGTATGCGCATTTATAAAAGGTCATGTGATTTTGTTATGATGAAAATATGTGTGAATGGACAAACCAGCGAGCTGAGCACACTGTAAAACACCTGAAATGTTGTTTTGGTCATTCTAAAATGCCTTAACTGTTTCAGTATTAGTGTTATTATATTAATAATTACTTCCAGAACTGTCAAGAGCGTCTGTGCTCCGCGTCTCATGCCTTCAAACACCACCACACGTTCATTGCGTGTCGCCATCGTCTTCTGATGTACAAGTCATTTATTACATAAGGAAAAGCTTCACGCAGCTTCTCCTACCACAGCAAATTCCGTTTTTACTGTTGATATTTGGCGCCAGTTAATCAGGAAGTGACGATTTTGTTCTCTTTGACTCGTTGGATAAAACGCTGCTTTATTCGCACGTTTTTTATACGATATTCCAGTTTTGCACAGAAAGTTAATTCGCATTTTTGGATGGAAACAAAGCTAGTGTTGTTCTTTATGTAAACAATTAATACATGCAAGTTAATCTACAGAAAAACAAAATGTTTGTTTTGGGAATCTTCAATCAAAGGCTAACAATTTGTTTCTGTTTTTGAGGTGGCGGTCTTTCTCTGATGTCATTTTTTTTGACAACCAAGTCCCTCATACCAATAGTTTGCTAACAGCGAATGATATGCGAAAAAGAAAACTCTGCCATCTAGTCAATATTCCATTTCAGTTGGAAGTACATCAACATACTGAAATAAAAAAATTCTAATAAATTTATTTTTTAATAAATTAATTTTTTATTCATTTTGGGGTAAAAAATAATCCATTGCCATTCATCACATAATGTAAACTATTAAACAACATGCTTATACTTATTCAAATATATTAAAAAAATAAGCACTTATACTAAATAATTTCTTCATATTATTATTATTATTATAATTATTATTATTATTATTATTATCATTAAGTATATTTAAAATTATTAAAACTTCTTGCTGAAAGTATAAACTCATTAGTCTTTTAATGTCATTCAATTATTCTTGTTCTAAACAAGTTTGATATAAAATCTATTGTTATATGCAGAATATGTATGTATGTCATGGTAAAAAAAAAAAAAATTTAGGCTGTTGTACAATTTTGTTTTGGTACTTGAAAACCCCTTTGTGTCTTTGACCCACATGTTTGATGTTGGTTTATAGTTGTAAATGTTAAAACACTGGTCACAATAAGGGACCAAGTGCTTTTACTGATTTGCATGAACAAAGTCGACCCCTTGTGGGGATTTCTCTCCTATGAGCTATAGTGGTCTCAAAAAGCATTTGGACTTAGCTTGCATAATTAAAGGGATAGCGCAACCTAATATAGAGAGTTCACTTGCCCTCTCGCTATTCTAAATATTCTATGATATGCAAAAGAAGATATTGAAAAAGGAGTTATATTTTAGCTCAATTGAAAAACATATAGTTACAAGTAAAGTTTTGTATTTCACAGAGCATAAAACAGTGAATAAATTATTATTTTTTGGCGTGAAATATAATTTTTGTGTTTATGGAATTTGTTTGGATAAAATATAAAATTAAGTGAGGTTTAATTAAAGAATTTCTAATTTCACATGTTAAAATAGTACATTTAATATGAAGACAAAATGTAATTTCAAATGTTTGTGTACTATTTTGGTGTCAGTTCGATTTTTAAAATGCTTCTAAAATATTATTGTAATGTTTTTAGTAAAAAAGTAATATGACCATTTTGATATCTATTTTGATTTATTTAAAAAGTCTTTTCCTTGCTAAGCTGAATTTTTAGCATCCAGACTTCAAGGACATATGAACATTATTTATTTATTAGACAGTTAAAGACAGATGTGCAGGGTAAATATTTTAGTGGCATGAACAGAAAGTAAAAAAAAAAAAAAAAGATTGCTATTTGTAATTGTATTAACGTGCATTGATTTAATTCATCATTACTAGAACTAAAAATAGTCATTTTTTTATGAATAAGTCTTAAACTGACTCAATGTCAAAACGAAAGTGTACAGATCAATTGATAAACATCAAAAACAGCTCTGGGGAAGTTAGTTCTGAGGAAACCTCTTGCTTTCACTACTAATAATTTGGTTTCAGATGACGCTTATATTAAATGTCAGACGTCTGAATGCTTTTTTGGGGTGTCCCACTCTTTATTCCCTTCATAATAACAGCTACAGATCAAGTGTTGTGCTGTCTTTGTGGTGGTGTGTCGCAATGCAAATGAACAGTTTCATGAAAGATGCCAAATGTTGATTTGCTTATTGGTTTTATCTAGAAATAGCATGCAAATTTATATAACTACATTCATTTTCCTTCAGCTCAGTCCCTTATTTATCAGGGATCACCACAGCGGAATGAACCGCCAACTATTCCAATGTTTTACGCAACGGATGCCCTTCCAGCCGCAACTCAGTACTGGGAAATTACTACGCTTAACACTAATAATTAGTAATGCGTAAAACACTTCCATTGTATAAAATCTTATCTAAAGTTTGATCCTGCTCATCTGTATTTGGCATCTTATATGGTAATTCAGGATTTTGTTCCAATCTTTGCTAAACACACTTGATCTCAGACACCACATGGTTCTCAGATCACACATCAGTCATGAAGTGTGTTTATGGCAATGAAATCCTACACAGTGAGTGTGTTTACATGCACGTTCTTAACTTGATTATACCATATAAGCAAAAGCTGACAATGCACGTGGTCGTGTAAAAGTGCTAACTATTGTGTGTTTTTCCTTTACCGGAGTCAGGTCATAAATGGCTTAAAGGGATAGTTCACCCAAAAATTTTAATTCTTTCATCATTTACTCACCCGTCGCTTGCTACAAACCTGTTTGACTTTCATTCTTCTGTTGAACACAAAAGAAGTTATTTCTAAAAAAAAAAGTTGCCATTGACTTTCATAGTAATCCATACCTGTCAACATTTGGATGTGAAAACCCAAAATTACTAAATATGTTCATCTGGAGCTGTTTCATTGTAAATAGTTAAAACAGTCAGTAATTTGTTTTTATTATTATTATTATTATTATTATTATTATTATTATTATTATTATTATTACTATTTTATCATCATCATCATTATTATTATTATTATTATTATTATTATTATTATTTACAAAGGATAGAATAAATAGTATACATTAGAAAAAGCTGCAAATAAATTAGTAAACAGTTTAGCCTGTTCAAATTATTAGCTATTATAAAGAAATTGAATCTAGTTATCAAATCTCATTAACCTTTTCTTCACTGTACAGTATAATTGATTAAAGAGCAGCGAATGAATCTCTCATTTAGATCTTTCGTTTGATAACATTAAATAACAGAGGTGTCCCTTCAAAACTGCACAGATCTATAATGAAAGCATTCGATTGGCTTTCCTAAGCAACTTTAAGACAAAATTAGTTGTTTAAAAGAAAACTCTAAACAAGATCGACGTGTTTATATGTTGTTGTTATTATTATTTTTATTATTGTTATTATTATTCATTCATTAATTTTCTTTTCGGCTTAGTCCCTTTATTAATCCGAGGTGGCCACAACGGAATGAACCGCCAACTTATCCAGCACATGTTTCACGCAGCCGATGCCCTTCCCGCTGCAACCCATCTCTGGGAAACATCCATACACACCCATTTACATTCACACACTATGGACAATTTAGCATGCCCAATTCACCTATACCGCATGTCTTTGGATTGTGGGGGAAAACGGAGCACCCGGAGGAAACCCACGCGAACGCAGGGAGAACATGCAAACTCCACACAGAAACGCCAACTGACCCAGCCGAGGCTTGAACCAGCGACCTTCTTCCTGTGAGGCGACAGCACTACCTACTGCGCCACTGCGTCGCCTATTATTATTATTATCATTATGTGTATATGTCTGTTCAAACACGCACCCAAAACCCAGAGTGTCCACTTTCGCTCTGCTTCAAATTACGTGTGCAGAATCCATTTGATTAACTTGTCTATTTATTACTATGGAGCGCATCTACATGAACTGACTGTTTTGAGGATTGCATAGCAAGGGGCAACAACGCTTGTATTGAAAAGGAAGGGAATTCCACCATTTTTATATTTATTTCAAAGTGTTTTCGTGCTTAAAAATTAGAGGTGTGAACCTACACTGGTCTCACGGTTCGGTTCGGTTACGATTATCATGCCATCAATTCGGTTCAATTCGATATCTTGGTGCATCACGGTGCATTGACGATGCTTTCCATACACAGTATTATGCTTTCTTTGCAGCACAACAATTCTTGTATTAAAATGTATAAATATATTTATATACTATTTGTAATACAATTTTGTCATTTAATACAAACAGTCAGATATATAAACTGTACCTTTAAAAAACACGAGCATTTATAGCAAATAAACAAATATTAATATCCCGCTTGCTCTCTGAGCCTTGTCTTGGTCACTCGCTCAACAGAAAGGGCTGCGATTGGCGCTGGCACTCTTCACAGATGAGTGACACTGATAAACTGCAGCGGCGATCACAGCTGCTCCATAATAGATGCGGTGCAGAAGACTCTGCAGACATGCGCCCGTGTCTGTATCCAGAAGTATCGCTGTAACAGCCGAGAGGAGAGGAAAAGTCACACCCAGCAGGTCAAATGGGCCACAGTGAGAGAGAGAGAAATGGAGTTTACTTTCATTCTCTTAATTGCCGTGAAATAGGGGCTGTAAGTGTCAGTGAAAGACTGTCCAGCAAACACACGCAGTGAAATTGTGCAGAGTTTCTGCATTTTTAAGTAGTTTGAGCATTGTAAATCCTCGCGCTCGCCTCCCTCACCATAGTAAGCTACCGCAACATAGCGCATAGGAGATAAATTACGTCAGTGCATAATTACCGGTTATGATTATTACTGAACCGATACCGAATTGTCCACATCTGCATCGCGGTGCACCGAAGAAACAATTAATTTTGACACCCCTACTGAAAATAAAAGCACAGAACAGATTCACATTTAAGAGCAAGGGGCATCCCTTGGTGGTTCGGCGGTATGGGTTGCATATAGGGAGGATCTGCTTTTTAATGTTTATAGCCACCTTTCATAGAAAGATTGAAAATACAGAAGAAATATGGGAAAATACTTTTACGGGATGATAACGGGATAGAATTGTAAAATACAGGAGAATCCTGGCCAAAAACAGGAGGGTTGACGGGTATAAGTAATCAGTGTTTTTTCTACTGTGCATGTCAATGGTTACTGGTTTCCAGTGGTGTTCAAAAAAATCTTTTTTGTGTTAAACGGTAAGAAAGAAACTTGTAAAGGTTTGGAACCACTTGTGGCTGAGTAAATTAGTTAATTTGCATTTTTGGGTGATTTTATTTATTTATTTTTCCATTTTTAGTGCAAAACTATTTTTCCCCTCTTACGGCGATTTCTCCCAGCATTAACATGCATTAATCTGATTTCTGTTATTGAAGTGCGAATGTGAGATAGACCTACTGAAAAAAAAAAACTATAGAAACCGTCAGAGATGTTCTAATGTTATGTAATTGTTTACACTGGACATTTGTATTGATTTTAAAGGAAACTGTATTGGTACTGTAGGTCTCTGGTAATTATTTTAAAAAATCTATTAGCTCTCTTAGAACAATATCCTGTGAAGTTCACTTTCTATAGCACAAATTAGAACAAACATCTGAAGTGAAAAAAGAAGTCAATGAAATGTGCGAGCACGAGGACCATTTTCATTAAAACATTTGTTTACAAGCACTTCATTAGAGCATAAAATAAATAAAAACGTTGACATAATAAATAAAATTCAACATTATTCCTCAATACTGAGTAGAATTAAATGCCTGACATGACAAGTTGGAACTGCTTTTACATGCAGGGGTAAGAGATTTCACAGTCTAGGTGCATAAACTAACATATGCACCTAGACTAAAATCATTTTTAGAGCATAAAATATAATAAAAGTATTAACATTTTAAAGTAAAATTTGATATCATCCCTCAATACCAAGTAGAGTTAAATGCCTGAGATAATAAATGTGTTTTTAACCAAGATTAAATAAAGTTGGAACTCCTCTTACATAAGATATTCCACAATCTAGGTGCAACTACTGAAAAAGCCTGTGTCAGGAATGCGCCCTTACTGCATGCTGTGTGTCCAGACTGAGCAAGTGTTTGGAATATGCGAGAAGGAAATATTACACAGATTTAGATGCTTTCTTGATACAAAGACTTAAATGTGTTCTCATCTCATGCAGTAAAATAAAAATGCAGTCAAAATACTGCTTGAGAGGATAGTGGACCCTTTTCACAATTTCTCAGCAGCGAAAGTCGTCGTAGTTGAGCAACTTAAAGTGCAGGCAATGGGAGAGTACAACAAATTTCTGTTTTTGCATTCCTATTTGCTCAAAAATTTAATTAAAAACTCAACCATGGTGTTATCAAATCTTTCAGAAGAAGAAAAAATTGCGTGAGACTGATAACGGTAGCCAGAAGAGAGAACAATATCAAATTTACAGTACTGTCCCGTCCATAGACGCTGCATTAGAAACACTGCATTAGAATTACTACATAAGCAGTAATTAGTCTTTTTTTTTTGTAATTTAATGCAAATATGATATAATGCAAAGTATAGATTTATAAATGTACAAACATTTTATTAAAATAAAAGTCTAAATATTAAAAACAAGTATTTAAGATGCAGATGACTGTTAAATGCGTCATAAAAAGGGTCCACATATGAGCAAAAAGTTTACCGCTAACATGTAGCAAAACTCTTCTTCGGTTTTTAATGATTTATTGAATATGACAGCTGATTTTAACAATTGGAAAACTTAGAGGTAGAATTATGCAAATGATTACATTTTCACATCACTGCTGGGAGATTAACTTTTTTTTTTTATTAATAAACACAGTTTACTTGCATTGACGGGTTATTAATTTGCATGTATTGTAAACAAGGACGATTGGTTACTTCAGTATTGGCGTACTGGTGTGCATGTAAACGTGCTCATTGTCTTTCCAGTGTGCTGCTTTTGACCCAGTGGTCATGTGACTGCTTACCTTTCCATGCTTGATTTTATTGCAGTGCCTTGCTATGTTTCCCCTGCGAGTGTTGTGGCTTGTGATTTGACCCCTTGCCCTGTCTCTCTTGCCTGCATTTCAGTGTGAGCTCAGACATGGTCCCTTTTACTATGTCAAGCAGCCCGCACTCACCACAGACCCTGTTGATGTTGTACCGCAGGACGGGCGGAATGACTTCTACTGCTGGGTGTGCCACCGCGAGGGCCAGGTGCTCTGCTGTGAGCTCTGCCCACGCGTCTACCACGCCAAGTGCCTCAAACTGGCCGCTGAGCCGGAGGGCGACTGGTTCTGTCCAGAGTGCGAGGTATTGTTGCACACGTTTTACATTATAATGTGTTCAAGAATGTCTAGAGCTGCTTTACGTAAGGGATAAAGTACATCCAGGCGGTTGTTGTAGAATGTTGAATAAGACCAAAGTCCCTTTAAGGCAAGTCATTTCACTTGGCGGCCATCTTTGAAATGCCTCTCGGAACATCAAATTCTCTAAAATTGCTTGCCAAGCTTACAACTAAATTTCATATTAGGAATCATCAATAAAATTAAGCAAGATCTGTCTCTTTAGTTTCATTTCTAATAGCTCAAATCACACAAAATCAGTAGATACTCATGTCTGGTTTGAGCCCCTCCCCCGGAGAATCGTCAGTCTATATTGATCGATGATTGGCTCCTGTACTGTTCGCCATATTGACTGTTACATTATTCAAAACTATATGAGTGTCATGTCTTGTGTATTCTATAGCTTTTGATAAGACTAAAGGGCTTTATTAAAAAAAAAAAAAATCCTGGATGTACTTTATCCCGCTTATTACACAGCTACTTGCCGCAACACGTAAAAATTAGACACAAAACATTGTTTCTGAGCCGTAATAGTTTATTAGTTCTTTCATTAAATGCAAAGCTGACAGAAACGAAAACAGCTGAATGAAGCATACACTAACCTACATATTATTCAGTCACAAGATGGCGTCAAAAATGATGGCGTGACAGACAAACATAAGAACGTGAACTTATTCACTGACAGTCAAGATGATTTGAAGTACCCGGATGAGCTTGTGTTATTAGTCTAAGTGGTTGTTATCTAGGAATAGCATACTTTGGAATGTCGTGATTGACCAATCAGAATCAAGTACCCCAGAGAGCTGTGTAATAATTAGCAATAAATACTGTTCATATGGAAATTTAAGATTTATTCAAAACCTAGAGAGCTAATTGCTTATTTTGAGGTGTAGGGAAATTTCTAATGTCAAAGTTGATTCAAAAGGTATAATTATTTAACAACGGTGTATCAAAAATGGAAAGTAATTTCCTTTTTTTGTCCAGATATACGAAAATGACTATAATTATTGCCATTTGGCATATACATGACGTATATGATATAACCATGATGTTTCACAAATTCATATTTCTGAACAGAGATGAAGAATATATTATTTTCCTTTATTCTTTTAATCCCCCAAAACACTGTTGTAATCTAAACGTTAGCCTAAATATGAAAACCTATCTATTTTTTTAGTTAAAATTATTTATTTGTCTTTATGTCATTCCAAATTAGTGTCATTGTTAACTTATTAAAATGTTTTTTTGTAAATTGAAATGCAATAAAATGTAAATACTTGTTGTAATAATAAAAAAAGTGGAAAATATTAGCATTACTAACACTGAAATAATTAAAGATAAAAAGAAGTAAAAGAAAAAAATTCTCGCTGAACTTTAAATAAAAAATGCCAATTCATTAATAAATATGATAATATATTATAAAAAATAAACAATTACATTTCTTAATTTTAAGAAATGTCTCATTGTATGGACCAAAACAAAACTCAAAATATCCTCTAGCTATTAATTCTCGGTGCGTCAGATTGTCTTTTGTGTTTCAAAGGGCAAACTATCCCTTTAAAGATACATAATACATAAAAAGTTATACAAAACTTTAACTTTGGCTGAAATCTAAGGCCCTGTTTACACTAGTACGTCTTAGTTTAAAAACGGCGTTTTAGATTGAAAACGATCTGCGTCCACTCTAGCGTTTCACCCAGCGTTTCTGAACAACTCTCCGTCTACATTAAAACGGTGAAAACGCACATCACGTGACCACACACACACTCTCTGGCATGCACTGCAGCGTGCTTTGAGCACACACCCACACGAGAGCTGTGCACGTCGGACTGTTTATCACGGATCTACCGCTGGATCTAATCTCACTATATTTGTTAAAGGTGATATTTAATTCATCTTGTTGTCTATATCTAACTACATATTCCCGACTTTGGTCTTTTGAATCTATTACTTGTTCTCAGGTAACGTGCTTTGGCTGACACAAAGATAAGTTCGGTTAATATCCTAATTAATGTAACCGCGGACACCGATTCTGCACATCTGACTGATTGTTTGCCTTTATTATCTCTATTGTATAAACTTATTGCACGTTATACTTTTATAATGGCCATTATTGATCATTAAAATGGATATTCAGTGAAAGAGAGGGTATGTTTCGTATTTTCAATGAAAATGAAAGGAAGCAGTGATGTCAGGCTCCGTTTTGTTATAAATATGTATGAAGATGACGGTCATATTATGCAGCTACACGACACCTCAACATTTTTGATGTCTGTTAAGTTGCTAATATCAAAGTGAAAATAGGCACTTCCTCACATCATGTTTTCAATTTATTGTCAAGATAGTGAAAGACCATAGCCAGGGTGATGTGAATGACTATAAAGTTTTCCATATCAAACTTGTGAGGTCTGAACTTACACGGAGAGGATGCAGGACTGAACTGTGTGTAGGCTACTTAATATTGAGAAAAAAAAGCCCCAATCAGATCCGTTTTCAGATGTCTCCGTTTTCCCCCATCTACACTGAAACAGAGCAGCAGCGTTTTAGAATGAAAACGGCTACTCCAGTGTTTCCAAAATGCTCTGTTTTCGGGGCTCGAAAACTCCGGGGTAGTGTGGACTGATTGCGTAACCTTAGCAAAGCTTATGCGTTTTAAAACTAAAACGTATTAGTGTAAACGGGCCTTAAGGCAATGTGTTCTAACAATTTACAAAAAATGGTAATTCATAAATACACATTGTATTAAATACAGAGAGAACATTATTAAAAAGAAAACATTAAAATAGTTCAACTGTATGATTAAATGACTGTTTTGCCCAAAGTACTGCTGTTGAGTTTATTAGCTTAGCAACATGCTAACCACAAACTCAAATCAGTGAATCTTCTTTCCTCGAATGCTATTTTTTTTAAATTGCTTTCTTCCTCTCTGAAGCGCATGTGATATCAGACAGTTTTGTATCAGTAAGTGTGCTGTTTATGAAGGGAGCCACCTACAAGGATAATCTTATCACATTTAGCTACTTTGCTAACATGCTTTTGCTTATGAACGATACTGTTCAGAAACTTGCTAAACAGATTGAATTTGTTGTGTTGGGGTACAGATATTTGCTCTGACAACACTCATTTAATTTTTTACAATCCTCAAATATCTTGAAATCTGAACTTTGAACACAAGTCAGTTTGTTCTGGTACAGATTCGGATTTTTACAGCTAGCATGTATTACAATGTATTACACGTATAATTTATAGCAAATGAAATTCAGTTGTTTCTTCTTATACCACCAGTAGAAGTAATTGGATTTATTTATATTAATTTATAAATAATTGTATTTCAGTTCACCTTATTAATATACAGTTACTTTGAAATTAACATATATTAGTACACTTTCATAAATATTAACATACTAGCACAATGCACTTTTCAAGAATGCCTGACTACACATGAATGATTATGACCTGTGTGCGTGTGTGTGCGTGTGTGTGCGTGTGTGTGTGTGTGTGATTTACATAAACCGTACAGTGATTTAACTTTTTGCTTCAGAAAATAACAGTGGCTGAATGCATAGAGACTCAAAGTAAAGCTATGACCATGCTGAATCTGGAGCAGCTGTCTTACCTGCTGAAGTTTGCTCTGCAGAAGATGAAACAGCCAGGGGTGAGTCAAATTATTTAATCAAGCCATGCTTTCATTTTGACAGTGTCTGTTTAAATGTGACAGAGTTTTATTGATTTGGCCTCTGCTGTGTTTCTTTATGAACGATTTGTTTCGTCAGACCGAACCATTTCAGAAGCCAGTGTTGTTGGATCAGCACCCGGATTATGCCGAGTATATATTTCACCCCATGGATCTGAGCACTCTTGAGAAGGTAAATTGCAGGTTTTCTGTATTGCAAGAAGTTTTTTTGCATTTAAAATTAATTGAGGAACTTTATATGGTAAATTTGTTAACATTTATTATGAAATAATTTGTAATTTTATGTCTTACTTTAGGTTTTTACTCTGAGTATTTCAATGAGTTCCCTATAAAGGGTTAAACAGGATTTCTCTTCTGGTGAATTGAAAAAGGTATAGGTAAATAAAGGCTAACTGAGAAATATGTGTGTGTAGAATATCAAGAAGAAAATGTATGGTTGCACAGAAGCATTTCTGGCTGACGTGAAGTGGATTCTACACAACTGTATTATTTATAATGGAGGTTAGTGCTGGTTTATAAAATCTTTGTTCATGTGGCTCAATAGCCAGATGTATGGTTTTGGTCTTTGGGTCAAAATAAATGAACCAAAGTAAATTTTATATACATAAAAAAGCAATGTTTTATTGTCATCATAATTTATAATTTTTTCTAATATACTTATACATATTCTGACCTGTATTTATTAAAACGTATTCAAATAATAAGTGTGCATACTACATTTTATTGCATACTTATCAAAAAAATAAAGGGAACACTTTGAGATACATTTGTTGTTTAAGGCCAAATTCGAATTCTACCTCTTAGCCCTTCCCCTTACGTGAGCGCGCAAAACGAGCGGTAGGGCTGTCCCAATTCTCTTTAGCTTGAAGGCGTAGGGCTAAGGGGAAGGGCTAGATAGCCCTTGAAACTGAGATTTTTCAGGCCCACATTTGTAACCAAGTGGTACGAAAATTTCCCAGAATCACCATCTACAATGGAAACATGGCTGCACACGGACATCAGGAGATATTTTTGTCATTATTACGAATTTTTACAACAAACAAGCACATGTTTTAATACATTCATAATGCCATTCGTGTTTTACCGTCATGCTTTAAAAACAATTAAAATACCTGCTAAATTTCGCAACATACTTTCACGTCTGTAACACGATGACACTCGAATAATAGAAAAGTCTAGTGGCTGGGAATGACCTTTTTACAGTGTCTGATATAATGTTAATGTTGTGTTAGTGTGTTTGGATGAATATGGCCACGGTGTATATGCACAGTACAGTTACGAGCGTATTGCCACATTATATCGTTATGATAACATGATATTGTTGCCCTTCCTGAAGATAAATACCAAAAAAGTAATGCATCTGGAATAACTACAGCAGTCACCATCATTGATCTCATATGAAGTATGAGATTGCGATGACAAATGATGACGTGTGCAGGTGTTGTAGTGGTGTCCCATTTCTTTGGGGTAAAATTTGAAGCCCTTCCCCTTCACACTCTGTTTCAAGGGCCAAGTGGAAGGAGTAAAAGATTTTTATTGGGATTAGGCTTAAGTGTTCCCTTTATTTTTTGAGCAGTATATTTATAATGACATAGTTTAATGTATATATAATGACATATATGAGAATTCCTGCTGATAAATGGATACAATCTTCAGCCTAAAGGATAGTGTCAGTCCAAAAGCCCATTTTTTCTCTCTGACACATTTATTTCTCCATGCATTAAGTCTCAGTTTGTCTATTTCAGGGAACCACAAGCTGACAGCAACTGCTAAAGTTATTGTCAAGATCTGTGAACACGAAGTGAGTTTTCTGATCTCCTTACAAAATGTAAAACAGGTTATATAAAGAAATTAATTACAGTTCAAGCGTTTGGGATCTGTAAAGCTAAGCTAAGCATGATAGGATATTTATTTATGTTGGTTGGTTTTAGAAAAGTTATTACAGTGTCAATAAATAATCCACAGATGAACGAAATTGAGGTTTGTCCGGAGTGTTACCTGTCTGCCTGTCAGAAGAGGGACAACTGGTTCTGTGAACCTTGTGTAAGAGGATCCACTTTTTACAATTGTACTGTTTATATACAGCATGGGTCTCAAACTCTATTCCTGGAGAGCTGCAGCTCTGCACAGTTTTGCTCCAATCCTAATGAAACACACCTGATCCAATTAATCAAGATGTTTAAGACCACTAGGGATTATTAAGCAGGTGAAGTTGGAGGTGGTTGGAGCTAAAATCTGCAGAGCTGTGGCCCTCCAGGAATTGAGTTTGAGACCACTGATATACAATATGTGATGCTGAGCAGTGCTGGTTTCTGATTAAGCTTATTCAGATTGATCCAGTTGAACATCTGGACTGTATTTCAGGTGTAGCTGATGGTCATGTCTGTTATGTTTTCATGCAGTCTCAGCCTCATCCTCTGGTGTGGGCCAAACTGAAAGGTTTTCCCTTTTGGCCTGCTAAAGCCCTGAGGGACAAGGATGGACAGGTGGACGCACGGTTCTTTGGCCAGCATGACAGGTGAACTTGCTAATCTTATTTCTGTGTCCATACTGATTTCCATGAATTATGGATTCACTTAAAGGTGCAGTAGGTGATTGTCTTCAGAATCTTTTTTTGTTGTGCTGGTTGAAAGTCTCTTCGCATTCCGATAGAAATGATTAATGTAAGTGATCAAAATGTATTTTTTGTATTCTGGGTAAAGCATGGGACTAAAAAATGTTTGTCCAAATAAAAAATTATGATAAGTAGCCCAAACTGCCAGCAGAGCCAACCAGGGGTGCATTTTCGAAAACCATCGTTGGCCAACTAAGGTCGCAAATTCCGTCGTTACAAACATAATTTGTTGATTTGGTGTTCCCAAATCCGTCGTTCCAACGAACATTTGCAAACTGCGTCACAAACTTGTACACTTGCAACTACACTTCTAGAGCTGTAGTTAAAAGTATAGTTCCTGGTTGTGTTCTATTGCCAGTTATCCTATTCATTTCAGGAAACATAGGTCCTATATGTGTTGTTTACATATATTTCAATTAATATAGAAAACGAGTGCATGTTTTTACCAAAACTAATATTGGATTTTTTTTTAAATGTGTGTGCGTGTAAAACAATATAATTTGCACAAAGAAATTATGGTGTTCTTCTCTAAAGTTGTTACTCCACCTCGTTTAGAGCGTCATTATAGAGGTTTTATGTTATAACTAGGGCCAGATGGAATCTGCGGACATTTTTTGCTATTACGCGCAGAATTGTGTTAAAGATCTGCGGATTTATGTGGCATATTTTGGGAGTATCATAGCTAAAAACTTAATATACTGTATGAAATAAAAAGTAATGCCTTTTTAACTTTTATTTTATGTTTACAATGCAAATCCAATTAGATCCACCTACTTAGTAAACAAAGCAAATCTCTCATATAATAAATCTACTAAAAGACAGAAAACATGACTTTATAAACTGTAATGTAAATAAATTATATGAATATTTTCATATTAGTCAATAATATTACTGTAATTAATAAAAAAACGGAATAAATATAAATTTACACACATTTACACAAGTAAAAAAAATAGACTCAATGATGGCCTAAAAATCGGCGGAAATCGGCGGAATTCTGCACGCGCAGATTCCGTGTGGGCCTAGTTATAACTAACGTGCTTCAAACGATGGATCTGCGATAAAGCAGCTACGGTTTTGGGAAACACTCGCCACAACATTGTTCTTTTTCCAAACAATGCATCGTACTATGATAGTTCAGCCGTGAATTATGTCGTTGTTTGAGAAACACACCCCAGACTGTCACCATTCATGCATTTTATGTGCAATATTTGCTTGCATGCATGAAATATTGCACATAAAGACAAGTTTTGCTTTCTACTCAACTGAAAATGTGATAGATATTCATTCATTCATTTTGTTTTCGGCTTAGTCCCTTATTAATCTGGGGTCGCCACAGCGGAACGAACCGCTAACTTATCCAGCATATGTTTTACGCAGCGGATGCCCTTCCAGCTGCAACCCATCACTGGGAAACACCCATACAATCTTATTCACACACATACAATACGAACAATTTTATCTTACCCAATTTACCTGTACCACATGTCTTTGGACTTGTGGGGGAAACCGGAGCACCCGGAGGAAACCCACACGAACGCGGTGAGAACATGCAAACTTCACACAGAAATGGCAACTGACCCAGCCGAGGCTTAAACCAGCGACCTTCTTGCTGTGAGGCGACAGCACTACCTACTGTGCCCCCGCGGTATATAATATAGGTATATATATATATATAGGTATATAATATAGGTAGATATAATATAGTTTTAGTTTTTTAAATGTTTTAGTTTTAGTTTAGTTTTTTATGTTTGGAATTGCAGTATTATAAAGTTCTATAAAGTTTTCTCACTGGTGAATGACGTGATCTGGTGTTATAAGCTTGTCTATGGTCATGTATTCGATGTTTGCATTCACGACTTCAAAAGGCATGGCTTTGGACAGCAGGAAGGGACGTGTGTTCTCAATGCTATTATGCTAAGTTACTGCACCAATTTAGCTTACTCAATTCACCTATAGCGCATGTCATTGGACTGTGGGGGAAACTGAAGCACCCGGAGGAAACCCACGCGAACACGGAGAGAACATACAAACTCCACACAGAAATGCCAACTGGTCCAGCCAGGGCTTGAACCAGAACCTTCTTGCTGTGAGGTGACGGTGCTAACTACTGTGCCACTGTGTCGCCCCCCATTTAGACGAAGAATGATTATTATATGAATAACATAATATTTTAGAACAAAAATGAAAACATTTTAAATGTTACAATGTTTTACAATGAATAAATTTTAAAATTTTAAATTGTGAAACAGACAAAAAACCTTGTTAAATAGTACTTTAAAACAAATATTTTATTATAAAGAAATAAATATTGATCTGATATTTTATATTTCACAATATGACTATAGTTTTTGTAGTCTTTGTGTAGTTTTAAGAAATATTTCACCATTTATTTTATTCAATTTTCAGAGAACATAAGTAAATTTAAACTCCGCTGTATCATCCAGACCTTCTGTATAATTAATCCCAATGTTTCATGTATTAGGATTTGTTATATTTATAATAAAAAAGAACCTAATGGTGGATACTGCCTAATATATTTGTACATTTCTATACTGCCTAGTACATTTATTCGGTTTCCTCCGGGTGCTCCAGTTTCCCCCACAGTCCAAAGACATGCGCTATAGGTAAATTGATTAAACTAAATTGGCTGTAGTGTATGTGTGTGAATGTGAGTGTGTTGTATGGGTGTTTCCCAGTACTGGGTTGCAGCTGGAAGGGCAACCGCTGTGTAAAACATATGCTGGATAAGTTGGTGGTTCATTCATCTGTGGTGACCCCAAATTAATAAAGGGACTAAGCCGTAGGAAAATACATAATGTCCCCCTTTTCATTCACCTTTTAGAGCCTGGGTGCCAATCAACAACTGTTACCTCATGTCTAAGGAGATCCCCTTCTCCGTGAAGAAGACCAAAAGCATTTTCAACAGCGCCATGCAAGAAATGGAGGTCTACGTGGAAAATGTGCGCAAGAAGTATGGCGTGTTCAACTATGCCCCATTCCGAACGGCTTACACACCCAACAACCTGTTTCAGATGCTGCAGGACCCTAATAACCCTAAAAAAGGCACAGTGAAGTCTGAAAAACAGGACAAAGTCAAATTCAACTTTGACATGACGGCATCCCCCAAGATGCTCCTCGGTAAGTCTGTGATGTCGGGAGGAGGGGGATGTCGGATCTCTGTGACGGACATGCCCAGGTCACCAATGAGCACCAATTCTTCAGTTCACACCGGGTCAGACCTGGAGCAGGATGAACGGGGGGCGAAAATGTCGTCGAGTCACTGCAGCGCTGGTGAAGACTCAATGGATTGTACAGGTGATTTTTCTAGATTTAAAGACATAGTTCACCCGAAAACTGGAAATCATGTCATCATTTACTGAACTTTGATTTGTCACAAACCTAAAGTTTTTAGGTTAGGTTTTTCTGTTTAACACAAAATAAGATATTTTGAAAAATTTTGGCAACCTGTAACCATTGACTTTTTATAGCATTTCCTACTATGAAAGTCAGTGGTTAGAGTTTTCTAACTTTCTTTTTTTGTGTTTAACAGAAAAAGGAAACCCATAAAGGTTTGGAACCAACCAGTGCTTATCTTGAACCTGATCCTGTTGCGGAAACTTTTGGTTTTCATGTTCCAATATTTATTTGAATCGATCCAGCGTTAACTTGTGCCTGACTACCAGCATGTGTGTGTGAGAATAAGTGAAAAACTGGAAGCAAGGCTGTGGGTTTATGCAGATATTTATGAGTTACGTTTAGCTGTCAAGACTATTCAGAAACATAAATATGCTTTAGTTTACTCAAGGGATGCTTTTTCCCTCGTGTGCATTCCACGTCATTTGCGCCACGCACCAATAATTTGCCTCTATTCACATTTGCATTGACTTTGTATGTAACTTACTCACACAAATAGGCTACTTCATTCCCAGCATTAGATGGTCTATCACCATTTAGTGACATCACACAGTATTCATGAAAAACTAAAAGTGTGGTTGGCATCAATCACAGCAGCTTTTATTTGATAGTTTTGTTAAATATTTATTTATAAATTAAGCACTGTATGGAACTACTTGGTGGTGAGTAAATTTTCATTTTTGGGTGAACTATCCCTTTTAAAGGACCCCTATTATGTTGCATTTACAAGATCTATTATTAGTCTTTGGTGTGGTCAGTATGTGTCTGTGAAGTTTCAGCTCAAGATACCACACAGATCGCTTGTTATAAGATGTTAAAAATTAAATTTTTGAGGCATGTCTAAAAAGAGCTGTTTTGGTGTGTATCACTTTAAATGCAAATGAGCTGCATGTTCATGCATCATCAAGGCATAGCGTGTACATGTCTGATTGCGTAGCTACAGCAATAAAAGCAACACGACTGAGAGCGAGAGAATAAGTGTTACTTTTTAGTGAAACGACACGTACATATAGCCTGGCTTGTAGTGTCGCTTGTTCACAAAGCGATCTGTTGTGAAATGATTTACCCAAATTTGGTACATTTTAACACACATTAACTTCAAAACTAAAACCAAACCTCCATGGGCTCAGGTTTTGGGAGCAAATGAAACCTTTTATCTTCAGTCAGCCAATCAGAATTAAGGGATACGTTTATCTTTTAGGTCAAGTTTAGGCCAAAATTATGTTTCAGGATCAACATAGATGTTAATCCAGGATCGCATCGTACTTGGCAAAATCATGACGTGCTGTCTAAAAAGAGAGCTGTTTTGGTCTGTATCTCTTTAAATGCAAATGAGCTGCATGTTCATGCGCCATCAAGGCATAGCGTATAAATATCTATACATTGCATAGCTACAACAATAAACAGTCTCTAGAAGGAACATGACAGAGCGAGAGATTAAGTGTTATATTTTAATAAAACGACACATACACATAGCCTGGCTAGGAGTGTAGCTTGTTCACAATGTGATCTGTAATGAAGTGATTTAACCAATTTTGGTACATTTTAACACACATTAAAGGTGCCATATGTACGTTTGTGACTCTTCTAAAGCGTAAAAATACCTTAATATGTTTACAGATATGCCAAGTGAACATTCTTGTTTATCTGAAAAACAATGCTGATGTCAGATATTCTGCTTTGTAAATGGGCGTTTCGTGCCGGAACGCTGTGTTTGTTTTGGTTATTTTAACCCGCCCAATGCCAGGTAAGGTTAATAATCTAATTAATGTGCTGCTGCTTTCAGTAGTACGGCAATGAATGTCACTCAAATGGCATTCAAACTCACATTATTAGCGTTTAACACTGAATAAAGCACATGAGATTTACCTGAGATGATCATTGTCAGTTTTCTATTGTTCAGCTTTGAGCCCTGCATTTGAGCACAAGCCCGTCGGGGCCCGATCTTTTAATGCTCCTAGGGCTAGTCTTCAGGCCAATTTTCACATCATAGCTAGCACGTATATCGGGCTTGCTTTAGAAAAAAAACTTTTTCAAAAAGTTTAATGAGATCTAATGCGGGCAGTCTGGAAGTGCCAGTGATGCCTTGCAGACAGAGATTTCCAGGCATGTGCAATGGAGTATTTAAAGAGAAAAATTCCTAATGGCGAACTTAAAACTGTGAAAACGCTAGAGCAGGGCTATTCAATTAGTTTGTCATGGGGGCCGGTTCATTAAAAGCATCCCAAACGAAGGGCCGGAGAGATATGGCTTGCTATATGAGTGATAAAACAACAGCAATATAAGAGCCCATATGTTGTATTTCTGCTCATTAAGACACCCACGTTGGCTTTTTCTACAATAAAATGTAAATATATTGTATTTTGAAACTACATAATATCAGTGCATTGTACAATAGACAAACATTCAAATGCTGTATTTCAGAGCACAACAAAAGCCGTGCATTGCTGAAGTAGGCTTCTTCTACATTCACACACATTCATATGTTATTTTTTGAACTGCATAACAATTAGGGATGCAACAATTGTAGATTTTGGTTGTACGATTATATAGTCTGAAGAATAATCATGGTTTGACGGTTATCCTGTCTAATGTAAATTCAAGCTTTATATTAGGTGAGCTATTTAGATGAACTGTTGTTGCCATCTGCGTTCATGCATACATAATCATCTTAATATTAATTCGTCTAACATATCTTTTGTTTACACTGCACTGAAAGACACGCACAACTCTCACCGTGAGATGTTTTCTACTGCGTGCGCTCGCAAAGACGCAAGCGCGTTGCTCCGCTTGTGCGCGCATATTGTCATATATTCTTACATTAGAAACAACAAACTTGCAAGCGGAAAAGAAGTGATATGGGAATGCCCGCTGCGTTAATCCAGTGTGCGGGCGTATTAGCCTCAGTGAGTGTACATACTTGGAACTTTAAACTAGGGCACAGTTGGCAACTTGGCATAACTTTGTTTAACTGCAGCAGTTTCGTTTTGTTCCGTGCAACAAAAATGCGGCTTAGAGAAGCCTTTACGATTAATTAAAATGACGAATTAAAGCGCAGTTAATAGTGAAATAGGCTAATCGTTGCATCCCTATCGACGATATCAGTGCATAGTACAAAAGGCCTTTTCTACAAACATATCCAAATATTTTTATCTTCCCGCGCCACTCTCTGAATGCCAGGTGACTCGCGCTCTGCGCAGCTTGTAGCTCGTGCTGTATTGAACAGACGCATGTCACTTCATAACTATAGCGGCCGTTTTTCGACTTAACTAAATTTATTTTTGATGTCTTGGTCACCCTATTTGGAGGGCCGGAACAAATTGCCTCAGGGGCCGGGTTCGGCCCGCGGGCCGCCAATTGAATAGCCCTGCGCTAGAGGAAAGGCAAACTTTTTGTAACTTTTCATATAGTGGCAACTTTAAATGATGAGCCAACTGGTAATGCACAATGCACAACTTGTAAATTGAGTAAACTCACTGTCGACCACATACCTATTGGATATTGATGTCACTTAAAAAACTAAAACTTACTTTTAAAAAAAAAAAAAAAAAAAAAACTCCAAACATTTCTCTAAATTATTCTGATAAAAACAATGAAATGAAAAAGCATCAGCTTTCAAATGAATACAAATCTGGTGTTTTTTTAATGGCTGTAACAGTATAAGCTGTTTGGCGGAAAAAAGACGGGCTTTGGGTCAGACTCGGGCCAAAAATTTTGATAAGCTGTTAGACAAGGGCAGGGCTACAGCCTGTGCGTCTCAGGCCAGGGCTGGGCTAGGGCTTAGATTTAATGCCCGTGCAGGGCTCTAGTTCAGCTGCAAGAAATAGAAGCCATTTATATATCAATTCGGGGTGTTGGTTAAAACAAAAACTTCTTTAAAATATGGAGAATATACCTTATATTGCATGCCGTTGCTTTTATTTAGAACACGATTTAAATCAGCCTTTAGGCTCGATCGTCAGACTAGCTCCTTTTGCTCCTCAATTTGTTAACCTGCGCTTGCTTTTGTTTCGATCCAGGAATGCAATACCTAGTTCAACTTCTGGGTGTCAAACCTACATACTGCACCTTTAACTTCAAAACTAAGAGTAATCATCAAACCTCCATGGGCTCAGGTTTTGGGAGCAAATGAAGACTTTTCTTTTCAGTCTCACAGCCAAACACATGACACCAGCATGGTTGTGTGAATACACTGACAACACACATTTATGTCCAGTAACCATGTATTTGGCATTAAAAAAGCTAATTTTTTTAGCAAATAATAGTGGGTGATAAATTGTTAATGTTTTGTCCACAGCGTCCCCTGCATCTCTGAAGACAAGCGGCAGCCCTAAGCCTCTGCTAACTACACCGGTCAAACAGGAGAGGAGCTCGGGCACAGGAGGCATCCTTAACCTCAATTTGGGTGAGTCTTGAATCTTAACCTAGGTGAAAAACTTGAAAAACTCTAAACCAGTAAACTAATCAAAGATTTTAGATTTAGCAAGCATAGTCTAGGGGCTATTTTTTTATTTATTATAGTGCTCTATTTAAAAAAAAAAGTAATTAAATTAAGACAGATTAAGCCCCACCTTACGTCTGTAATAGGTTGTTTTCTAGTGAACTAAAATATATTTGCCTGCCATCGAAGCGGTACATACTGTATAATTATGTTACATGAAAAATACTATAGTAAATATTATAGTGTTTGGAAGCATACTATAGATAATTACTTGAATTAAACTGCCGTAGTAATTAAATTGTTGCTGTGGTACATCCCAACTGTAGTAATAAACAATTTATTCAATAGGCTTCAGTTTTCTACGCTATAATTATACACCATCACAATGCAGCAGAATTTACACTAATGTTATTTATTATATTTTATCAGTTTACTATGCTACAGTATTCTGTAGCATTCATTAGCAAAGAGTTGTACACATTATACACTTTACTATGTGGTTCAAAAACATGTTTATTATAAATTACTACAGTTTTTTCCCCACACGGATATCTTCCAGACATCACGAGATAACAGATGAAAGCATACAAAAGCGTGGACGCATAGTCTACATTATTATTTATCTATTTTTGTAAGGGTGAAAGTGCTCCACAACATAACCGTCTAGTTTTGTTGCAAGGGTTGCATTTCTTTTTTTGTTTGGTCGATGAACTTACCATCTACAAACATTCACCTCTGCTGCGCATATAGATGTCATTGTAAGGTTGTTTATTCCACCAAAACGCCAGTAAAGACAGATTTTCGCAAAACGAGACAGATATTTCATTACAGCGATTACATGGCAGAGTACGTTCTTTATATTCTTTTTATAGATTTTGTATAAGTGTGGTGGTGTTTGTATCTGATTTGAATATAACACATTAACATATTTATACACATACAGTAGCTAGGCCTGTATATAATCTTTATTGGTGCTGTCAAACGAATTATTGCGTTTAAAAAAGTTTGTTCACATGGATGTATTGAATAAATGTTTATTACATGCCACCTTTTCTTCCATTTTTTAGTCAGTTTCTTGAACTTTCTCCCAAACGTTTTAGCTCATAAAGGGATATCTATAAAAGCTGTTCTGCATTTCTTATTTAGGCTGATTTAAATCATTCTAAACAACATAACACAGAAACATTTTAATGTTCTGATAGCGATTCCTATGTAGAGGAACCACTTCCTTCCCTCCATCTGATTTTCGAGCGTCATCAATTATGTCATTTGAAAACAACCTATAGAGCACATTAGTTTTCAAACAACGTTGATTCCACAAATAAACAATTTATTAACAATAAATATATTATTATTTATATTTAACAATAACGTTCCAAAATAAAAACTGTTAATTTAAATGTATTGGTAGCATTTATAGAAAAGTATTTACATTTAAATTAACAGTATTTTATTAATGAATTTTTGCACATTGGGAGATCAAATTACTTTTTATGTAATACGGCATTAACACAAATTACTCTTTGTAAACTCTGTCTCTCTATGATTGGTAGAATTTTTGCACAGCACCATGGATAATGTAGTTTTGCTGCACAAATTTGGTTATTAAACAGGATTGTTTTTAACATAAGGTTATTAATAAGGAAAGATGGGTTCAACAAAAGCGTATCCAATCAATTAACAGCCTCGGAACTCTCAAGAGGTCTGTTTTTAAAGGTTTGTCACATATATTTAAAAATAATTTCTTGTGGAGAAAATTAATAGTATTTTTACTTCCGAAAGCTCTTCGTTACACTCTATTGGTTGTTAGAAATTCTTATGGTATTATGTTTATGTCATTTGAGCATAAGAAACAACATTTATATGACATTTGATGTCAGATATTGTTTCGATTTGCTTTGATTTGCAGTATTCTGCTTAAAGTTTTCGAGATGTTGTATTTGGTCTTGAATGCCTAAAATATGTGTCTGTAAATGTGGCCACTGTATTGATTAATAGACTTCGAAAGATTAAGGAAGCTTTGAAAGGATTTCTATAAGGATTTCTGTTTATTTATTAAATGTTCCTGCTGGATGTGTTTCTTCAGATCGTGTTAAAGCTGAAATGGACCTGAAGGAGTTGAGTGAGGCTGTACAACAACAGCAACAGCAGCAGCAGCAACAAGGGGCTTCAGTTCTCCTTACCTCCCCCAAAAAACCTACCAGAAGTTTGGATAAAACTATAGAGAGCTGCAAGGCCCAGCTGGGTAATGAACACACAAAAAGAATTGTACAATGACCATTTGGTTTTCCTGAAACCTTGGTTTTGAAAATGTTCCCACATTAATTTTTTTCATATTAATATAAAAACATTCTTTTAAAAAAATCAAACCGACCTACATTGCCATAAATCATTATTATGATCTTATTATGATTATGATCTTTGATTTTAAGTAACAAAAAACTAATAATGTTTTGACCACAAAAACCAGTCATGTACGTATTTTTTTGACATTGAGATATATATATATATATCTTCTGATAGATGAATAAATACGTTTTTCATTGATTTGTTAGGATAGGTTAAAATCTAACAGATTTACAAATTTATAATTATTATATCAAATGGCAACCCTCCAAAGTGTCTTTTACTACTAGCCTGGCATGCATAATACAACTTTTTTTTTCTGAGTGACCAACATAGCCACATCTTTTGACAGCATTGTCATCTATATGAAAAACATTTCTGATTTAAGGTCATTTAACGTAATTTTAATCAACTTATTAATGATTCGAAATCAGTTGTTCAGGGTGGCAGGGTAACTCAGTGGTTAGCACTGTCAGCTCACAGCAAGAAGGTCACTGGTGCGAGTCCCGGCTAAGCCAGTTTGCATTTCTGTGTGAAGTTTCCATGTTCTCCCCATGTTAGCGTGGGTTTCCTCTGGGTGCTCTGGTTTCCCCCTCAGTCCAAAGACATGCGCTATAGGTAAATTGGAAGAACTAAATTGGCCGTAGTGTGTGTGTGTGTGTGTGTGTGTGTGTGTGTGTGTGTGTGTGTGTGTGTGTGTGTGTGTGTGTGTGTGAATGAGTGTTTGGGTGTTTCCCAGTACTGGGTTGCAGCTGGAAGGGCATCTGCTACATAAAACATATGCAGGAATAGTTGGCTGTTCATTCCTCTGAGGCAATCCCTGATAAATAAGGGACTAAGCCGAAGGAAAATGAATGAATCAATAAGTTGAATAAGTTAATATTTAAGTTAAGTATATCTACTCAAAGTTTACTTGCATCTCACTTACAAATTCTCCTGCAAGTTTGTTTTTTATAGATCACAATTTTTGCCTGGGAAGTGGTGTACACACATTTGCACCCCCATTTTATGCATACACCATGTTTATAAACGAGACCCCTGGAGTTTATTTGTGTTCCTTGATCAAGAACCACCCAGATGATCATCTGACTGACATTTAAAGCTTCTGTGTCTTGTTTACTGGTGTGAATTTTTTTTTTTGTAATCTGGTGAAATTTAGAAAAGAAATGTTTAAATGAAATGTAAAGAATGTTTCTTTCTGTTTTCACAGGAATCAATGAGATTTCAGATGAAATGTGTGGCGGCGTCGAGCACTCGGACTCGGACGACTCTGATAAATGTGACTCCAGCGACAGTGAATACATGTCTGATGATGAGCAGAAACCCAAGAACACTAACCACAACAACAGCGTCCACAAAGACTCCAAAAAGAGAGCCAGAACCTCGTCCACTCAAGGACAAGACCAAGACTCATCAGCCACTGGAGGAGCATCAGGCGGGGAGAAGAAAACCTCGGATCCCCAAACCAAAGAGAAGTCAAGCGCTGGCGCAGAGAAAGACTCTCACGAGAAGAGCAAACCTCAGCCGCAGAGCCAGAAGGAGAAAACAAAGTCTGCCAAGGATGTCCGGCCGGCCGGTTCAGAGCCGGATGTGGACTCAGACTCCGAGCGCGAGCTGGTGATCGACCTCGGGGAAGAACAAGGAGGGAGGGAGAAGAAGAAAGCCAAGCGAGACACTCCAACGGCCCCCGTTTCTACACCGAAAGATCAGACGGGTGTTAAAACCGATGGTAGATATCTCACATTTTAGAATTTATCTCTATTTGGGATGTCAATTTCATAAATTCCCATAATAAATCTTTGTTTTAATTAATAATCGATTAGCTGTTAACCTTAATAATGCACAGTAATTGTCACCAGCATGACAGAACATGCAAATTATGCTTTACACACTGGAATCCTCATTTCTTAGTTCAAAGGGAAACGTTTTACTGTAGGATCAATGAATATTCATTTGATAGAAACATTTAAAGGGACAGTTTACCCCCCTCCAAAAAATTAAATTTTGTCATTATTTACTTACTCTTTTTCCAAACTGATTTGCGCGTTTTTTTTTCAACTCAAATGAAGATATTTTGAAGAATGTTGGAAAGCAGTAACCATTTACTTCCATAGAATATAAATTAAATGCTATGCAAGTCAGTGGTTACAGGTTTCCAACAATCTTTGGTGTATTTTTCTTTGTATTCAACAGAAAGAACCAAAACTGGTTTGGAACAAGTCAAGAGTGAGTAAGTTATGACAGAAGGTTCATTTTTAGGATTTTGAAAGGATTAAATGTAATAACTAACATGCGTCTCAGGAAAAGCACACTATTAAACATTTCTTGTGAGCAAAACGTTTTTGTTACTGTAAGTTTGTTATTTTCTTCTGAAATATGGATAGGACGTTGTGCATATTAAGGGAAATCTGGAGAATGAGAAAGCTAATTTAAAGATCATTATCATATATTAGTTAAGATGCAGTATGTAAGTTTGACACCCAGTGGTTGAACTAGGTCTTGCACTCCTGGTTCAAAACGTACGCAAGAACAGGTTGCCAGATTGACGACATCAACAGCTTTAAATTGTGTTCTAAATAAAAGCAACAGCACACAATAGAAGGAATATTTTCCATATTAAAAGGTGTAAAAGTTAAAAGGTGTACATGACATTTATTGCCATACTACTGAAAGCAGCACCAGATACCTCTTATTCACCTCTCATCTAGAAAATAAAATAAACCATTTGAAATTGAACTTTAGAACTCTGAATTAATGCAAATCAACACATATCAGTGATTCAGCATGTGCATTTAATAATGTTAAAGAGGTTTAATATGTATTGATTAGATTATAAATCTTACCATTTTGTTGGAGTGCAGTAAGTGCACTATTCTGTGCTTCTGAATGGCTTTATTTAAATTTTTGGTTTTATTTAAAAGTTTCGTCTTGTGCAAACAGCCAAATTGCTTATCACTGCAAATCTCATCATGTAGCGTGTTGTTAGGACACAGGGTTACAGTATAACCTGCTCACCTAATGCTTATGTTTGTAATGTTTATGTTATTTGCTAGTTAATAACCTCATGTGGAACTCTGCATCTCATTTTGGAGTCAGCTACTGTCCACTGGTGGTCGCATTTTTGGTCGCAGGCACATTCTTTGATTTATACAGTCATGAAGGCTCTCAAATATGGGGTTTTCCACCAAGGCAGACCGAGGTGCTGAAATATAATTAGCTAAACTGGCATTGGGCAGGTTAAAGGGAACAAAACAAAGAGACACTCTGGCATGTAACTCATATTTTCAAAGCAGAATATCTGACTTCAGCATTGTTGTTCAGATAAACATACAGTTGAAACCAGAAGTTTACATACACTCTAAAAAAAGGAACATAACCATTTTTAAAAAAAATGTCTGATGGTAAATCATACTAAACGTTTACTATTTTAGGTCCGTTAGGATTACCTAAATGATTTACATTTGCTAAATTCCAGAATAATCAGAGAATTATTATTTTTTTTAAATTAATTTCTAGACAGTCAAAAGTTTACATAAATTTCCTTGGTATTTTTTTATCTTTGCTTTTAAACTGTATAACTTTGGTCAAATGTTTTGGGTATCTTTCCACAAGCTTCTCGCAATAGTTTGCAGAAATTTTAGCCCTTAGCCCGTTCCTCCTGACAGAATTGGTGTAACTGAGTCAGATTTGTAGGCTGTCTTGCTCGCACAAGCTTTTTCAACTCTGCTCACAAATTTTCTATAGGATTGACATCAGGACTTTGTGATGGCCACTCCAAAACATTCACTTTGTTGTCCTTAAAGCACATTTTAACTAATTTGGCAGTATGCTTAGGGTCATGGTCTGTTTGAAAGACCCATTTGTGGCCAAATTTGTATTTCCTGGCTGATGTCTTGAGATGTTGCTTCAGTATTTCTACATAATATTCTTCCTTCATGATGCCATCTATGCTCTGAAGTGGACCAGTCCCTCCTGCAGCAAAACAGCTCAACAACATGATGCTGCCGCCCCCATACTTCAAAGTTGGGATGGCGTTCCTAAGCTTGTAAGCTTTCCCCTTTGAAGGAAACAAAAATTTGTCTCCAAAAATGATTATTTTTCCCAGTGTAATTTAGCAAATTGTAATCTGGCTTTATTGTTGATTCTGGCTTGTTGATTTTCCCATGTTGTCACACAAGGAAGCAGTGTGTTTGAGGTTTTCCTTAAATACTATTCTACAGTTGTGCCTCCAATTAACTGAAATGTTGTCAATTAGCCAATCAGAAACTTCCAAAACCTTGACACCATCATCTGAGCTTTTTTAGAGGCATAATGATCTTATTGTATGTAAACTTGACTTTTAAGAAAAGTTATAATAATTTCTCAAAAAATATCTCTCTTATTATTCTGCTAATAAGCATAACAGAAATAAATTTGATAATCCTAACTTGCCTAAAAGATAAAGTTTAGTCACATTAACATCTGACTTTTTTTTAATGATTATTTGCCTTTTTATACAGTGGATGTAAACTTCTGGTTTGAACTGTATGTTTATTTAGCATGTTTCTTAAATATCTGCCAACATATTTTTATGCTTTAGAAGAGTCAAAAACTTGCATACAGCACCTTTAAATGCTTATTTATTTATTTATTTATTAGTCTTCTACATCTGTTTTTACATACCTCACATGGATAAAATAATTCTATAATTCACGTTCATGAGCTACCAGTTGAGTTAGATGGTATGCTAATCCATTTCAGATCATTAATGATTTGATAATGCTGTCCACAATGAATGTATCGCACAACACAACAACCCTGGATGGTGAACTAATAGATGTTTCTGTTTCTCCAAGCACGTTAATAGAGAGTTTTATGTCTTATGTTTTTCTAGAATTTCTGATGTTATCCCAACTCTGTTTGTATCTTGTAGTTCTGACATTTAAAACTCCAAAGTGCAACGTATGATTGTTATTGCAACATACATTAAATATTGCATGTGTTTTTAGATGTGCACACTTCATTTTTCCATCAAACCTGCTGTACAGTCTTTGCCCATAAGCCACATGAATGTTAAAACTATACACCTTAATGACATCCATGCTTAACTCATTTGATTGATTTTTATTAGTCTTTTACTCCTTAACATATTCAGATTTACATTGGAGTTCAATTGTTAAAACCTTTTACAAATGGTGAACGTAAACCATTAACAAATTTCTACCTAGTAAACTCATCTGGTCATGTGGCATTGAAACTATTTAATAAAAGCTACCTTTTTATGATTTATTTACAAGTTGAATTTCTGGCCCAATGTCAACAACAATTTAGGAGCATACCGAAATAAGAAAAAAGACATGGTTATAATTCTCATAGGTGGGATTAATAGGGTGTATTGATTTAAAGGGATAATTCACCCAAAAATGAATATTCTGTCATCATTTACGCACCTATTGACTTACTTTTACTATTGAAGTCAATGTGTCCCAGCTACAGCATTTTTCAAAATATCTTATATAGTGGTCAACAGAAAAAGTAAACTCACAAAGGTTTAAAACCAGGTGAGGGAGAGTAAAATATTCATTTTTGGTTGAACTATCCCTTTTAAAAGTGTATTTATTCAATCAGTCAATCGTAAATTAATTATTGACAGCTTTAGTATCTAAGAAAGCATTTTTAAAATAGCAAGTCTCAACACTGAATCTGAATCTTCCTCTGTTTTAGGTAAATCCTCTGCGTCTACCAGCGTTTCAGCTTCTCCGTCCACAGATACCACTTCATCATCTTCCTCTAATCCTGCTCCAAAAGATGCAGCACCATCAGCCATCAAGCCTCCAGCCGCAGTCCCAGCTCCAT
The DNA here is from genome assembly GCA_903798195.1 of Danio kyathit. Classification (NCBI taxonomy): domain Eukaryota; kingdom Metazoa; phylum Chordata; class Actinopteri; order Cypriniformes; family Danionidae; genus Danio; species Danio kyathit. The sequence continues at coordinate 16,677,010 of LR812541.1, forward strand.
CTACCACTCAAAGCAGCTCCACCTCGGCTGCTCAACCCGTGTCCACCGTCCCATCCGCCGTTAATGTGGTGAAGAAACAGCGCCCTCTGCTGCCCAAGGAGAGCACGCAACCTGCCCAGCGGCCTGCCACCTGGAGCCCTGCTGCTGGGAAATGGCACGTGCAGAAGGTGCAAAAACAGCAGCAGCCGCAGCAAAGTGAGACTGTTCCTCAGACAGCAACGCAGAGCCAAACACAGTCCCAAAGCTCAGCCAACAACAACAGCAGCAGCAGCAGCACGCGCTACCAGACCAGACAATCCGTCAAAGGTAATCACATCAGCGGAGACTCTGAAGATTTGCTTTAAACTAACTTTTACATGTCCAATTAAAAATACTTATTATATTAAAATGTTATATAATCTAAATATTTCAATATTTACAAATGAATGATTTGTATAAGAATTTTAATTCCCATAAAACCCTGAGCTGAAATTATTTTGAAGTCGTTTTTAGATCTAAAATATGTAAAAAAAAATAATAATAATAATAAAAAAAGACAAAAAAACAAACCTAGTATTAAGTGTTTAATTTTGATTTTAAAATCATCTTTTTTTTTTAAATGACTAGAATGTGACTTAGTGTTTTCAGATACAAAATGTTACAAATATTTACATATTACATTATGTTTGTTGGAAATATAAATATTTTATATTAATTTAATTTTAAATTATTTGAACTTCTCAAAAACATTATAGTCATTAAATAAAATAAAGTTTAATCCTTTTCTTATCTTATTTTAGATTTACAATAATATATTAAAACACATCTAAATATAAACACAATAGTTTGAAAAAAAAAATATTATTCCTAATCTAAATAAATATTTTGTATTTTTAATATGATGTTCATTTATTTATCTTGATTAATCAAGTTTTAAATTCTTCCATGTAAAATACTCACATGCTAAGTAAACACAACTTTTATTTTGATATAGTTCGTCGGATGTTTACCTTTGAGGCTAAAAAGACTTTTAGGGCTCTATTTTAACAGTCTAGGTGCAAAGTCTGAAGCGCAGGGTGCAAAAGCATTAAGGGTGTATCCGAATCCACTTTTGCTATTTTAAGGACTGGAAAATATGCTCTGCGCCCCGGCACATGGTTTAACAAGGTTGAGCTTATTCTCTTAATGAGTTATGGGTGTGTTTTGAGAATAAACCAATCAGAGTCTCATCTCCCATTCACTTTAAGTGTCAGTTGCGTCTTTCCATGGCACATTTGCTATTTACATGGCGGACTTTGTAAGTGGATAAGCTGAACACTTCACTAGTGAGAAAACAGTTAAACAGAGCATCTGCAGCAAGAGAATAATGAGCCTCCTCCATTCGGCCTTTATTTCTCTTTCTCTCTTTCGTGGATAAGGAAACAGTGTTGTACGCTCTCCACTGAAGATATCCATGTGCCTACGTAATTAATTTAGTTTGTTAAGCGCAAGTTTCAAAACTATTTCTAAATTCAGTTCTAATTTTTAGCAAATGGATAAATGAACAATATTATTGAAGTGTGGTCAAAATATCCATATAACTTTGGAGTTATATCCAAATACACATGCTATGCCCTATATGGTCCAAAACCTGACAGGTGGACAAGTCTCAGTTTGTTTTTATTAAAACAAATATAAATATGCATATAATAAATAATACTACTACTAATTATAGCATTATACAAAAGCAAATTGTCATGAATAAACTAAAAAAGCCCCTGAGGTGAAGAAGGCATGAAGGCAGTGGTTTTTATATTTATAGAAAATAATAATTTTTGTAATGTTTTATTCCTTTAATTCTTTTTCATTTGTAAAGTTATTTGTGTATTGCTGTACATCCTGTGTGTTTTAAACAATGTGTAAGCGAGGCACATCTAACGCGCTCTGCACTGGACTTTAGACCTGCTTTCAGCTGGACTATTGAGCAGTCTATTTTAGTTCCCTAAAAACAGCAACGCAACAACAATGTGCCTTAACACACCTCTTTTCTAGACCGAAACACCTATGAGTCTACAAAGTGGCGCAAATGGATTTGCTATTTAAACATGTGGTGGAAAACGAGAAAATTAGGGTTGCTTTGGTCTGAAACTACAACACGTTGTGGAAAAACATCTTGCGCTATATTGTGCAGGGTGTATGATAGGGCCCTTAGAGTTCCAGCTATGTTTAAAGAAAAATTCAGAAAAACACCTTCACAATTTGATCTTGTTCTATTAATTCCAGGCATCAATTAATTCAATAAAAACAATGCATAGACTGCACTACTCAAAATCTAAATTAGACAGAATAATTCCTACCATTTCCCCTACATGTGACCGGTTTAAGTCTGCTGAAGGCTCCCTGATCCACCTCTTTTGGACATGTCCAAAACTTTATGATTTCTGATGTGACATATTTAAATGGTTTTCTGATATGTATGGTTTTACCTTTATAGCTGACCCAGAAATTGCTATATTTGGGTACTCTCGTTTTCTGCTGGATCATAATGTGTCCATACAAAGCACCAATTTTTAATTTATGGAATGATTATTGCTAAGAGTGCCATTCTAAAACTGTGGAAATCAGATTCTATTCCTCAATTTAAGACATGGTTAACTTATCTCACTCAAATATTGCACATGGAAAGACTCTGTTATAGAGCTATTGATAATCTTGAGAAGTTTTACAATATATGGCAAGCATTTCTTGATCACCTGGACCAGTATAATGCAAATTCTGAGCAGAAGTGTAATGCTTAATATGCCCACTACCCCTATTGGCTGCCTCTTTGTATTTTCATTGGAACCGTGTATATGCCCTAATTGTTTTTTAATAATAACCTAATTTTCTTTCAATATTATTTATTTATTTATTTATTTTTATCTATTTTTCTTTATTTTATTTATTATTACAATTACTTTCTCTGTATTATCATGCTTATTTCTTGTATTTTCTTATTGTTGTTGTGTTGTTTGGTAATTATTGAAAACTGTAAAACTAATAAAAACACTTGTTAATTTTTTTAATTTAATTAAACAATTTATCCAAATGTGATTTTTGCTTTTAAAAGACTTACAACACCATTATTTTCTGGTGGTGATAAATCCTATGCCATTTGCATTGAATCCATAACATTGGTTCACATTGCCATCAATTCTTCATTTTGTTTCTGTGCAGTTCATCAGAAGGACAGCTCACCTGCTAACACCGGGTCTGTATCGTCCATTTCCAGTCTAGCTGGAGATTTCCTCACCCCTCCGGCCTCTGCTGATGTCGCCGCCGACATTGCCAAGTACACCACTAAAGTGAGTCTCATCTTCACTTCAGTAACTGTTAGACTGTTCGGTGAATTAGGCCATATATAGAGTAAATGCATCAATAAACAATGCAGCATTTCTCATTTGACCTTTTAGAAGAATGCATTGATTGTAGGCCACAGTTCATTTTTGTGCTCAGCTGAATGTAAATAACAGATGTCAGAACTTGAAAATGACCCACAGTATACACTGTAAAAATATCTGTTATTTAACAGGTTCTGTATTTGTGATTCACAGGTGTTTATTTCTGTTTATGTATGATTGTGAATTGCATTATGGAATGTTGATTTCTGCTTTGTCAACTTTTGATGTTGAAAATTCAACTCAGAGTTCATAAGATTGAGGTGGTAAAGATATGGAAGTTTATTACCAGGGTTAATTATTTTAAATGTACCGTAATTTACAACAACATTTCAGACTATATATCAATTTAAACGATTAAAAATGTCTGTAAAAGTCACTTTTTCATCATCAAAAGTCATTAAAGGAAAGATCAAGGTCCCATAATGTAAATAAAAATCATATATAAATGTGAAAAAAAGGTAAATCATAAATATGGAAATCTCTTAATTCATGGATATATTTTTACAGTGTAGGGAAAATAATAAAAGAATTTAAATAAAGACAAGATTTCATGATGTGCTTTCGTTATATGAAATCAGATCTGATGCTTAACTATATCAGATTATGTATTTGAACATATATTGATTATATACAGTTGAAGTGAGAATTAATACACTAATAGAGGACTAATACACCCCCCACTCTCCTCATAACTTATACTCCTCATAATCATTGCACTATTTAAAAATTGCACTGATTCATTGCACTGATTCATTTATTTGAACTGTACGTACCCACTGCACATTTGTAATTATGTACACACCCACTGTACATATACATTTGTAATTGTTTATCTATCTGCACACTTCTGATTATTAATAGCAACCTGTACATATATCCATCTATTGTAAATCTCTGTTCATAGCTAATACAACCTGTATATAATGTTCATAGTACATCCATTTGTAAATATCACCATAGTTTTTCTATAACTGCACTTTATAATTTATACCTGTATCCTGCACTTGCTGCTATTGCACTCCTGGTTAGACCTAAACTGCATTTCGTTTCCTTGTACTTGTACATGTGTAATGACAATAAAGTTGAATCTAATCTAATTAGCCCCCTTTTGAATTTTGTTTTTCTTTTTTTAATATTTCCCAAATGATGTTTAACAGAGCAAGGAAATTTTCACAGTATGTCTGATAATATTTTTTCTTCTGAAGAAAGTCTTATTTGTTTTATTTCGGCTAAAATAAAAGCAGTTTTTAATTTTTAAAAACCATTTTAAGGTCAAAATTATTAGCCCCTTTAAGCTATATTTTTTCGATAGTCTACAGAACAAACCATCGTTACACAATAATTTGCCTAATTACCCTAACCTGCCTAGTTAACCTAATTAACCTAGTTAAGCCTTTAAATGTTGAATCTTGCAAAATATCTAGTCAAGTATTATTTACTGTCATCATGTTATTAGAAATGAGTTATTAAAACTATTATGTTTAGAAATGTGTTGACAAAATCTTCTCTATGTTAAACAGAAATTGGGGAAAAAATAAACTGGGGGCTAATAATTCAGCGGGGCTAATAATTCTGACTTCAACTGTATATATATCGTTGACATACTACAGCATTAAGTACTATTACTCAAATTGTGCCTAAATCATTTTAAAACTGAGGATGACTCTCTTGTTATCATTGATAATGGCAGATGATGGACGTCATCAAGGGAACAATGACAGAGATCTACAACGATCTTTCTAAGAGCACGACGGGAAACACCATTGCAGAGGTTTGTGCGTTGGCATTTCATTACAAAATCCACACTCTTTAATTGAAATGAAAATAAACATTTGACTGAAAAGGTAATTGTGACTAACTCTTTTTTTTGTGGAATTACAATCTCACAATTATGTTTTTTTTCTAAAACTGTTATTTGTATGTCAAAATTGAGTTATGAAAGTCAGAATTGCAAGATATAAACTGGGAATTATGAATAGAAATTAGAAAAGTTATAAAGCCTATAAACTCACAACTGCACGAAATGAATTCACAATTCTGTGAGGAAAGTCAAGATTGTGGTTTATAAAGCTTAGAATTGCAAGATGTGCTGTCAGAATTGTAAGGAAATCTCACAGTTCTTCAGTTTTTTTCCTCTGACTTTGTGTTGCGGTTTACAGTTTTAAAAGAAAGATTAAAATTCTGATTGATTCTGACTTTTTTTCTTGCAATTTTAAGTTTATACCTATTTACATTTAACAATTTTGACTTTGTCTCGCAACTAACTAAATATTTTATTTTCTAAATTATAAAACTCTGAAAAAAAATTTAATTACTGATTTTTTTATTTTTTTTATTTTTGACAAAAGAGCTTCCATACTTTCTCAATGTGTAAATAATAAATTAATTTTAAAAGCATTAAACGTTCTCCAAGCCACTTTTAGTTTGACAGACTGAATTGATACTATGGCAGTTCTTCATTATGGTTTTCTGTGGATTTTGGTTCAGATCCGGCGGTTGCGGATCGAGATTGAGAAACTGCAGTGGCTTCATCAGCAGGAGCTGTCAGAGATGAAGCACAACCTGGGTAACATCTCTTCATCACTTACAGTAGCAACTTTCTTTTTCAAATATTTCCCAAATGATGTTTAACAGAGCAAGGAATTTTTCACAGTATTTCCTATAATATTTTTTCTTCTGGAGAAAGTTGTATTTGATTCATTTCGGCTAGAATTAAAGCATTTTTCAAAAAATTTCAAAACATTTTAAGGTCAATATTTTTAGCCCCCTTTTACAATAACTTGCCTAATTACCCTAAGTTGCCTAGTTAACCTAATTAACCTAGTTAAGCCTTTAAAATGCACTTTAAGCTGAATACTAGTGTCTTGAAAAATATCTAGTAAAATATTATTTACTGTCATCATGACAAAGATAAATTAAATCAGTGATTAGAAATGAGTTATTAAAACTATTATGTTTAGAAAAGTGTTGAAAAAAATCTTCTCTCCTGTAAACAGAAATTGGGGAAAAATAAACAGGGGGGCTAATAATTCAGGAGGGCTAATAATTCTGATCTCAAATGTGTGTGTGTGTGTGTAGAGCTGACCATGGCTGAAATGAGGCAGAGTCTGGAGCAGGAGAGAGAGCGGCTGGTGTCCGAGGTGAAGAAACAGATGGAGCTGGAGAAACAGCAGGCTGTGGATGAGACCAAGAAAAAGCAGTGGTGTGCAAACTGCAAGAAAGAGGCCATTTTCTACTGTTGCTGGAACACGAGTTACTGCGATTACCCCTGCCAGCAGGCACACTGGCCTGAACACATGAAGTCCTGCACACAGTCAGGTAATCATTCTTCTGCTTTACACAGTGTCCTAACAACATGCCACACGACAAGTAATTTGTCTGTCTGCACTAGGGTTACCACTTTTAATGCAAAAAAAAAGGGACGCATACTGCAGCGGGGGGCACAGGCCCAATAGCATGCCAATGGTGGTTAATCGCAACTTAAAATATGTTTTCAGGAAAGTATGAACACTTGGACATTAAAATAAACTGTCTTTTATTGAAATCTGTGTAAACAGATCAGATGCAGTCAGTGTTTCTCTTTTACAACTCTGCAGCACTGTTATAGCTGATGTTATGTTTAATAGTGTGGTACACCTGTGTTAACTCAGCTGCTGTAACCTAGAGGAGAGGAGAAACTACTAATGAACCTAATTTTAAAGGGTGGTATTGATAACAGATTTTGGCAAAAATATTTGTCATTATTTGCAGTAACACCTATCCAAACATGGAAACAGCACATACATAAACTAGCTACAAACATTAGCTAGTAAAGTTTTCAAATAGCCTATTTCTAATTTAAAAATATGGAAAGTTGCAATTTAATAGTTTATTTTCTTTACATGGGCACTATGTTGTTTATTAATGTAATAAATGTAATGTTTATTGTAATAAATTAATGACTTAATCTTAACAAGCAAATCATAATATTACATTGAAAAAGTTGTGTGTATGGTTTTACTCAGTTAATATTAAATACATATATTTTTATTATTTTCAGACTGTTCTTTATTTTATGTAGAAAAGAGTAAATTACAAAAAAATAACTCCAGCTAGATTTTCACAGACTGGGTCACTGTCATTACCATGTCTGCTTCGGGAGAGACTTGATGTAGGAAGAACTCTGACTGTGCACTGATATTTGTGAGCTCTGTCATTGCGGAAATGCTGCTCTCCGGAGGCATGTTGTCGCACGTCCCGCATGAGCCACAGAAATCGCTCTCCGACAAATCGTGCCGTTGGCTTGATAACAATTTCTACCACTCTGCAGCCAGGTATTTGTTTACTCCCACTCTCTGCGGTATTTTGCAGCAGCTTGCGTTTAAACTCTGAAACTTTAAGACGCGGGGGGTTACCTGGAGAAGCATCTGCCATTAGGCTACTCTCTGTCAAGACTTGACAGACTGTGCTTAAAAAACACGCCATCCTCACTGGACAAAGACCAATCAAACTAACAATGACATCAAGTTTTACCCAATCAAAAGTAGGAAATGAGGCATCTTCATAAAATGCGTGAGGAATGATAAACGTATTGATTCAAAACGGGACGTGCAATTTCATTCTCAAATACAAGACGATTCCGTATTTCAAAGAACGGGTGGCAACCCTAGTCTGCACCAAACACAACGCAACATGACAGAAACATTTAAATACCAGCCACTACACTTGCACAAATGGTGAACACTTTTAATCTAATTAATACATATTAAACCTCTTCAACATTATTATTATTATTATTATTATTATTATTATTATTATTAGGCTACTGAGTGACTGATGTTGTTTGTATGCACTGTGGAGTCACAGTTCTGACTTTCATTTTCAAACTGTCTCCTAAATATTTTATTTTCAAGATTTGAGATGAACAATCTGCTGCTGCTTTCAGTAGTATGGCCATATGTGTATGTAAAATGATATTTAAACTCACATTACTATCATTTAATACGGAGGTGATCATTGTCATAGTAGTTTATGCTGTTGTTCAGCCGCAACGTCACGGAAATAGAAAGCATTTCTAAAATAGTAATTTCACACATTGCTGTTGCAGATGGTTAGAACAAAAATAAAGGCTTATTATGAGCACCTCTGATTTTATAGCATCCATGGAAACTTTTTATATACATGAGGGAGAGATGCTCTTCGGTTGGTTGTTTGTCAACCATGACGATCATATTAAACTCCACTCAACCAGTTTTAAAGGTGCAGTATGTAAGTTTGACACCCAGTGGTTGAACTAGGTATTGCATTCCTGGATCAAAACCAATGACTGTAAAAAATTTGGACGATACAACAGCGCATCCTTTCCCATTGAATGCTTTGAAGGCAAAATGCCTCATGAGGGGCACAAACTGTCGCAAAACACTGCTGAAATTGGAGCCTAGGCATGCGCTGAAGGGCCAGGAGCCAGAGGAGGAGCCACAGAATCAAGCTTACAACTAAACTCTATATCAAATCAACCACGCCCCCTGAACTTCTCATTTGACCGCCCGTATCTGCACTATAACAAAGGCTCGCTGATATAAATATAAGCACTTACATTTAAAAACACGTAATAATATACGATTTAAAAACTGCGTGATGTAAGCTGTTAAAATTGATTAAAAACAATATATGTTGGACTGCAGAAATAAACGATCTTTCATACACTCCAGCCTGAGTTAGACTAATATGAGCACAAAAAACATTTCTCTTATAACAGGTTGTTGGTATTTGTTATCTAAACAGGGGTAGAAATATCACTTGTAAAATATGAACAATAACATATAAACAACACATACAATTTTTGGAAAGGTTTTACTTTTTAATTTGCAATCAACAGGACCCAAAATATACACACCATAGATAACGATTTACCATGCGGGAAACATTGTGCGTTTAAAAGATAAACACAGCAAGATTTCTAAATATCAACAGGATATTTACACATCCCATCCCTGCACTATATAAAACAATCCTTATCAATTTGTACATAGGCCTATCAGCCGCTGCAACATTGCTTGTATATTGTTAATCTTTTTTTGCCTTCGTTTTCATTTGGTTTATTCCATGCTTTAATATCTGGCAAATAAGAATTTACCTTCATTTTAATGTTTAGTAGGTGTTTTCAAATAAAAAGCCAATGGTAAATGATGTATATAATATATAACCACAAATTCAGTAGATTAACTAACATGCCGAAACTCAAAATGTGAGATACATCCTTTAAATCAAATGCAAATAACGTTACAGCAGATCAAAGTGGAGATAGGCTAGTTTTGTCTTCCTAATTATTATTTCAGACCCATATAAATAATTACTGCTAGATAGCGATCACCTGTATTTTCCCCATCATGGCTAGGCGTGTATCAGCAAACTAATAATACAGCCCGATAAAACCCTCACTTTACCAAATAAAGAGTGATCCTGTAGGTCAAAGTATAGTTTAGTGCTGAACTCTTTTTATCATGGTAAAACAACACCGAAATGGAATAATAACACTTCAATCTCCTCCTGAAGCTCCGACGGTCTGCTTTGAGAAGCTGTCAATCACAAATGTCAATCATGATGACATTCCCCTATTTTTATAGCATTAAATTACTGGCTAAAAGCATACTCTTTACAAAAATGAAGATCTGCACCTATATCAGCTTGATAACCAGTGCCTTAATTGACCAAAACCATCTTTCGGGAAATTTTATTGCAAGCGTAATTCATTTTTTTATTTGTGCTCAAGTCTCGTTCATTAACACAGAGGAGGTGGGCTTTATGACTTGTACTGCAGCCAGCCCCCAGGGGGCGATCTAACGGCTGGGAGCATCACTCATAAGCAAGCGTGTGGCACACTTGGGCTCAATCCCAATTCTCCCCCTTAGCCCTTCCCCTTACCCCTACCCCTCGTTTTGCGCGTTCCTGTCAAGGGGTAGTGGTGTCCCAATTCTCTTTAGCTTGAAGGTGTAGGGCTAAGGGCAAGGGGTATACACCCCTTCAAACGAAGATTTTTCAGGAGCACACTTGAAACAGAGGGGTAAGAAAATTTCCCAGAATACAACAGCTACAGCGGCAGTTTCACTGCACCCGGAAGTAAGGAGATCCACAAATTAGTAGTTTTTGTCATTATTACGAATTTTTATGACAAACAAGCATATGTTTTAATATATTCATAACCGGGTTCATGTTTTACCATCATGCTTTTAAAAAAAAATTGCAAAAAAAACACTAAATTTCACGATCTATAATCCATAATCATAACTCCTGTATAGCAGTCCCACAACATTCTGACGCTCGATGACACTTGCATACCCTGTCAGAGAAGTCTAGTGGCTGAAAATGAGCTTTTTACAGTGTCAGCTATAATATTAATGTTGTTTTCGTGTGTTTACATAGATGAATACGGCCGCTGTGTAAATGCACAGTACAGTTACGATCTTATTGCCACATTATATCATTATGATAACATAATATATCCCTTCAGTGATTTCCTGAAGATAAATACCAAAAAATAACACAAATGGATTAATTAAAGCAGTCGCCATCATCTGATCTCATATGAAGCAAGAGATCGCGATGACATATGATGACGTGTTCAGGTGTTGAAGTGCTGTCCCAGTTCTTAGGGGTACGTTTTGAAGCCCTTCCCCCTTAACCCTCGGTTGTGAGGGCCAAGGGGAAGGGGTAGGGGTATAAAAATAGAATTGGGATTGGGCCTTGATCAACACACACGCAAACACAGCTTGCCAGATTGACGACCAACAAGAGCGTGCCTGACTATGGAAAAGCTGCTTTAAGTTGTGTTTTAAATAAAAGCAACAGCATGCAATAGATAGAATATTTTCCATATTAAAAGGAGTTTTTGTCCTAACCAACACCTGAAATTGATATACTAGAAACGGCTTTTATTTCTTGCAGCTGAACAACAGAAAACTGACAATGATCACCTCAGGTAAACCTCATGTGCTTTATTCAGTGTTAAATGCTAATAATGACATTTGTTGCCATACTACTATGAATCAAATATGCTGCTTTCCACCAAGGCCGCCCAAGCTCCTGAAATATGATTAGCTAAACTGACATTGGGCGGGTTAGAAGAACCAAAAACGAAAACAGACATTCCGGCACGGAATGCCCATTTTCAAAGCCGAATATCTGACTTCAGCATTGTTTTTCAGATAAACGAGAATGTTCACTTAGCATGTTTCTTAAATATCTGCAAACATATTATGGTATTTTTATGCTTTATATGAGTCAAAAACGTACATACAGCACCCTTAATTTAACTGAAATTACACCAGCATTACACTTATATTCTGCTGTTTGTCTGATATGCTGAAGAGTTTCCACAATCTGAAATAGAATGGCTTTTCATTTAATTTAATTTTTCTAAAGCTACTTCATGATGACTTATGAAGGAAAGCTTTTTTCAGCTTGTTGTAATCTAAGAAATAAAAGCTAAATAGTTTTTCAATGAAATTGTTTAAAAAACATATTTTTTATGTTATTTCCAAATGTGTGCCATGTTTACCATAGGAATGAGTGCAAAAAGAGTTTTAAAAGACATCAAGAAATTTCATCTTAAAAAAGCATGGAAGCTTACTGTATGGTGTCAATAAATTTGCCCCAACAGCAATATGATGAAATCTGTGATCACGTTTCTGTGACTTTCCTAAGGGGATTAGATTATGTTGATCTTGCCATCGCTCCCTCAATCATTGTGTTCAAAACACTGACAGTACTCTGTAATTTGATGACAGCTTATAAAATGAATAAGATCAAAAATGATCCTCATCAATGAAAGTCTTCTCATGTAGACTTCCTTAATTTCTTTAGAGCAAATACTATGTACAAATTACCCATATTTATTACAGGTTTTTATTATATGTTTCTCTAGTTATACTTCTTGCTTCATGTCACAAATCAGAGCTAAGTTTAATATAAATAATAGAAAGGTTTCTCATTGTGAGAGATGAGCAGATACATTTGTGTGAGAATTTTGTATACCAGCATTTCTCAGCCAGTCACAGAAGCATTTTGATTGGGTTGCAGAGTGGTTTTGTGATGCACAACTTTCATTTTAAAAGATGTGTGAAAGCTGTTGACGTGTCTGTCAGGGACGGCTTATGTGCGTGAGAAAACCATCATGTTCAGGGGTAAAATACAGTGTCTGAAATTAAAATCCAGCTAGTCATATTCTTTTTAATTTTCTTTTTAATTTTTTTAAATCTTTAAGTCTCATACCACTATACTAAATTGATATGTTGTAATAAAAAAACTAATTTGGGACTGCTTTTATTGTTTATTCTGCAGTATAAGATATATTCGTTCAATTCATTGTGTATGTTAAAGGGATAGTTCACTCAAAACCTTTTACCTTTATCATTTTTTGTCCCTCATTTGGTTTTAAACCTATTCCATAGTAGGAAAACAAAAATAAGAAGAAAGAAATTCAAATTCAAATTGGTTTTTGAACAAGTGGAGGGTGAGTAAATGAATGACAACAGTATATATATATAAAAGTATACCTTTTTGGATGCATGCATAAAAAAACATACATGCATACACTCACACATTATGTACTTAATGTCCTTCATTTGGTATTTTTGTATTTATTTTTCTTGTTTTGTTAATGGAGTTAATGAATGAAGGGTTAGGGGATGAGATTAATAATCGACAATATATTATTGTTAACCTTTCTCAGTATTTTTTTTAATTCAAAAGACCAATAAAAAGATTGAAATACATAGATGCATGCACACACACGCACACACACACACACACACACACACACACACACACACACACACACACACACACACACATATATGTTATATACATATATACAGTTGAAGTCAGAATTATTAGCCCCCCTTTGATTTATTTATTTATTTTTCCCAAATTATGTTTAACAGAGCAGGGAAATTTTCACAGTATGTCTGATAATATTTTTTCTTCTGAAGAAAGTCTTATTTGTTTATTTTGGCTAGAATAAAAGCAGTTTTTAATTTTTTAAAAGCCATTTTAAGGTCAAAATTATTAGCCCCTTTAAGCTAATTTTTTTCCGATAGTCTACAGAACAAACCATCATTATACAATATCTTGCCTAATTACCCTAACCTGCCTAGTTAACCTAATTAACCTAGTTAAGCCCTTAAATGTCACTTTAAGCTGTATAGAAGTGTCTTGAATAATATCTAGTCAAATATTATTTACTGTCATCATGGCAAAGATAAAATAAATCAGTTATTAGAAATGAGTTATTAAAACTATTATGTTTAGAAATGTGTTGAAAAAATCTTTTCTCCGTTAAACAGAAATTATGAAAAAAAATAAACAGGGGGCTAATAATTCTGACTTCAACTGTATAATATATATATATATATATATATATATATATATATATATATATATATATATATATAATTCATTCATTTTATTTTTGGCTTAGTCCCTTTATTAATCCGGGGTCGCCACCGCGAAATGAACCACCAACTTATCCAGCATATGTTTTGCGCAGCAGATGCCCTTCCAGCTGCAACCCATCACTGGGAAACATCCATACACACTCATTCACACTCATACACTCGTGACAAGCATACCCAATTCACCTATAGCAAATGTCTTGGGATTGTAGGGGAAACCGAAGCACTCGAAGGAAAGCCAAGCGATCACAGGGAGAACATGCAAATTCCACACAGCAATACCAACTGACCCAGTCGAGGCTCGAACCAGAGACCTTCTTGCTGTGCAGTGATTATGCTACCCACTGCGCCACCGTGACGCCCTATATAATTTATTTATTTATTTATTTTTATTAATGAATAATTTATTTTCTCCTTTTTTTTGTACAACGCATATTATCTGTATAGGCACATATTGAATTATTTAAAGCTGAATGTGACATTTTCAGATATATGATATCTGACGTGCATCTGATGAAAGTGTTTTGTTATTTCAGAAGTAACTAAATGGGTTACAAAACATTTTTAAAGTCTAAATGAATGATTTTCTCTGTTATCTCCTCAGCCACAGCATCTCAGCAGGAAACTGAAGCAGAAGCAAGTTCAGATGCAGCCGGAAAACCTGTAGGACAGTCCCCAAAAACCCAACCACCACCATCTGCCGAAAAAACATCGCCTACAAACCGAGGACCTTCCCTTCCACAGACAACACTAAAAGCAGCTCCTCGGTTGCGGTGTCATAACCCGAGCTCAAGATGTTATATGATATTTTTTATCTTCAGAACGGTGCCATTCAAAGAGAGTCAGATGTGAACACCAAAGGACCTTGACTCATTTCAGACAGACTGTATCATGTTCACTTTCTGTTCACTACGTCAAACTCCGCATTAGGATAACGCCTATAAAAGTTTCATTCATTTCTACGTACATTTCGTATTTGAATTTGTGACTTGTTTAGTACAAAGAGACACCCTTTGATATACAATATGCACCTGTAAAACTGTTGTCCTTTTTTTTTATACATATCAGCTTTTGTAAACGTCGACAAATGTGTTTGATTGATATCATTTTTTTCTCTTTATGTGAAAGATGCACTTAGAAGTGCCTCGGGAAGAGCGAGTTTATTTCATACAAAGATAAATGTAAAAAAAGAGCGTGTTCGTACAAGGTCAAAAACGTTGGGAGTATGATTGTGAGTACTAATGGATTGTCACTACGTTTCTTGGAAAGATTCAAGGATTTATATCTTTAATATCTTTCACCCGTGAAAGGTTTCTTCATAAAGAAACAAAAGGAGCAAAAATCTAGAGGAGAAAAGGAAAAGATTTTACTTATTGTGGGCATGTTTCTTTTTTTCCTCTTGTCTTGTGGACTCTCTTGTTTACATACTGTAAATACAAAAGAATAAGCAGAGATGATATCTGTATGAAAAAATAAAGTCTTCATGAGGCAAAGCTTTGGCGTTTCATGCATTGTCTATTCTTTCTGCATTTTTTAATTAAACAGTTTAATATACTTTTAAATTAGAATAAAAAAAATGATGTTGACTAATACATCAGGCCTTTGTGGCTTTTAGGTTGTATAATAAAATATAGTTTGATATAAATGATTAATTTTCTTTTCGGCTTAGTCCCCTTATCAATCTGGGGTCGCCACAGCGGAATGAACCGACAACTTATCATGCATATGTTTTACGCAGCGGATGCCCTTCCAGCTGCAACCCATCACTGGGAAACATCCATACACACTCATTCACTACAGACAATTTAGCTTATTCAATTCACCTATACCGCATGTCCTTGGACTGTGGGGGAAACCGGAGCAGGCGGAGGAAACCCACACGAACACGGGGAGAACATGCAAACTCCACACAGAAATGCCAACTGCCCCAGCCGAGGCTCGAACCAGCAGCCTTTTTGCTGTGAGGCGAACGTGCTACCCACTGCACCACCGTGCAGCCCATATAGTAAATTTTATTTAGTAAAAATGTAAATATTTATCATTTGAAATGTTTAGTATTTAAATAAGCTCTATATTAAGTTTTTTAAGAGGCTCAAACATGAAACAAAAAAAATGATATTCATGTGGCCATTGTCGTACTGATCAAAAGACAAAAGTCTTACAAGGTTTACTCCCAAAAAAGATTTCATTCTTTGCAAGGAATAGGTCCCACAGTCATACAGGAACACTTGTAGCTGCAGAGTGTGACACACAGGCTAGCCAGATACCAGCTTTTACAGTTAAAGTCAGAATTATTAGCCCCCCTTCAATTATTTTTTTTCTTTTTCAAATATTTGCCCAATTATGTTTAACAGAGCAAGAAAATGTTCACAGTATGTCTGATAATATTTTTTCTTCTGGAGAAAGTCCTATTTGTTTTATTTCGGCTAGAATAAAAGCAGTTTTTATTTTTTTAAACACCATTTTAAGGTCAAAATTATTAGCCCCTTTAAGCTATATGTTTTTTTCGATAGTCTACAGAACAAACCATCATTATACAATAACTTGCCTAATTACTCTAACCTGCCTAGTTAACCTAATTAACCTAGTTAAGCCTTTAAATGTCACTTTAAGCTGTATAGAAGTGTCTTGAAAAATATCTAGTAAAATATTATTTACTGTCATCATGGCAAAGATAAAATAAATCAGTTATTAGAAATGAGTTATTAAAACTATTATGTTTAGAAATATGTTAAAAAAATCTTCTCTCCGTTAAACAGAAATTGGGGAAAAAATAAACAGGGGGGCTAATATTTCAGGGGGCTAATAATTCTGACTTCAACTGAATCTTCTTTCCCCTGCTTCAAGGCCCACTTCTTCACAGTTGACACTCAGTTCTCTTTAGAGGATTAGATTTTAGAGCCAGAATTTACACTTATTGATTGCATGATCACCTTCTGTATGACCCTTCTTGTAATATTTGTTTTTGTATCATCTTTAGGAAGGCATGTGTTTCTTAATATCTGATGTTTCAAGTAAGAAAGTTTTATAGAAATCAATGTTTTAGTAATAATTTAAATGAACTTTTCCACCACAACATGATGTAGGATCAAATATCATATCTTGTAAATCAAACAGTATTTTGTTATTAATTATATTTTAAAGAGGGATAAATGTCTATTATTTATTATTTATATATAGAATTTTCTGAATATATATATATATATATATATATATATATATATATATATATATATATATATATATATATATATATATATATATATATATATATTCAAAGAGGGATACATATATCCATTATATTCAGATATTTCAAAATATATGATTGATTGATTGATTGATTGATTGATTGATTGATTGATTGATTGATTGATTGATTGATTGATTGATTGATTGGATTGATCGAATCAACGATATCTTTAGAACTATCAGTTGTCAAAAAATTATATATTTCAAATTTCAAAACACAGAATAAATGCCTAAATTGCTAAAAACTAATTTACATAAACGGATTTCCTACAAATATATTTTTTGTATATTTTAAAAATATGTATATATTCAAGAATATATATTTAATTCTTTATAAACCATTTTAAATTCCAAATAATGTATCCTTAGATCTCCTTCCTCATTTTTAGCAAGGATTTGACATATATTTTGGTATAACGTTTTGAAGGATAAGCACAAGCAACGAACAGGAAAGACTCTTAATTTGCCATATATTTTGCACAATACGTTCCGTGCGTATCGCTACGCGATGACGTCAAGCGGCCAAAGAACAAACCGACGCATGATCTGAGAGAAAGAGGCGCCGGCGAACAAGAGGTAAAACTCGTCTGAGACGTTTTCAAATACCGTTACACATTTACCGATTCTAATTTTATGTGCTAAATCGACGATATAGAGACGCGGGTTATGTTATGACATTGTAGTTAAAGCGTTATAAACACACCGAAGACGGCCTGTTTTAAACGAGAGCGCTGAAATGAACGGTTAGCCCCGGCCGCTAACGGAAGCTGATGCTGCTGCTGATGTTTTATGGGACAAAAGAATTTGCTGGGCTTGTCTCATGTTTCGTCGGTCCTGAGGGTGACGAGGCCTGCCTTTGTTGCTCTAATAAATACGTATATTTATTTTAGCCTCGTTGTCGTAGTAATTATCGGTAAATACGCATGTTTTAAGGGCTCTAGAGAGGAAGGCGAGGCCTGAGTGAGGAGCAGCTGAGGCGGTGTATGACTCAGGGCTGTGTCTCAAATCCTAGCGAGCTGCCTACCAAGAAAGCGTTTAGAGCGTCGTATGCGCATTCGAATTAAATGTGCGTAGTTTTAACAAAAACTAATTGGGGACAGAATGCTGTCTAAATAGGGTAACCTGTCATGTTTTAAGACCGCTAGAAGGACTGTCATGAACGTACTATTAAACGTCTTCTTCAGCATCTTCTCAGCTGTCTTTAGACTCTGCCATCAAAATAGATTACACTACCCAGTATGTTATGCTGAACTAGAAGACCAGTAGTTTCTACATAGTGGTAATTGTCTTAGATTTGTTTGTTGAATGAAGAGTTTTTTTAAAGCAAGAATTTGTGCGTTTGGTTTATGGAGGGAATACAGAAATCTTGAGGTTAAATCTGAGGTTAAACATTCATGGTACACACCCTTATGAGACACCCATGTGATCAAATACATAATACTGCATTGATTCATTGCTGTACTTATGTTTCTTTGTACACTGTCAAAGTTAATGCATGCTTATTGATAACCTTTTGTAGTAAAATTGAGATTTTGACTGAATATTTATTTTAGATTATTATAATATTTGACACTGGATCACAAAAAAATTGTGTCAATTAGTGTCAAATTTGATCATGAATTTGATCATGAGTTAGACATGAGTAAATGAGCTTTCCATTGAAGTTTGTTTGGTTGAGATGAGACAATATTTGTGAGACATACAAATATTTTACAATCTGAAATCTGATGGGTAAAAAGAATTGGAAAAATAAAGTCTGTAAATATTAATACAGTAACCTGTTTGACATATATTTGAAAATGAAACATATTGAGAAAACTACCAAAATATGTTCACAATAAATTTCTCACAAATGCACATTACTAACCAAATTTTTTATATATAATTGAGGTAAGAAATTTTCAAAATATCTTCATGGCACGTGGTTTTTACTTAATACTTTATTTATTTTTGTCATAAAAGAAAAATCTCTTATTTTGACCCACACAATACATTTTTTGGCTATAGCCAGACGTATACCCGTGCAACTTGAGACTGGTTTTGTGGTCCAGGGTCACGTTACATTGATCTGTATTAAATTACACCCTAGTTTCAGCACTGTGAGTCTGCTTCAGCCGGTGGTTACTCATGATGTCTCATTTTCATTTCAGGACATGGCTGTAAACGTATATTCCACTTCAGTGACTAGCGACAATCTGAGTCGTCATGACATGCTTGCGTGGATCAATGAGTCTCTACAGATGAACTTCACCAAGATTGAGCTTTTATGTTCAGGTGAGTTGTCTGGAGGATTTGAATTTATTTAGGTTTCCTTCATAAGTAAATGTATTTTTAATGATAACTAATAAGCCTAAAAATAAACCATTAAAGCTCAGAGGTTTTTAATTGATAGAATCTTGGGTTTGTTGAAGCCTACTGTAATTTTCTTTTATATTCAAAAAGAATTGTTTTAACAGCCCTGTTAATTGTGAAAACTGCATTAATTACACATTAGAGTAGTGATGTTAACAGGATACCAAAAGAGCTATGGAGGCAACGGACACTCCCATAATGCACTGTGAATGACATTACTGAATTTGTAACGATATGCTCTCAAAATTAAAAAAAAAATCTAAAAAAAAAAAAAAGTGTGTATATTTGGAAAAGGACTTTTAAGTTTATAAATTAATATTGGGTTAAATATTTTTTAATGATTAATTGTGATTTGCAGTGCATCAAGGGATTGTCTTTCTCTGACTAAAGTAAGGGCTCTAATTGCAAAATGGATGCAGGATTGTGAAATCCATTAATAAAAACAGAATTAGTTGTATAACGCAGAATGTTGCTTAAGAATAGTGCTGTACTGTGAATGGACATTTGTGCCATTTGTTCAAATCAAAGTTTACTACTGTTTAGCTGGTTGATTTGGTTTATTTCTCATAATACTTTAAGACTTTTGGAAAAATGGAAATGGAAAAAAAGGAAGTGAACCTTTGCGTGTAACATCCTGTAACAACAACAGTGGTGGATTACTGATTTGTAATCTAGGATTTGTGCTGAAGGATTTATTAGACCTATTACAACAAAATCTGCTAATGCTGTTATCAATTAGATGACCAATGGAAATGTATTAACAGTTCAGATTAGAGTCAGAATTTTTGCATGTTAAAAATATTCAACCTCACATTATGCCAATCATGTTTCCACACCGTCTCCGGTAACTTTTTCCATTATAAAACATTCAGGTCACCATACAAGTGAAAGCCAAAATCCAGTCCAATCACTTGGAGCACAAAGCACTTTATGACAAACAAAGTGCGTAATATAAAGACAGAATGTGATGTTCACTGAAATGTGTGTCATGTGGCTGCATCCAAATGCCACTGATTTTCCTAAACTTTGAATTTTGGGATAATCCCAGCTCTGCTCTTTGATGATGTGAACTCTACTTACTCTCTGTGCAGTGGATTGGATGAACACAATATTTCCTCTTTCTTTTGCATTTTTGAAGAAGAGAAAGAGCAAAGCATTACTGCTTGATTTGACTCCTAATTGTTTTGTGTTGTATTCATTCATTTTTAGAAATAATTCATTTTCATTCAGCTTAGTCCTTAATTCATCAGGGGTTGCCACAGCAGAATGAACTGCTAACTGGCAATATATACAGCAGGAAAAATAAGTATTGAACGTCACTATTTTTCTAAAGAAAAAAAAACAACATATTTCTAAAGGTGTCATTGACTTAAATTTTTCCCTGGATGTTGGTAACAACCAAATAAGTACATAAATGTAAATAAAACAAATCTAATTAGTTTACAAGTTAAGTTATGTGTAAAAAATGAAATGACGCAGGGAAAAAGTATTAAACACATGAAAAAAAGGAGGTGTAGAAAGGCAGTGAAAGCCCAGACTACAGCTAAAATCTCTCAGTAGTTCTTAAGCAACCCTCTGCCCTTCCTCAGTGTAAATGAATATTAGCTGCTTCAGTCCAACATCTACATTAGCAGGATGATGAAGATTAAACCACAGAGGACATTTCAGCAAGACAATGATTCAAAACACAGCCAAGTAAACACTTAAATGCTTTCAGAGAAAGAAAATCAAGCTGTAGAATGGCCCAGCCAATCACTTGACTTGTATCCAATATAAAATGCAAATTAAAGATCAGATTTGATTGACGAGACCCACAGAAGCATCAAGATTTTTACACTCTGTTGAAGACAATGCATGTGATTTTATTCTCCACATGAGAGTCCTCTTTAAGCTGCCATGAACAAAAAATGCCTTTTTTATAAAGTATTAAATATGTTTCAGTAGTTCAGTACTGGGGCAGCACGGTGGCGAAGTGGGTAGCACAATACAGTTTCCCAGTGATGGGTTGCAGCTGGAAGGGCATCCGCTGCGTAAAACATGTGCTGGATAAGTTGGCAGTTCATTCCGCTGTGGCGACCCCAGCTTAATAAAGGGACCAAGCCGAAAAAAAAATGAATGAATGAATGAATGACTAGTTCAGTACTTTCTCCTTGTGTCATTTCATTGTTATTACACATAACTCCTCTTTCAAAAAATAATTTTGTTTTGTTTATGTTTGTATTGGTTGTGTTTTTACCAAAATCTGGTTTAATTCCATGTCAACAGCTCCTTTAGAAATATTATTCCCAGGAAAAAACATGACTTGTTCAATACTTATTTTCCCCACTGTATATATAATTTTTTCCCCTGCATATTTATCAGACTGGTTAAGAATGTGAAAAACCCATATGAATATTTTGGACTTCAGTGTCCAAAGACCTTTACACATGTCAGATATTTTTAAATCCATCCCGGTGTCCTCTTAATAAAAAAAAATGATGAAAAAAGAATGTTCTATTCCTGTTAATAGAAAAAATGATGATGTTGTTTAATTGATCAGCTGTTTGTAATCTATAATCTTTCCCTATAGGTGCAGCCTACTGCCAGTTTATGGACATGCTGTTCCCAGGCTGCATACCTTTGAAGAAAGTTAAATTTGGTGCAAAGTTAGAGCATGAATACATTCACAATTTTAAGATATTGCAAGCTGCCTTTAAGAAGATGGGAGTTGATAAAGTGAGTTGCGTAACTTTTTTGTCCTTGTGTTTGTCTACACATGCGGTGTCTGGCTAGGTTGAGCAAACAGAAGTTTATCCATACAATTGTTTCTCTTTTAAATATTATTGAAGATAAGAGTGAATAAATCTTAAATTATAAAACTTGCACTTTACAACAAGTTTGTCAAAAAAAGAAGATTTTGATATTTGTCTAGCAGGGCAAGTTCTTCTTCATGTATGGTTGTATTATTCTGTTTATGCTTTTTAAAATATCATTGGTAAATCTATGTATTAATATTTGGTTGTCTTCTCCATCAGATTATCCCAGTTGATAAATTGGTGAAGGGCAAATTTCAAGACAATTTTGAGTATGTTCAGTGGTTTAAGAAGTTCTTTGACGCCAACTATGATGGGAAGGAGTATGACCCAGTGGAGGCGCGGCAGGGCCAGGACACCATGCCAGTCCCAAACCCCTCCATGTCTGCCCTCAGCAAGCCCAAGAAGATCATGAATGCAGGTTGGTCACTTTGAACTCATTTTATACACCTCAGTCTACATCAACCAATAAAATGCACATGCACGATATAAACATTTTGCTTCCTCGTTTTATTGATTTCCATTAGGCATTGTGTTATGTTCATTTTCAGTTAAATTAACTCTTTTATTAGACACATTTAGAGACTTGATCATTCTGTTTTTGCTCTTGTTTTGATTTGTCAAAAATGTCTGTTCATTGGTGTACTGCAGTCCATCAGTCTCCCCCTGTTAAGACAACCAAACCAGCAGTTGAAATCGGTATGAAGCTGTGTGATGGGCTCTTGGGCTTTGATATGTCTTGAGTGTCTGTAGGGGATTCGGATGCTGAAACACTTTGAATCTCCTGTCTGC
The DNA here is from genome assembly GCA_903798195.1 of Danio kyathit. Taxonomy (NCBI): domain Eukaryota; kingdom Metazoa; phylum Chordata; class Actinopteri; order Cypriniformes; family Danionidae; genus Danio; species Danio kyathit. The sequence continues at coordinate 16,700,023 of LR812541.1, forward strand.
TTTTTAGTTAATTAAACAGTTTCAGTCTGGCCATGTTTCTTCTGAAACATTTCGGTCTCTACTGATTTGTCACTACCTGCAGACTGCTAATCGGTGTAGACCAGAGGTTTTTAACTTTTAGGACTTGTAAATACGTACGTACGTACATACGTACATACAGAAAATGCTGCTTCGCAAAGCAAAGTTCGCAGAGCCCTAATGGTGTGGTTGAGTCGAGCATTGAGTACGTTTACATGGACACCAATACTTTAATACGATTTTAAATTGAGGTAAAGTTGGTTTTATATTCACACATTCAGACATTCTACTCAATAATATAATTTAACAAAAAAGCGAAATCCCAATAGCAGCCAATAGCTATCAAAGTACAACATTGTTCACAGTCAAATAAATATGTGTAAAATATGATATTATTTACATCTAAATATGTAAATAAGTGCTAATATTGTTTTAGAGTCAGGGAGCTGTTGTCACTGAATGAATGTGCGAATATAAAACCAACTTTACCTCAAACGATTTTAATACGATTTAGACAATACTCTAATTAAGAGTCTACCATGTAAACAGCATTTAAAATATATATATATATATTTATTTATTTATTTATTTTTAATTACCTTAATTCGACTAAAGTCATAATCAAACTAGACAGAAATTGAATTAAGACATGTGGAGTATGCATATATTAGTGGCATTATTAAAGTAAACTCCTCAATCAAACTATTACCCTCATGTAGGACTTTGCATATTGCGACAAGATCCACGCACACGGCTGAGAGTAAAGGACCGCAAACACACACATTGCGAAATGCGGAAGTTTTTTCGTTCTATTCGGCGTGCGGTATTAAATTCTATTAAAACAGCACTCTTCCACCAGTCCTTACTTCATTACTCGCGTCCAATGAAAGTGAAGCTGCCGAACTGCAGTTAAAGTCAAAAAATAAAGATGAAACACCCAAAATTACATGAGACTCTGCAGGAAACATGTATAGCCTGGTGACACAACATTCAAAAAGCACTTTATGTAAACACTAATTATACTGTATTGTTGTCTTATTCAGATTAAGGCAAATAACTAGATTACTGATGTCCATGTAAACGTAGTCAGTAGTGTCTTCAAAGTAAGTGAAAGATCCAGAAGGGCACTCTGCTGATTTGATTCAGAAGGGCAATTTTTTTGTCAGACGGCTCACCGGTTGTACTTTCATTCTTTGTCATTAATTTTAAAAAGCACCTGGTCCATTTTATTTGTATATATTTTACTCGAACGCATTAACTCTACAGGTGCCTGATAGTTAGCTGTGGAATTAACGTTAATCAGATTCACTCTAGTGAACACATAAAAATCGTCATCATAATTTACTCAAGTGCACGCCTCAAATTCTCACGTCCCCTAATAGGTGCTGGCACCCCCCTAGTGGGACGCGCCCCACAGGTTGAAAACCACTGGTGTAGACAATGAGAGGTGTCGGCTAAGAAATACACCTGCAACATGATTTCTGTGGTTTGTTGATTTTATTGGGTCAGAGTGAATTGACATTTCAAATAATTTTTAATTACGACATTAAATGGCTAACTGACCCACATGGAAAGTTCTAGACTGAAACTGTTCAATGTAGGATAAACATGATAAGGCTGGTGTGATTGTAGACTGTTGGTTGTAATAATATGCTAGTAGACAGGTGTGAAGTCAGCAAGAAATCATGTTTAAAACCTAATTTACTTCCAAAATCAGATATTTGTGAATTTAAAATGAATATTCAAGAAGAAACTAAATAGCATGATGCTTGACGTCACCATGACAGAAGGGATGATTCCTTGCTGATTTTATTGCCAGCTTTCTACCTTACAATTTAAAAACAATAATTTATCAACACTCATATTTTAAGATCAGATCCTGTAATGTTCTGCTATATGGTTAGAACTTTATTAACAACATTTCACACTCGGTTGTCAGTCTCTTACTACTGATTACTTGTTCTCAACAGCACCACAGAGGGCAGCCGTTGCCAAGGTGACACCCAAGATGGTGCCTGGCTCTGCACGGAGACCTGGTGCTGGTGGTGATGAGGAAAGAGCAGAGCTAATTCAAGAGGTTTGTTCCACTGTATACAGTCTCACATCATACTGTTTCTGTGTTAGGTCATATTCCACAACTAAAATGCATGTTTGGTGACTTTCAGTTAAACATCTTGAAGTCTACGATCCAAGATATGGAGAAGGAGCGGGACTTTTACTTTGGCAAACTGAGGAACATTGAGCTGATCTGTCAAGAGAAGGAGGGTGAGGGAGACCCCACCCTGCAGAGGATTGTGGATATTCTCTATGCCACAGATGTAAGTATAACATGTCATAGTAATGATTCCTACATGAAACTGATTCCTTTTTATAAGCATGCCTTATACATACTTTAGCCATGATTCATTTATTAATGAGTGAGCATCTATTATCAGGACAAACTCTGTTTTACCACAAAATAATCTCACACAGAATCTTAGTCCAAATCTGACCATTTGTGAGTCTGATTGGTATCTGACAAATGATTCAGTGCCAACACACTGAATAAAGAAAATTGAAAATATATTGTACCTGTTCAAAAGGTCACAGCTATATAATTATATAGCCCAAGACTGGTTGCCCACTTAAACTATGCCGGGTTTAGCATGGGCAGTACCTGGATGGAAGACCTGGGAAAACTAGACCACCAGGGGGTGCTCACACTGATCTTTGTGAGTCCACGTTCTACAGTACAGTGATGCAGACAAGAAACACTGTCCTTCAGATGACATGTTAAACCAAGGTGCTGACTCTCTGTGATCGTTAAAAATCACATGGCGCTTCTTGTAAATAGTTAGGATGTGACCCTGGTGTCCTTGCCAAAAGCCCTCCTTTGGCCTTTACTTATCATGGCTGTTGTAGTGTGAGTGCAGTATCTTGTGTGCCCTGTGGTACCATTTTGTTTTACAGAATTTCTGCTTTGTATTCTGTGACAATGGTGTTATCTACACTCCTGAAGAGTGATTTGAATAGTTTTTTTTCACCATGTGTGAATTAGCCTGAATTTCGCCATTCGCACATGCTAAGTACCAAATTCCAATCAGAAATGCATGAAACTGTATTTGATCTAACAGTGTGAGCAAGGCTTTAGTCAGTAGTTGGGCTTCCACTATCCTGTGTTAATGTGCATTTTGAAGTATCACATGAGAAACAGGTGATAAAAGTGTCATTACTTGTTTTGTTTACTGTTGGTTACTAGGTTACCAATACTACAGTAAGCTGCTCTAATAACTTGATGGAAACGCACCTAATTTGCACTTGTCTTTCTTTTTGCTTTGGGTTTTTGCTTCACATTTAAATGGAAACCCAGCAATTGATATGACATTTTTGTAGATATTTGGCATCTCATAACATAGTTTGTCTGTGATATGACTTGATTAGTTCAGGGGCCTGTCATCAGTATAACTATCTTCAAACATAATAGACTTATTCTACACATTTTTATTAATTTACTAGTCTGCCAAAAAAAAATTTTTTTGAAAGTTGCCAATCCTGTGTCTTGATTGTCACATACAAAAAATATGAACTTTTTTTGACTATTAGAGTATCATACATCAAAAAATGTAATGGACTATAAAGTATGGCTGCACAATTAATCAAAGCAGATTTTCATGCACATGTGGCAGTAAAGCTGACTCTTTAATCAGCTGTAAATTTCCAGCTCCTAATTTTATGTACCAGCGTTTACTAAACAGAGCCATAATTCACTGATGCGCTATACAAAAAAAATCACTGGCGTTTTTATTGTTGTGAGCCTAAAATTGAAGATAATCGTTCTGTGATTTGACAGCTGTTTGCCACATTTACCATATTTAAGAACATGCTTTTACTTGTAAAACCTGTATAAAGTACTCGTATAAAGATGAATAGAAATGATTTTGTAGTTGTATGTTTATTAGTCATGCTCAATCAGTAAAAGCAGTTAAATCCTCTGCTCTGATTGATTTCCCATCTCTCTTTTTGGGATGTTTTCAGTGCCTTTGGAGGAAATTTACTATTGGTCACAGAACATTTTGACTCTATTATGATTGATGAACGAATATTTTATTTATTTTATTTTTATTTTTTTGCCCTCATTCACTGACAGGTTTTGTACAGTAAATATGCTCACATATTGCAAGTGAGAGATTTTTCAATGAAGGCTGCATTACTTGATTTTAAAATAATTGAAGAAAACACACACTATCTATGATTATTTATTGAACATCATTGTTGAACAACTGAAATTAAAACACACATTGCCTGAAACCAAGTCACAAATAAATAACTTGCACTTTTGGAAAATAAAATTAATTATTTTCAATGTTTTTCATATTAAAATAGAAAATAAGCAGTATCTTTTCTAAATAAAATAACTCTTGGATATCCTGTAAATAATATTTTAATTATTATTTTAAATATTTTAATATTATGCATTTCTTGTATCTCCTTTAAACAAATATTTTAATGTAAATAATTACATTAATAAATAATTTTATTGTAATTGAAAATATGCCGTCTCAAGGCATCTCTGGTGCAGCTTCCATTCATCTTCAATGTAATGGAAACGTGCAACGTGTAGTTACATTTTTTGAGAGGTGCTTGGGTATGCGACCGCGCAAAGGCTATACCCGACTATACCCGTGCATTCGACGCAGAAGTTTAAATCAGCCTTATGAGAATGGGGTCACGTGACTCCACATGCAGTAGGGAAAGTAATTGAAAAAAAAATTCCTGAAAAAATTAGATCGATTACAGGTTTTGGATGTCGATTTGGATTAATTGCCCAGCACTAATATGTGTGACAGTTGTAGCTATTGCTGACGCTTTATTTCATTTTGTCTAATTGTGCAGCCCAACTATAAAGGTTGGTATGTGATGAAATGTGTTGGGGTGTTGATAACATATTCACATAATCATTTTACGCCAAAATATAGCCTAAAAGAAAAGATTCTTGAAACAAGTTTTAAATGACAAGGCTTGTGTTATCAGATGACTCACTCACTCTCTCTCTATCTGTCTCTGTTTGTCTCTCATTTGCTCTCTCTCAGGAGGGGTTTGTCATACCAGACGCTGAGTCAGAGGACCAGGAGGAGTTCTAATGCTTGTGTCTCACCGCAGTTTTACCCTCCTCTCATACCCTCCATTCCTGCCCTGTCCACACAGTCACTTACCTCCCCTATCCACACATTGGTTACGCGTTTGGACTTTTCCGAACAAAATCCATATCGAGTCCCATCGCATCTGCTAAAGCATGCATAGACACACATCATGCTGTTTTTAAAACCCTCAGACCTCTGGCTGCCACGATACTCCTGTTCCGCTCCCAAGGAAAGAGAGCGTTTCATCTCTTGTAATATACAATCTAACTTTGCTTTCCTCTTTCAGCAACTTCAGACACCTGCAAATGTATTTATCTTATTTTAAATGTCTCCGAACACATCGTCTGTAGTGATTTCTAGTGGCGTCTCTTCCCTCACTGCTGTGGTACATATCTGTGATCACGTCTTATTTGTACGTTACTGACACAAAAACTGAGGGACGGAATGGCAAAACGTGCGTTTAGTTCATCGCCAAACCCCTCTCACCTCCTAGTTTCCACTCATGGTTTTGGTGGTTGCTTTGGCGTAAGGCAGGTAGCAGTCACCACCGCTCCAGTCTATCCTCAGTGACTGTGCCTTATACAGACTGTCTGGAGGGAGTGGACCCAGTCTGACGTTTGTCTTTTCTTTGTTTTATGGATGTAGTTGAGCGTCGTTTTTCAAGTCGACGCATGTACTAACACTCAGTGGTGCTCTTTGGTCTACAGAACGCACCGTATTGTAGAACCACAGTTGCACTGGTAAAATAATATTTTATTATAATTTTATTTTCGTTTTAAAGAATTATCTGTATGAACTACGTTGGTGGACTCGAGGCCAAAATTTGAGTTGACAAGACAAACACTGCCCGTTTTCTACCTGTTTTTACTGCCTTATATTTAATGCGTTTTTCTATCCTTTCATCCGCATCGTCTCTACTGGCAAATGTTTGTAATTCAAGTTAACGTTGAGAGTTTTTTTCTTTTAGTTTCTTTTGTAATTAAGTTCAGAAGTAGTAGCAGCAGAATATTGTCAGACCCAAGTCTACACAAGTACACAAGATAAAAACGCGAGTTATTTAAAAGAAAATATTGCACTCTTTGAAATCCATTCCCCAAATAGCCATGTCAAGCTGACGTTATTAAAGCAAAACACTAAAAATATCGACTAAAGGAGCTTTTAGATGAAATCTTTACTTTTTGAGTTTGATGCCCCGTGTTTGATCGCTCACTTCATTTGTCGCTTTTAGGAGATTGGTGAAAAGATTTGGATTCGGGATCACTGTGCCAACTTTCTCTGATGTGTAGCTTCATTGTTTTCATCTGCACTGGTCATTCTCTATTGCTATGACTTTTTCTGTGTGTAGTTCTCAATGTTGCGTTTGATGTACGTCAATAGCACATGCAAAACCGGCAATCAGAGTTTTATTGGTGCTATTAAATACCTTGACCCTTAAGAACCTGCCTGTTTGTGCTGGAAAGCCTCTTTTGTTGGTTGTTTTGGGTTCATTGGATTAGAAACACTGCTGCACTCGAGTGGATATAACAGTGCTGGATCTGTTCTAAATAGGAGACAATAAGAAAACAAGTGACACTGGCATCTCTGACTTTGCATTATTATTATTTTGTTTTTTTGGACAAAAAGTTCATTGTGATTTCACATAAGCCGGACTGCTAAATATTGGCATGAGGTGGATACAAATAAAAATGTGGAAGGAAGTAGTTTGGAAGCAGGTAATGTCTGTGAAATGCAGTGATTCACCCTTCCTTCCTGTCTTTCAATGCTCTGTGGCCTTTAAGAACAATCTGTAGCGAAGGTACTCAGTACATTGTGGGCCCCCGCGCCACGACCAAACTGTCTCTCTCCCTGTTTTTTTGTACTTGCAGGCTGTTAAAGAGTTCCACATTTTTAACTGAAGTCCATTTCTTACAATAAAACAGTATTTACATGTCTTTCTGTTGGTGTCTTTTCTAGTGATGAGGAATGGCTCACTCATTACGTAACGTCTTGTTTTTAGAATTGGTTTAAATGTGCCCGTTTGTTATCATTATAGTGGCTTGAGAAAGCCAACATACTGTTATACTACGTAAACTTATTCTTCTTCCGTTTTCTTCTTAGACTATTTAAAGACACATCTCCTCCTACACAGTTCATACTACAACCACTCCAAACCTTCAAACTATACTGAATTAAGTTGCTATATCTTTTCCAACTGATCCGATTTACGGTTTACGGACTGTCATACAGACTTAGGGTTGGGCTCACTTAACTCAGACTACCAATCTGCCAATCACTGATGACCTTTTAACTTACAAGCCACACCCTAGAAACCACTTAAAGCACCTTAGCAGCTGTCCCATAGGCTTTTATTGTAAAAAAAAAAAAACTGCCATTGACTTCACATTGGACACATTAACAACCAATCCATTCTTACAATATACTAATCCATAGGCTACTAGAAACATACGACATACTAATCCATACTAGAAACATACTAATGACATGCTAATCCATACTAGAAACATACTAACTACATACTAATCCATAGTAGAAACATACTAACTACATACTAATCCATACTAACAATATATTAATCCATGCTAGAAGCATACTAATATTAGCAACATGCTTATTCATACTAAATTCAGGCTAACAACATGCTAGTTTATACTAGAAACATGTTAGCAACATGCTAATTCATATTAGAACTATGCAAACAACATGCTAATTTATGCTAGAAACATGCTAGCAACAACTCAGAACACCCTAGCAAGGCCTTAGCAACTATTCAGAACAGCCTATTAACCACCTAGCAAGAAACATGCCAATCCATACTATAAACATGCTAACCTAAATGTAGTTATCTCTCTATGCCAACTGTTTCAAACTACTTCAATTATTTAAACTTAAAAACTACTTCAAACTTTCAGACTAGGCTTTCTCAAGTCACCATAAAGTTTGTCTACAAACTTTATTTTCTAATTTTATACTATTGGACTGTTGCTCAATTCTGATTGGTTATTATCAGTTAAATGCACGACTTATTTCCAGGCAGGTTATGACTGCATTACAGTTCAATATCATTACACTGAATCATTTCGTTATTTCACAGCCGCCAACAGTCCAAAATCTAATCAAAATGAAATAAAGACTTTAGATGAGATATATAAGAAACTAGTGCTACACACAGGAGAAGTTTGAGGACATATAAGCAGAATAATTGACTGGTCTGTTGAATTATTAGAAATAACGCAGACCCAAGGGGGTGATGCACATGGCCATGAGAATCTACAAATCTAAACTTCTGAAGTTCCAGAGTTGATTAAAATTAATACTTGTATCTGTAGCATATGGCATATCAAAAGTCACTGTCCCTAAGTAATATTTTTGATTTTTGTAACCCGACTACATGTTTTGTATGGCATAGTGCAAAATTGTGTTAAAACCAGGATTCACACGGTCATGGAAAACCTGGAAAAGTCATGGAATTTTGACATGGCATTTTCCAGGCCTGGAAAAGTTTTGAAAAAGCAGAAAAACCCACAGTTTTGGAAAAGTCATGGAAATTAGTTTAACAAATATCTGTTTACTTGAATTAGGGCTGCACGATATTGGAAAAATCTGACACTAGGGTATTTTGTATTTCTGTGATGTATATTGCGATGTGAATACAATTTCACCAGATGATTTAACAGGTTTATTTGGATTGATTGGGGGGATTTTGTAGGGGAGTGAATCTCGAATAATATATAGCAAATAAATGACAAGCATATATAAATTAAATATAGTAAAGATAAAAGTGAATTCTAGTTTTCAGGTATTCACTATTCAGATACAGATATTGAATAATCAACACTGCAGTCGTCATTGTGTATTATTTAATCTTTATTAAAGTTACAAACAATTTCTTGTGGCCGGATGTTTTAAAATGAAATATTGAAATGTTCACACAGTCACAGGCCTTAAAGGGCAGTTTACTTTAAGATTCAAGTGTACTCACTATTTACTCTCCCTTCACTTGTTTCAATACTATAGGAGTTATGCAATTCTATTCTTTTTGTGTTCATTTAAAAAAAGAAAACTCATAAATATTTGAAATAACTGAAGGGTGTAATGAAAATGGTAAGTATTTTTGGGTGAACTGTCTCTTTAAAAATGCATGCAGATGATAAACTTTTACTCCATTATGATTAAACTCTATATTAAACTATAGTTTCAACATTGCAGATCCTGCAATGGGATTATTGCGGATGCATACATTGTGATATTGATGCTGAAACCATATATTGTGCAGCCCTAACTTAAGGTTAGTTGTCTTTACTTCTTTTCTCTCCATGGCCAAAAACTTGCTCTCACATTGTTAGTGCTGTGTAAGCATTATCAACATATAAACAAATGTAAACGAAATAGATTGTTGCGTGTTCTGTGATATGTTGTAATAAATTTGAACGTCATTGTTTTTCTTATTATTTACCATGTATATGTAGACATTACGTCATGAAAATGTACTTGAAAGTTCTGGAAAAGTCTTGGAAATTTAGTAGTAAAAATGTAACCCTGTAAAACAGTTCAGCCTTTGCAAACATTAACAAGTGTTAAAGGAGACCTAATATGCAAATATCACTTTTATAAGGGGTTTAAACGGTTGTGTAGCAAAAGTGTGTGAATATAGCCATCCTATTTATATAATACATTTTATTTTTTATATTCACACTTGATTAAACAGTATGCAGAAACACTTTGATTGAAAAACTCCTATTGTACATGCCATTGAAGGGGTAAAGGCCGCCCATTAGTGATGCTCTCTTTCTCATTTGCATAAACGGCCCTGAGTGAGAAGCATTAGATCTGCTGAAGATACTAGGTGCGTTCGACTTCATGCAGCGCTGCGCAGACCGATCGAAATCTGTCTTAAAGCGGTGCATGCCGGTTAGAAATTTTGGCCGGATTGATGCTGCGCTGACACCATGTGACTGTCACATGTGGCATCAAAGTACCGCGACAGCGCTCCGAGATCAGACGATTGAGTCAGCCCGCGCAGAACCTGAAAGCGCCTGCTGGAACTGCGATGACGACAGCGATATTACACGATTGGCCAAGTTCACAGCATGACAACAACCACGTGTGTTGCGGGTTTAATACTGGACAAATTCCGATTCACAAATTTCAAAACAAACAATTCACTGTTCATACCCTCTCTATCTTGTAATGCTTGTGTGCTTATTAAAAGACTACAAATATTTTACTGCAGTATCATCTTTTGTTAAATTATTTGTTCATAATGTCTAGATTGTTTGAACAGGTTTATTCTGCCTTTTTTTATACAGACTACTGTATTATACATTTTAGTGAATGACCAAATATTAACTCAAATAAGTTTACAGACTTATAATAAAATAATTATCATCATTAATCCTGACACCCCTATGAAGATTTCTTAACAAATTAAGTAAAAAATATTTTACTAAATATAAAAATACATGATTATAAAATATTTTATTTCCTCTTAAGCCGTTTATGCAGAAATGTTAAAAGTGTCATTGATGTACCTGCTCTTTCTGGGTATTTTCTATTTAGTGTAGCATTTATTGTGGTCCTTTTGTTCAATCTCTATAGATTAAAGTGCTTTTAAAAAAATGTTTTTATTATCCAAAATAATCATTGTTTAAGACTTAATCAAAACACCTTGTTTTGGGTTTTACATTAATATAAAGGAAAGTTCTATATCTATAAATGTAAATAAATGTAAACCCTTTTTAGCATATTCAAACAAGCACTGGAACAGTATTGACACACCATTCAACATCTAGTAGCCCAAAGATGTTTAGACTCCAACAATTTGTGCTTATTGTTTTGTTTAATAGGCCTATTCGTGCATATTTATTTCCTTTTTATGTGCTCTCTCGTTTTCCACTTATTTCTCATGTGTTTGTTATATAAGCTACTTAAATTTAATTCATAATTCCCTTGTTTAAAAATGAACTATAGTTTGTAGAGACTGTGTTCTGTCCTATGTGTACTGTAAACCTTTTGTTGTTATTGCAATAAATAAACAAATAAATAAATGATCCCGCCATGTGATCAGTCATCATGACAGCAGCAACTTCGAGCTCCGAAGTGTACTGTCCGGGTTGACGGCTCCGTTTTCAACTCCGCCCCCGCCTGCGCACGGCTAATCTCGTTGATCACCGGCTGCAGCTGTGCTTCATGTCGAACGCACCTAATGTCTGCGACTAATGACGAGTTCAGACTGCAAGATTTTAGCCCTGATTTTGACTTGCCGACAGGTTTTGTGAAATCGCTGACAAATGCCTGAAATCACAGGCAAATCGGTGCTCATTCACACGATTAACAATCACACAGTGTGAACAATCAATCTGAGAGAATCGCCGGTGAGTCACCGACACCCGTGAGTGTTTTATAATTTCTTATCAAATGGCCACGATAAAAGATTTAATTGACACTGTGGTGAGGTGTACAGCCAATCTAAGGTGTAGCTGGCTTGTGAAATCCATTAGTTTTATTATACATTTTTTAATACAGAGACAAAGTAGTGCCGTCTGTGAAATTTGAAGGGCTTTTATTTTGTAAATATGGACAAAGTAGCCTTGACAATCCGGTTTTTTAGTTGCAGTCATTTATTATTTGTTTCGTTATTTATTCTTTATCATCAGACCGTGATAGAAGCCGATCTATCATGAAAATCATGCGTTAGCAGCAACAGTATATGTGTTCAGTTTAGTTTTTAGCGCTCTACCGTAATACGCAGTGTATGAGCGACCGCTGAAATACCTTGGCGGCTAGAATGACCGTTCTTTTTGAACTGGCGTCAGGCCTGACCGCAGTGATATACGGCATGCTAAATTTCTGAACCTATCGGGGATTCAATTCATGCGGTGTGAAATGAGTTTTGACTGAAAATAACATCGGCCATCACCTACAGCCAATGAGAGAGCAGCATCCATTAGTGTGGGTACCTGCAGGCCAGCGGGAGGTTGGGGGAGAAGTTAAAAAGCGCTCATTTTCAGTTTATTTGGACCCAAGAAATGAAGGAAAAACTACTGGAAATTTGGCAGCAGCACCCATGTCTGTTTGACGTATCATCTGAGCAATATCACAACCGGGTCAATAAAGAAAAAAGTTGAGGAGAAATTGTTAATTCCCTTCAAACCCAGGTGAGCAAATATGTACTTTTCTACCCCATTAAAGGCTTCTTTCTTGTTATGTAGTTAATAACAAAATATATACTACGTGTGTTTGGTTGTGAGATAGTAGTCTGGACAAAGTTGTCTGTGATTCTTCCTATTGTAAAGTCATGCAGTGTGAAATCTCCTGTCGCTGATCTATCTTGCAGTGTAAACAAAGCAGCAACAAAACGCTAGCACAGATAGTCATGCAGTGTGAAAACATCTGTGACACGACTCATTTGAAAATCATGCAGTCTAAACTCAGCATAAGTGGGGTTTTAAATATGAAGTTTTAGGATGCACAAATGAACATGCCGCTATGCTGATGCACAGGTGTTTGTAGCCCTGTCCTCTTTTGTATTCTCATTTGAGTTAAAAGCGACAGTCACTAAAACAGCACAATTTGGATCAAAGCATAAATGAGGCAGTTTCAATGAATAATAAAAAATATATTTGTGGAGTATTTTGAGCCGAATCATCGCAGACTTATTTTACATGTTGGTCCCCTGTAGATTAGCTTGAGCTTTTACACAAATTTTCCTAATGCATTTGTTGAACATGTCTCATAAAAGCTATAGAAAAGATTGTTTGATTACGTTTGAAGGTCAATGGCCACAAGAAGACAGTTCTTAGAGACACATCTGGCAGCTTTATTCATGAGCTTGATGTGTTTTACCAGAAAACCTTTAAAGAAAATATCAAGGGGAATGAATTGTTTGGCCTCAGTTGGCCAGGATTTGCAAGACGACCTTCTGAAAACATATTTCAATGCAGAGTAAAAGAATCTTGCTGAACATCACTGTGTTGACCACATTACCTGTAAATGCTGAAACATGCATGGTGGCTCAGTGGTTAGCACGAGAAGGTCGCTGGTTCGAGTCCCAGCTGGACAAGTTATCGTTTCTGTGTGGAGTTTGCATGTTCTCCCCATGTTCACATGGGTTTCCTCTGGGTGCTCCGGTTTCCCCCACAGTCCAAAGACGTGCGCTATAGGTGAATTGGATGAACTAAATTGGCCATAGCGTGTCGGTGTGTGTGTGTGAATGAGAGAGTGTATAGGTGTTTCCCAGTACTGAGTTACGGCTGGAAGGGCATCCGCTGCGTAAAACATGCTGTAATAGTTGGTGGTTCATTCCGCTGTGGCGACCCTTGATAAATAAGGGACTAAGCCGAAGGAAAATGAGTGAATGAATGATTTAGACCTTTGAAAAGTTCTGGAAGTAAGTTTTATGGATTCATTAGTTTTGTGGACCCATGGATCAGCAGTTATACGGATGCTTGATTTAGCAGAAGCGGAGACTGAAGCAAGATGTCTTTGAACTTTCCAGATGGAAAATAAGCCCCCCAAAAATCTAAATCTACTATAGCTTGGTTGAGGATCATTCAGAAAGAATTTGTTTTTCTGTTTACAGCTTTAAATCTCATTAAAAAAAAATCCAATGTGAAAACAAATGTGTTGGGTTACATCACCACTAGGTGGCGGTAGGAATCAACTCTATGCTAAACGGAAAGTCTGGGACTGAAAATGATAAATGAGCATGCTTTAACAGAGCTGTTTCCATTCTCTCTACTAGGTTAGCTGGTTTGGGTAAACAGCTGTTTTAGAGTGGTTGTCACTTGAGGAGGCTCAGCTGGAGCATGGGAATCTTGTGTTGCTCCATTATTAGAGTCTTGGAGATTACAGCTCTTGTCTCTGTGTGGAAGAGTAATAACTGTGTAGGACCAAATGTGAGTTTCACACACCTCAGAAACAGATGTGCCTCTGAGAACCTATGTTTGAGTCTGTGAAATGTTAAAATACTCAAATGCGGTTTGGAAGAAATCAGGCTGTCCTGTCCTGTTTTTACATGTATTTTTCTTTATTTTATGTTTTAGTCATTGTTACATCCCAGCTAATAATTTTTTTGTTCCCAGTATGTTGGTTAGTTGTTTTTCCATATAGAATGTTCCCTTTGGGTTAGTAGAACATAGAGCTAGACCAATAAACAATATTAAATTGATGTCAATAACAGTGATAAGCTCTGGACTTTTTTACTCTATATTGATCTAAGAGCCAATCACACAGAAGAAATGTACAACAATGGAAATCTAAAAGTGTGTTGATATTAGAGATGTACTAAATTTTCAGCCACTGAAAATGTATCGGTCGAAAATACGTTATGCCATTTCATGGACTCTCTAATTTTTGTGGCTTCAGTCATTGTTGGGGTACACTAAATTTGGAAGCATTAACAACTTGCATTGAAATGTATATCATTATTGTTCAATATGGAAATGATTGAGATTACATTTTTGCCATATCGCCCAGCCCTAGTAGAACACTCTCTTATAGGTTCTCTTTATAGGTATTACAAAAAATAAAAAATGTGGAAAGGTTAGTAATAAGTAGGGCCAGACGGAATCTGCGGACGTTTTTTGCTATTTCTGCGGAGAATTTTGGTAAAAATCTGCGGATTTCTTCGAATTATTTTAGGAGTCTCATAACTAAAACCTTAAAATGTGAAATAAAAAATAATATATTTTTAACTTTTATTTAATGTTTAAAATGCAAATCCAATTAGATAAACAGTAAATAGTTAACTGTAAGTAAATAAACAGAATTAATGATGGGCTAAAAATCTGCGGAAATCTGCGGAAAATCTGCGGAATTCTGCGCGCGCAGATTCTGTGTGGGCCTATTGGTTACCAAAAAACCTACAGTGACTGTTCCCAGAACATCCTAGAATAGGGTATATGCAGAGCTAGTGTTTCTTACCATGCTGATAAACTTCCGATGAACGGTTAATGTGACTTTATTTTCTATTTTATACGCTTCCTTTTACAGAATTGATGTTGCAATGTAATTAAAATACAATCAGTTAAATAGATGTTTTTGGCATTCATTTAGTTGCTCAAGCGTAAAACGAGATGTAAAGCCGGTTACTCGCACGCACCCGTCAGGATAGGCAGGCTAGCGCAGAAGCTCCATTGAATATACTGGGGTAAAATAAATGTTCATATTTCAAAGACATGGCAGGGAAAAATGTAATTTAATGCTGTGCTTCTTGTACATTCTGAGACCCACTTTATATCGCATATCACTCAGCCAGTGGAGATCGCTGATTTCGCTTAACCCAGGTTACTGACAAATTAAAACCAAACGGGAACCATATTGGAATGAAATGCTCTTTGTTTGGTGGGATGTTTTGTAGTTCATGGTGACATTTTTCTCTAGATAACATACTGAATTGTAGGTCACAGATCTAATTTAAACTAATAATCATATGTTGGTTTATATTATTTGGGGGGAGGCATGCCAAAACATCCATGTTGTTATGTGTAATGGTATGTATTTACCGAGGTAATAATTAATAATTTAATCAGACATTAAAATAAATTTTGGTGCGTAACAATTATTTGATAAAATGGCGATAAATTAATCGCTTAAAAATTAAATTAGCTCCTGAGGTATTGCAAGTTTTAGATAAGCTATTCACAGTTAAGTTACTTTAATAATTAAATATCCCATTTGATGTTGGAAATTTTAATGATATTTCTATTCTGAAATTTCCTTTCTTTTTAATAAAAAAGATACATTTTTAATACCTGCAATTCTCAATGCAGTCTTATATTAGTTTATTTTTATAGTATTTATTAATATTTAGAATTTTAATATTTATTTTATCCCATATTTATCTAGTTTTGTGTGCTTTAATAATTTATTATTATTTATAATTTTATGTTTAATGGGTAATTTTAACATTTAACATTTTTTGTTTTAAATATTTTTTTATTATTAATATAATATTTATACTTTATTTGTTTCATTCAGTGTTTTTGACAGGATAGTGTGTCTATCACTTGAGCAATAGTGACAGTGCATTTTTTTGCTGTGTATTTATTGGTCCTGTGTTTGTGACAGCTGTTGTGTGTGATTTCACCTGCCGCAGCCGCTGTCCTCTTCAGTTTAGTTACCATCTCACTTCTTACACAGCTGCCGACAGTCTGTTGTTCACCAGAAAGACATGGTGTTATTTTCAGACACGTTTTAGTGGGTTTTCTGTCTCCCGTCTCCCATCTCTTTCTGTTCAGAGCACAGCTTGTCTTATTTATCTTTATTCGATTGCAGAGGTTAAAACACCTGTGGCCTTTCCTCTGATTCAATCATATAATAACTGGATTCATTTTATATATGGAGTTACACAATCTACTGATAACATTTCTACCCTATTTCAAATAAAAATCTACTTTTTCCCAGAATTTGTAAGTTGTTCAAAGTCGACAGTTGTTTTCCTCAGGGCTTTTCCATTAATTATAGTTTTAAGAAAATCAAACAAACTTAGTATCGTGTTGTCTAAACATAAACATAACATGGCATCGTAATGTATTTGGATTATTTCTTATACAATATTCTTACTGAATGAAAAAAAGATTTATTGAATCTGCTAAATTTAATTAACTGGTTGCAAACATTTTATATGGGCTGAATTTAAACAAATTAAATTTAGTAATGTTCAACTTAATTTGTTTGTTTAAATTCAACCCATATACATTTTTTGCAACCAGTTACCTGAATTAAAAGTAGTAAATCCAATGGATCATTTTTTTCAGTGTCGCTGAAAAAGAATTTGTTGAGCCTAAAATTTAAAGGGCACATATTTTACCCCTTTTTCAAGATTTAATATCTTGATCTTGATCTATATTTTATTTTGAGAAACATTTAAAATATTTTGGAAGAGTAAACATGTCAGGCTAAATGAATTATTGACTTCTGCTGTCTTCATTTGTTTCAAAAACTGACGTTTTTAACAATTTAAAATGGCATCAAGATACAGTTGTCCTAAACAAAAAACATAAATAAAAAATCCTACACCTATTACAGTGTTTTCTCTATAGGATTTTTTTCCAGCTGTGGCGGCAGGCTTTTTTTTTTTTTTTTTTTTTTTTTTACACAGATCTGCCAACTATTTTAAAGACAAATATTACACGCAGTATCAAGTCAAGATCGCATTCATGTAATACGAGCATGCGAATCTCTTTGCTTGCGCGCCGATTTCCTCTGTTCTTGCACAAAACGTCTTGCACGCCCTCAAAAATACTCTGCTCAAGTGCAGATCTTTATGTGCGCTGTCAAATAAACACTGCTGAAGTGCGATTTAGTGCGTTTTTGTGTGTTTTGCGACATTAATGTGTCCTGAAGTAAAGTGAAACGGCTATAAACTTCAGCAAGATAAAGTCATTGTATGCAGAGCCAATGACCTTTACCCATAAAGTATACTTGTATGGAAACTGTGTTCATCTTAACTGAAAGCTACGCCGTGTTTGCTGGCCTCACGCATCACACAGCTGTCAGTCAGTCAGCATGTCACCTTAAAGGGTTGAACAAATAGCGCACAGCACTACGGTTACAGAAAAGTTTGCGCTGTTTAATTCACTTACCTTTCAATATGTTTTGGTGCGATTATAACCCGCTATAAAAAAACACGACTGAATGTTTTAAATGCGTTGTAATGTAGCCGTGGAGGGATGAATTTTGGTGTGGCGGCCCGCCACGAAAGAATGAATATTGCGGAAACCTTGTATTAGGAACGGTATGTTGCAAAAAAATTGACTGTTTTAAAACCTTGACTTTTCCAAACCGCGGTATACCTTGAAAACGGTTATCATCCCATGCCTAGTTTGGACATTGTTGCTGTTTTTGTTACCTGTGCCTTTAATGCAAATGAGTTGGTTCTCCCCTCCCACTCTTCCCACATGCGTGTAGCTTTCATGTAGATAAACAGCACAGTAACAGACAAGAAAGAAGCAGATCTCCCTTACTACATTAAGAACTTTCTCAACTGTTATTTGATATGTTGTGGAGTTAATTCAAGCCTTTCTGCAACTATGAGTCACACACAATTTTGTTACAAAGGTCACAGGCAAACACACATACGTTTAGCTTTGCACTGTTTTTGCATGGCAAATGTGACAGGATACACGTTAACATTCACTGCTGTATGGATATCCGTTATGTTCATGTATAAAATAAACTTGATTTAAGTCCACAAACCAGGATTGAAGCGTCTTCTTGTATAATTGTACTGACACTATGCAACCGTGGTGATGAATTATGTATCGATTATTACAAACATGCACTGTTTTTCAAAACGCTTTAAACTTGTAAAACTCATTCTTGAGGTGCAGATGATCACAGTGAGATGAACAGATCTTTCAATCTCAGTTGCTTTGCGCACGTCCTGTGTTGTTGGTATGATCACACGCGTTACTATGTATATGTTAATAAGCGTCTGTCAATCAATTCGATGGGCGGGGAAAACCGCACTCCTTTGTCACGTTGCGGTGGGCCTCAAAATAGGAGGGATTTGGATCTCATTTTAATGTCAGGAAATAAAAAAAAAGAGACTTACTGTGTTTATATCATCTCAATATGACAAACTATATCTACACACAGTTCTGTCCAAACAGCTTACAATAGTTGACTTTCAACATAGGTGCCCTTTAAATCATAATGAAATTTAGCTACAGTAGATGTTAACACTAGCAAATGCTAACAGTGTCTGGGATATTATCAAGTAACTTTTTTTAACCTTGTACCTTGGAAGCCTGCTTTGCCTCATAGTTTAAACTAAATAAATAAATAAAAAACCCTAATTATAGTATATTTTTAGGACTTTTTCTTGTAGTTATCACTTCATTTTGCTGCATTTCACTCAAATGTATGCTAGTAACCTTATATGCAGATGCTAATACCGTTATTTGCTACAAAGTGGCTCTTGATGAGCAGTGATTTCACCACTGAATGGATGCAAAGTTAAAGATTTAGCATGTTGTTTTTGTTTTGTGTTTTCAGACAAGGACAAAACACTCTTCTTCCTTCCTCTCAGACTCCCCAAAAGCCTCAAATATTGTAAACATTATCCTCTTATGTCTGAATTCCTAATCACTTGCTAATCAGTGTGCGCTTGCTAGTGAGACTCCACGTCCCGTTGACCACACATAGCTACTATCTCATCATAAAGGCTATATTGAGTGTTGTCTGTCTGTCTGTAATGCTTCAACGCTCTCTTAGCGAGACCTCCGGCCTTTTGTTCCTCATCGGCGGTTAGCGCTCTCTGATTTTCTCCTTTCAAGCAGACTGAACTTCAAAGCATGTGAGCTTAACAAAACTGAGGGGCGAGCGAGAGGAAGCACCGCTTTGTTAAATCAGTAGTTTTGCGATGCTACAAACCTGTTTGAACACGCCATCCAGCCAGAAGTGCTGCTAGCATGCTAACACAATAACCTCTCTGGGATTGAAGCCAACACAATAAAAGTAGATATGAATATAGGCCTGTAGGCTATATATACTCTATATACGTATACCTGTGGTGATATTTGTTTGGATTATGACCATCATTTGCTGCCAGCTATTCGCTATTTGCTAAAAATACATATTTGTGGAAAGGCTTAGGCTGCTGGAAAGACTTCTCAGTAGCCATCATGCCATTGTGAATCAAGGATTAGGACTTAAACGCTATGTTTCAACTGGAACCGAGTTTGTTGTTGAAACTGAAACGGCTCGCTGCTGGCTCGTGTCTTTGCTAGGGGTGAAATAATCTGAGGTCCAGGCTTGTGCTGTTTCCTTTAATAAGAGCTTGGGTTCAGGAGGATTTTCTGCTCTTTATTGGTTGAGTGCTGCTGGATATCGGGTCTGTTTTTTGTATTAATAAGGAATTAGAGGTGTTGAGGTCATGCTGTAATTATTAATGTGTGGATGGAGGAGTCTGACACATACAGCAGGTGTGTGTGTGTGTGTGTGTGTGTGTGTGTGTGTGTGTGTTGGGGGAGGATAAACACTGAGTGCTTTTGTCTTTTTAACATCAGCAGGCTCCTCTCTGTCTCACTGTCATTTGTGATGGTATGCTTAAATCCCATAAAGATGAATTGAGAGATTTAGAAATATGCTTTTTATTGAAACTTCATTTCCATTTTGGAGTTAAAAAGAGTAAAATGTAAGTTATAAATATATAAAACCATATTTAAATTAATTTACAGGTGACAAAAAAAAATCAATAATATCTAAACTGGTCACACTTTATAATAATGTTTTAATATTAACATGAACTAAGTATGAACAATACTTTTACAGCATTTATTGACCATACACTGAAAAAAAAGTTGTTGTTTTTCCAGCAGCTGGGGTGCCAAAAAAAGCCAAATAACGGCCGTTATTACAGAAATTTACTGTAAAATAAAAGACATTAAATTACAGAAATTTACCGTAGAATAACAGACAATAAATTACAGAAATGTACTGTAGAATAACACACAATAAATTACAAAAATTTACCGTAGAATAACAGATGTTAAATTACAAAAAGTTTTACCGTAAAACAAAAGACGTTAAACTACAGAAATTTACCATAAAATAACAGACGTTAAATTACAGAAATTTACCATAAAATAACAGATGTTAAATTACAAAAAATTACAGTAGAATAACAGACGTTAAATTACAGAAATTTACCGTAGAATAACAGACGTTAAATTACAAAATTCTTCATAAAATAACAGACGTTAAATTACAGAAATTTACTGTAAAATAACAGATGTTAAATTACAGAAATTTACCGTAAAATAACAGATGTTAAATTACAGAAATTTACCGTAGGATAAAAGACGTTAAATTACAAAATTTTCCATAAAATAACAGACGTTAAATTACAAAAATTTACTGAAAAATATGACATTAAATTACAGAAATTTACTGTAGAATAACAGATGTTAAATTACAGAAATTTAGCGTAGAATAACAGATGTTAAATTACAGAAATTTACCGTAAAATAACAGATGTTAAATTACAGAAATTTACCGTAGGATAAAAGACGTTAAATTACAAAATTTTCCATAAAATAACAGACGTTCAATTACAGAAATTTACTGAAAAATATGACATTAAATTACAGAAATTTACTGTAGAATAACAGATGTTAAATTACAGAAATTTACCGTAGAATAACAGATGTTAAATTACAGAAATTTACTGTAGAATAACAGACGTTATATTACAAAAAGTTTTACCGTATAATAAAAGACGTTAAATTACAGAAATTTACCATAAAATAATAGACGTTAAATTACAGAAATTTAACGTAGAATAAAAGACGTTAAATTACAAAATTTACCATAAAATAACAGACGTTAAATTACAAAAATTTACCGTAGAATAACAGACGTTAAATTACAGAAATTTACCGTAAAATAAAAGACGTTAAATTACAAAATTTACTGTAAAATAACAGATGTTAAATTACAGAAATTTACCGTAGAATAACACGCGTTAAATTACAAAATTTTCCATAAAATAACAGACTTTCAATTACAGAAATTTACTGTAAAATAAGACATTAAATTACAGAAATTTACTGTAGAATAACAGATGTTAAATTACAGAAATTTACCGTAGAATAACAGACGTTAAATTACAGAAAATTACTGTAGAATAACAAACGTTAAATTACAAAACATTTTACCGTAAAATAAAAGATGTTCAATTACAGAACTTTACCGTAGAATAAAAGACGTTAAATTACAAAATTTACCATAAAATAACAGACGTTAAATTACAAAAATTTACCGTAGAATAACAGACGTTAAATTACAGAAATTTACCGTAAAATAAAAGACGTTAAATTACAAAATTTACTGTAAAATAACAGATGTTAAATTACAGAAATTTACAGTAGAATAACACGCGTTAAATTACAAAATTTTCCATAAAATAACAGACTTTCAATTACAGAAATTTACTGTAAAATAAGACATTAAATTACAGAAATTTACTGTAGAATAACAGATGTTAAATTACAGAAATTTACCGTAGAATAACAGACGTTAAATTACAGAAAATTACTGTAGAATAACAAACGTTAAATTACAAAACATTTTACCGTAAAATAAAAGATGTTCAATTACAGAACTTTACCGTAGAATAAAAGACGTTAAATTACAAAATTTACCATAAAATAACAGACGTTAAATTACAAAAATTTACAGTAGAATAACAGACGTTAAATTACAGAAATTTACCGTAGAATAAAAGACGTTAAATGACAGAAATTTACCATAAAATAACAGACGTTAAATTACAAAATTTTCCATAAAATAACAGACGTTAAATTACAGAAATGTACTGTAAAATAACAGACGTTAAATTACAAAATTTACTGTAAAATAACAGATATGAAATTACAGAAATTTACTGTAAAATAACAGATGTTAAATTACAGAAATTTACCGTAAAATAAAAGATATCTAATTACAGAAATTTACCAGAAATATAAATTTAAGTACATTTCTGTAATTTAATGTCTGTTATCCTATGGTAAATTTCTGTAATTTAACGTCTGTTATTTTACGGTAAATTTCTGTAATTTAGCTGCTGTTATTTTACAATTTTTTTTTTCCAGCACCCCAGCTGCAGTAAAAAAAAAAGTTAAATTATGGATTGGTTTTTTTACAATGCAGTTCAACATTTATGCCTTATTAAAATCCAAATTCACGGTTGTTAACATTAGTTAATGCACCGTGAGTTAACATGAACTAACAATGAACAACTGTATTTTCATTGACGTGAACAAATACTGTAAATCTATTGTTGGTTGTTTGTTCATGTTAGTAAATGCATTTACTAATTCAACCTTATTGTAAAGCATTACCACTAATTTAATTATTAATTATCAATTTAATCATGTGATTATTTCTTTTTAAAAAGTGACACAACTGTGACTTTATGAGAAATAGTCTGATAAAGCTCTGACAAATTAACTCATAATTGAGATATTACATTATAGACCATTTCAGTGTGGTCCTGTCATTGGCCCATGAACATTTTCTGCTTGTTATCAAACTATTTCATAACTGTAACAAGAGGCAATTCAATCATAACGTAAAGTTAAAACAGCTCTCATAACATTATTTATCAATATGCGGCTCTTTTTGGATTCTCGGAAGCTATAGAAATTAAAAATGTAAAACAGGAAATACGTTGGGACAATTGTTTTGGTTTGCATCACTCAAAATTGAGAACTAGAGTAAAAGAAATAACAACATAAAAACAGAGATTAAATGAAATGTTAGATTTGGTCCATTTGAGTATCATTAGAGTATCATTTGAGTATCATTAGACTGTCAACTACACTTACACTAACCTTAACCCCAGCCCCACAACCTAACAGTCTACATATAATCTAACTAGAATTAGTTGGCATGTAGATGTAATGTAACTTAAATTCAACAAACGGACCATCAAAATAAAGTGTGACCTTAGATTTTATTTCTCAGTTGTTTATATATCATGTCTTCATTTATAAAATATATATATATATATATATATATATATATATATATATATATATATATATATATATATATATATATATATATATATTATATATATATATATATATATATATATATATATATATATATATATATATATATATATATAGCCATAAAGTTAATAACACAAGAAATAAAGTAAATAAAATGAAATCATCAGTATTAGAAACATTTGAAATAGAAATATTTGTCTCATAGTTCATAAATCACTTCAATACTAAACTTATATTC
The DNA here is from genome assembly GCA_903798195.1 of Danio kyathit. Lineage (NCBI taxonomy): Eukaryota > Metazoa > Chordata > Actinopteri > Cypriniformes > Danionidae > Danio > Danio kyathit. The sequence goes on from LR812541.1 coordinate 16,723,920, forward strand.
TATTTCTGTTATAATTTCTGTCCATAACTGAACCTATAAATGTATACCATAGTTAAAATATACAGTAATTGCATAGATCATGTGTAATTCCACTATTAATAATGAAATTATACATTTAAAAATCCTCATATTTAAGAATTTCTATTTCACAATTGTGACTAAGAAATAGACACAGCTTTGACTCTTAACTGAGAAAAAAATTCAAGAGAAGATCTACAACCATGATATGTGACTGTCATAAATGTCTAAGATACTAAGAGAGGAACTCACTATTTTGTGAAAATGGCAAGCAAGAAAAATGGTCTCCATATCTCAGTTACTACATTATTTGTCCCAGTTTAGGGTAATTTTGACCAATTTTACAACAACTTGTCTCATAAATGCAACTTCATGTCTCAGTTATGTTTTAAAAGGCACATTTGACCCCTTTTACAAGATGTAAGATGCGCCTTTGGTGTCTCCATGTCTGTAAAGTTTCAGCTCAAAATACCCATCAGATAATTTACTATAGCCTCCAGAATCTGTCCATTTTGGTGTCTGAATAGTCTGTGGCAGTTTTTATAGACTGTGGCTTTAAATGAAAATGTGCTGCTTCTCCCCGTCCACCGCGTCGACGTGCGTGTCTGATTCTCATCATGCGTTAAGTCAGATAAACAGCACAGAGACAGACTCGGATGTCGAATTACATGGTGATTTTTCTGTCTTTATTACAAACATGCTCTGTTTAAAAAAGATTTAAACTTATAAAACGTATAAAAATCACAGAGAGTTGGAAAAAAATATTTTAATTCCAGATTCTTTGCAAAAAGACATGTGTATACATGTTGTTATAGAAACATGGCGCCTGTCAATCTATCGGTGGGCCGGGAAAACAACATTCCTACATCACGTTGTGGTGGGTCTCAAAATTACCGGCAGTGGCAGATTTAGGCATGGGCAATATGGGCGATCGCCCAGGGTGGCATCTTGCAGGGGGCGGCACGGGGAGACGGTGCAAAAAAAAAAACACATGGCCCAGTAAAAATCATCTGTGCCCCAGTTAGCTTTGAGAAATACAATTTACTTTATGCAAATGTATTAATTTAGAGTGGTAATCCCAGAATAAAGACGTTAGGGGCCATTCACATTTGGCGTCTTTTGCATGCACAAGTTTGTTATTCTCTATGTGCAACCGAAACACGCTGGTGGAAGCAAACTGACACATGTGCACAGAAAAAATATGCGCCGATAAAATATGCGCCGCTCATGCGCTGTGAAACCGCAGTAAAGGCCTTTTCTGTTACTTTTGTGACACAAGGTGTCAACATGCAGCGAGTTTTGCAAGTTGGCAAAACTAAGGCTTATAATATGATGATGATCTTATTTTGACTAAGCTTGAAGCAGAAAAGAGGGTTAGGGTCAGGGAGGTAAGACTTAATAACATTAATTCTCGGCCTTGAGTCGGGTCTAAGATGAACAGATAATTCTATAAAACATGTATATTTTTTGTATTCTATAGAATTATCATAATTAATATTCATTCAAAATTTCTTGTGATCTTAGCATATCACTCCAGTTGTGTCTTTACGTTGTTTTCCAGTTACATGATTGTATTCTGTTATTTATTTAGATTAATAATTGTAAAATAATAATATTAATAATAATTTTATTTATAATAAATATAAAATCTTTTAATGATCCCAATTCTGGTTTTGTCCATATTTTACCCAATGTTTAGTTAAAACAATTTTTTTTTTTTTTTTGAGGTTGAGGGGCGTATATGGGGTGATTCGCCCAGGGTGCCATATAAGCTCGAACCGCCACTGATCACCAGGACTTTGGATCCTATTTTAACATCAAGAAATTTAAAAAAAGAGACTTGTTGCATTTTTATCACTCCAATAAGACAGTGGACACACTATACCTATATACAGTTCTGTCCAAACAGCTTCCAAAAGTTGATTTTCATCATAGCTGCCCTTTAATTGATTATTTATGACAATTTTCCACAATTGGTATTTTTCACAACTGTCTTTGAATCTCATAATATCTCATAAAAGTGATTTCATACCTCGGTTACAGCTTTTTCTCACAGTTGTCTCACATATTTGAGAATAGTATACATATAATTAAAACTTATCTCTATTTTGCAATTGCAAGTATTTCTCATTATTACATCTCAGAATTTGTTATAAACTCTACAAATATATTTTTGTACTCTTAAGTCAGAAAACCATTCCATTCTTTTTAAACATGGGTGTAAGAAACAACTAACAATAAAGAGCATGGACAAGCATCACTCTCATTTTCTTCATAAAATGTTAAATATATAGTTTTCAGCCTTTTTCTTGTGTACGCAGACAGACAGTTGATCCCGAACTGCCCCGTATGGACAGGTGAAAAAGTGCCAAGAACCACATCAGAGTTAGATCAGACCTGTCTGGTCTCGTCTGTGTTTGAAGTGTATGAAGATGCCACATCAGAGCTCTGTTTAAGACACAACAACACTCTCTGAACTTTATCACACAATCTCACAGATGCTCAGCACTGAAAGAAAAAAATGTGTGACGAACATTCATTTCGAAAAAAAAAAAAAACGAATAGATCTTCTTCACAAGATGATGATGATGATTATGACGGTCATCAGCATCTTAAATCTTCAATAGTTTTTCATATTTGGATTTTTGTTTTAAATGCGTGTACATTTTTGAAGCTATACTTTGTATTATATCATCTGTGCATCAAATTGCAAAAAAAAACAAGTTAACATGTATGCAAGGTGTTTCTAATGCAGCATATATGGGTGGATCAATACATTTGACATTTACCCAACTATAGCTATATTTACCCAACTATAGCTATGTTTCCATCCAACTATTTTTATGTGCATTTTGGATATGCACAAAAACAACCTTGAAAATGAAATGGAAATGGCAAGATACACATAAATGTTGAAAATGTGCATGAAAAAACGTATGCGCACAACTAAGAGAAACGTTTAGCATGTTTACTAAGTAATTCCAGCATGCATATCAAAAGTCACATGATTTTTGTAATGACAGATCATGTTATAACAAAAATGGGTGTGATGGACAACAATAATGGACAAACACATTGTAAAACATTTGATAGGTTGTTTTGGTCATTCTTAAATCCCTCAGCCAATGTCCATCATCAAAGTGAACATCTGTGAACCCTCCCGTTTTTGCCAGAATTCTCCCATATTTTACCATTGTATCCCGCTATCATCCCGTTTAAGTATTTTCCTGTATTTTTCCCATATTTTTAAACTTTCTATAATAAAGTGTAAGTAACGCTAACACTGAGCTAATCTCAAATGTGATATAATTGCGAAAGCTGTTCAAGATAATTATGCTTTCGCTTAATTTAGGCTTGAAAGCACTTTGAAATTAATATAAAAATGGCTGCATTCCCTTCCTTTCCATTAAAGCCATACATCGTCACCCTTCCTATGCAACCTCTGAATCAGTCAATTCATGTAACTGTGCCACTTTGGGATTTGGGTGTAAGTTTAAACAGATAAATTCACATAATAATATGTAAATGTCTGTATTTGCGTGTTTTATCTTAAAGGGCACCTAGGTTACCACTTTTTCCAGATTTAATATTAGTCTTTTATGTCTCCAGAATGTGTCTGTAAAGTTTCAGCTCAAAACACCCATCAGATTTTTTATTATACCTTTTAGAAGTTTGTATTTTGTAGCATTTAGCATCAGCTAGCGGTTTTTGTGTACTGCGCCTTTACGGCTAGTCCTTCACGGCCACCGTTTCCACGTGCCTGGCAGCAGCTACCTCGGCTGCGCCAGACAACAGACAAACAAGAAGGAATAAGATCTCACGTAACGTTTGTAAGAAAAACTACAGTAAGAATCTTGCTAATAAGTATTTGATGTATGTTGTGGAGTTGCAAGGATGGGTCACGCACAATGTCATTACAAAGTTCGCGCACACACACACACACACACACACACACACACACACACACACACACACACACACACACACACACACACACACACACACACACACACACACACACACACACACACACAGTGCTATTAGCTTTGCACTGTTTTTGCATGCAAATGTGACAGGATACACGTTAATATCCACTGCTGTATGGATATCTGTTATGTTAATGTACAAAATAAACCTGATTAAACGTCCACAAACCGGGATTGAAGCGTCTTTTATAATTGTTCTGACATGCGGCTGTGTTGATGAAGTAAAGCTGAAGTAAATCGCTGTAATTTATTACAAACATGCACTGTTTTAAAACATTTTAAACTTGTAAAACTCACTCTTGATCACATTTGATGATGATTGATGATCCTAGCAAACTGAACAGACTTTTATTTATGGTTGCTTAGTTTGCGCACGTCCTGTGGTTGGTATGATTATACACGTTACTACGGAGACATGTTAATACGCAGCTGTCAATCAATTCGGTGGGCGGGGGGACCGCACTCCTACGTCAAGTTGCTGTCGATCTCAAAACCGCTCCAATTGGTCCATCATTTTTATGTTGTTAAATTGAAAAAAAAAGGACTGGGTGTGTTTAAATCACCCCAATATGACGGTCTATACACTATACCTACACATATGTCTGTCCAAACAGCTTGAAAAGTAGATTTTTCACCATAGGTGCTCTTTAAATGAGCATAAACGGTTATGAAAGTAATTGAATACTTTCGTTAAAGATCTGTGCATTCTTAAAGTGACACCGCTGTAATTAAAACAAAAAAGTGGATCAAAATAAGAGATTCATTTGCTATTCTACCAAATAACTATACATTGTAACTTTGATCAATATTTAAAATATACAGTGAATAAAAAGTGAATGAGGTTCCTAGATATCTAGCGGTGGAAAGAGTACTGAAAAACCATACTTTATATATATATATATATATATATATATATATATATATATATAAATAAAATAACATCCTTACAAAATACTGATGATCCAATGACAACAACAGTTAAACAAATGACAAAAAAAGGAAAAAAAAACACCAAACAAAAAACAAACAAGAAGATGCATTTCAGCTCACGTACACAAAAAGGGCTTTGAAAAATCATACTTAAGTAAAAGTACCATTATTTGCCCAAGAATGTAGTTCAAGTAGAGTAAAAGTATCTGTTGTAAATATTACTCAAAGTATGAGTAAAAAGTAGCCCTTTCAAAAGTACTCAAGAGTAGTGAGTATTACACTGTAAAAAGCTGATGCATTTACATAAGTTGGATGTGAGTAAACGTAACATTCTGTAGTGCATTTAGTGATTGCCCAGCAGGCACACAACATCATAAGATGTTAACATTAGATTAGATTTAGGTTGTGATGTCAGGTGACCAAAATTCAATGTCTAGCCAGTGTCTAAGGATGTAGTGACCAAAATCCAACATCTTAAACCAACCTCATATTCTCAAATATTGACATTTATTCGTCAGGCAACCAAAATCCAACATCTGATAGATGTCATAGTGGTAACGTCCACAAAACGTCAAGCTGTAACATCATTAGATGTTGATATTTGGTTGATTTTAGGTTGGACGTTGGGGTTATGATGTGATTTTTAGGTAGGACGTTGGGTGTAATGTCAAACCGATTTTCATTTCCAAACAAAATGCAACGTCCCCACAACGTTGGGGTACAACGTCAATCTGATGTCATGTTGTAGTACTGTAGTTTAAGGCCATTTTGGTCAGGTACAGTAAACACCCGTCATCTGTTCATCAGTGACATGCATCTAAACAGTCTCTAGGTCAATGCATGTGAAGATTTTGGACATCTTCTTGGACACTTTTAATGCTTCCAAACAGTTTGCCGCAATTATAAAGCGCCCATGTCTTGAGGTTGTTCAGTATGATGCGATTCACATTCCATGTGCAATTCGATTGAATCACAAGACTACTCCGCCAATCCCCATAGACAAGAAAAAATAGTGACTGCAGGTTGAAGGAAAGTAGTGGAGTAAAAGTACCGATTAGGGATGAACCGCTACCACTTGTTTACAAACCGATACAAGTACGAGTATTTTAATTTGTGTACTCGCCGATACCGAGTACCGATACCGATACTTCTTAGATTTGGTTTCAATGAAAGTGCAATTTGAAAGGTTTTATTTTTTGCCTGTAGCAAGGATGAACAAAAACCTTTAACAGAAGGCTGTTAACAAAAAAGACAATATCATCACTTGACATTTGTAAATGTTATCACAAAATGTAAACATAACCAGATAAAGGAAATGAAAAGTGGTGCATAGTTAACACACCAAACTTAACAACAAGTGAACAGAATTATCACTCATTAGCATTCAATTACACAACGTCCCAAAACAGCCTCCTGCTTAAAGTACACAATATTTAGACAATGTGCACTATTACAACTATTAAACAAATCAACTCACTATGTTGTTAAATGACTAATAACAACAATGTTGCAGCCTCTGAATTAGACTATGCATTTTTGGAGAAAGTGAGAAGGAGATTATTTTAATGAACAGAATCATCTCTGCATGCTCAGGTGTTAGCCTGTTTCTGCTTTCATTCACAATGTGTGAAACTGAGCTAAATAGCCTTTCACTGTCCACACTACTGCACGGTGCTGAGAGGTATTTGGTTGCCATTTTGGCCAGAGAAGGGAACCTCACTTTGTTAACCTCCCAGTACTGCAGTGGTTTGTCCTCACGGGCCATTGGGGGCTCCCCAAAATATGTCTCTAATTGTGCTGTAAAACCTACAGCTGATGGGCTCAGTGCTGCTGATGCTTGGTCATTTGCAATTTCATCAAAGATATTGTCTAAACTGCTGCTGGCCTGATCCCTGCATTTTCTGCTAGGTGGTTCATGCTGCTTATCCTCTTCTGAAGTCAGCCCCTGCAGCTCAATCATTAGGAACTCCTTGGCTTTTGCAGCAGTGTTGGTGTTTGAGAAAAAAACACCTTTATACCTAAAACATACAGTAACTTGCATGAAAACGTATTCAGCATTCACCTTAGTAAGAACAAGTGCGTGCACACACTGACACACACACACATAGGCCTACCTCAGGTCGAGTAAAGTTGCGACGCTGTAGAGGGGGTTTCCTTCAATATCGCCAAATCGCTTCTTGACGGCTTCAGCGAATGTTCCCTTCATAGTTTTGATGCCGTGGTCTTCCTCTATCTCTCGAGATAGAAATCTTAGCAACACCGTGATCGCTGGAATCACGTCTGCTGCCATAGCATCCGAAGAGCTTACTTTTTGTGTCAGTTCCATTGTCATGACATTGTCAGGGAGCTCCTATTAAGACCTGTATATGCCAAGCGCCCGTTTCTGTTCGGCCAGGGACTGGATCATGTAAAAAGTACTGTTCCAGCGAGTTTGGACATCTTGTTGGAGCCGTTTTATGGGCTGATTGATCTGCAACCTGAATGTCTTCGAGGCGGGCGTAGGCTAAAGCAGAATGTTTAAAATGCCCAATTATTCTGCGACCAATAGCCACAGCATCAGCAACACTTCTCTGAGAAAGGAGGCCCTCGTGAACCACTAGCTGGAGAGTATGAGCAGCACAAGACAGGCTAGGGAGTCCAGCATCAGCCATGGCTTTAATCATGTTTTTTGAATTATCTCGGAGCACAACATGGACAGAACTTTTTGGGATGCTCCAAGTCTGTAGCATATCTTCGAATATATTAGCTATAGCTTGGCTGGTGTGAGATCCCCGAAATGGCTTAGCTTGTAACGTGATGTGGTGAACCGTAAACACTTCGTCTATCCACTGAGCTGTCAAACTGAGGAGAGACATTGTGATTTTTCACTCCATCGTACACCTTCGGCAACATTATGTCTGTGATGTAAGATCGACTGGGAATGTCATACCTTGGCTCTAGCACGCCAAGGAGACGGCGAAAACCAACATTGTCTACAACCGAAAGTGGCTGGTCATCGAGCGCTATAAAGTGAGTAAGTGCCTCTGTTATTTTTATGGCCCGATTATTGTCTTTGGACATTTTCTCACACTTTTGCAAGACTAGCATTAGTGAACTCGGTGTACTTATCGCTATAGTGTGTCTTCAGGTGTTTAATCAAATTTCTGGTGTTAAATGATGTACTTTTCTTTCCGCCCCTTGACACCGTAGCAGAACATGTCTTACAAATTGCCTTACTCCTGTCTTCGTCCTTTACCTTAAAATGTTCCCAAATCGCTGACATTATTTGCTGTTCTCGGTGAAAATATACAGTCTGCTCTTAACGCCTCTCACACAAGGTTTTGGGGAGAATCTCCGAAGCCGAGTTTCCGGCTCATTGTTCCCCCCTAGACATTGAAGTCCGGTAGAACAACAAATCACATCCATGTGGTGAAATAATGTTGAGTGGTATCGGCGCGCGGTATCGGCGTTTTATATACGAGTACGAGTATTTTAATCGAGTATCGACCCGATACTGGTAACTGTATCGGTGCATCCCCAGTACCGATACTGCACTAAAAATGTACTCAAGGGAAAGTAAAAGTACACATTTTTAAAACTGACTACCATTTCTGAGAGAAACTACTCAATTACAGTAGTTTGAGTATTTGTAATTTGTTACTTTACACAACCGTAGGTATCCCATATATTTACATCCCAATGTTGACAGGTATGTTCAGTATTATTACCTCCAGAACTTGAGCTTTGTGTGTCTGCCAAAGTTGGCTTTTCCTGCAGAAGAATTTCTTTTTAACATTTGCTGTTAGTTTATCAGAAAGTGATTTTCTTTTCTTTGACTAGTTGCATGGAAACGGTGCTTTATTCAGAAATGTTTTATGTGATATTTCAATTTTGCGCATAAATTTAATTGGCATCTTCGGATGGAAACATGACGACTTCTGTTGCTGAAAAACCCGGAAATGTGAAAAGCATCTATAATGGCCTTAGTGTAGTGGCTGACCTGCTCCAAATAGGGTGCAATCAGGCGTTTCCACCTCATCCTCAGTCTTTAAAAAAAAGAGATCTTGGCCAACCAGAAAATTACTAAAGCCCTGGTCAAGAGGACTAGAGACTAATACACTGACACGACCACTTCAGACAAAAAGAAGCAACCCCCCCTCCATCGTCTCTTGTCCTATGAGTTGACTCTGGTGACAATAAAGGAATTATGTGACAGCTGGATGGCATTTCCTTCATCCTTCAGTTGTGAGATTTCTCTTCCCTCTTCATGCGTTTCGGTCTGCCGTGTGGAATGCGTTGATGTTTGGGAGTGAATGAAAGTCAGCATGCATTAGCAGGAGGTCTATAGACTCCCGAAGTCAAACACTGATCTGACCCCTGGCAGTTTGCTGTGATACTCCACTGAGAGCAAAGTTCAGAGGTCAACATGTGTAGGACAGATGAAAATATCAGTGTCAGCCTTGAGCTTCAGCCGTTGAAGGTGACAGGGGAGTTAAAGTGAAAAACTTGCCATCGTTTACTCACCCTCGTGTCCTTCCATTCCTGTAAGACTCATCTTTAAGGGATATTTCAGTTAAAGATGAAAATTTCCTCATCATTTAATCACACTCAAGCAGTTTTTAATGTTTATTCATTTCTTTCTTCTGTTGAACACAAAGATATTCTGACGAATGTTAGAAACCTGCAGACGAACATGTACATAGTAGGAACAAAAATACTATGTGTCAATGGCTGTTTTTTCCAATATTTTTCAGAATATCTTTTGTGTTCAACAGAAGAAAGATACTCAGGTTGGGTACTGTAAAGTTCCCGTGAAATTAAAATCATGTTTTGTTTATGTTATATCTTTTATATTAAATTTCCCATTAATTGTATTTTATTAACTTCTTCCCCCACCCCAACCCTAAACCCAACCATCACAGTAATGTAAAAACAGTAGTTGTACCGAGTATTATTTATGCTATCTATTAAATTACCCAATAAATTGTATTTTTAACGTCTACCCCCCACCCTCACCCTAAACCCAACAGTCACAGTACTGTAAAGTTATTAATCATTGTTATACAGTGTCATAAAAAATGCTGCTATCTTGATGTGCATATCGCACTTCTGGCCGGCCGCGTATCCGATCTAGACTTTACCCGAAAACAGTGACAAAATTCAAGTTTAGAAAATATAAATGGATCAATGAACTTTTTCACGTCACCTCATACTTCAGTTTCTCATCATGACCAATCAAATGCGTCGGTGCAATAGCCTAGTGGTTAGCGTGCCGACATATGGTGTGGTAGCACTTCAGGGCGTCCCGAGTTTGAATCCTGGATTTCCTGACCACCCCCCCTCTCTCTACCACTTCACTTTCTGTCTCATTACTGTCCTATCTAATAAAGAATAAATCTTTAAAAAAAAATAAAATAAAAATCTTGACCAATCAAATGCTCTCTAGTATATATGACATGCCCCGCCCCCTTCAAGACGATTCTCTTTGGCTGTTTCTCAATTCCAAAAATGCAGAGAACGAACTTGCGTTCTTGTGAAGACTCGTCTTGCCAGGTCACCTCGGAAGAACAAACTCGGGAGACCGTGAGAACACAGAAAGTGTCCTGTGAGGAATGAGATGCTGTGTTCTTCCTGATGGTCACATGACCTTCACACGTTTTTAACTGAAAATTATTGAACCATTTCTGGGACTTCTAGAGCGAGTTGGGTGCTCAAGTCTGCATCGGTGGGTTGATGCTAGATCGGATATGCGCTCTTGAGTTTTGAACTGAAATTTGGCAGTTGATAATGACGTTACACGAGAACACGAGGACACAAGATCGCTGAAGAACGCATATTGAGAAACAGCCATTTACTTTTCATTTAATGTGCTTGAGCTCAATCACTCTCACTGGCAGAGCTGTGATAAAAGTGGCTGTTTTTTTAAAGGGGAGGAGCTTCTCTACGTCCCATCCTCTCTTCATTTTTCAATTGAGATGATTTCAAACATCGAATAAAAAACCACGGGACCTTTAAGAACCCAGTGGCAAAAAATCTGATTGAGTACAAAAACAATTCGTATCAAACTGATTAAAATAAATCTGTATTTGTGTTCCAAACATTGATGTCTCATGGGTTTGAAATGTAATGAGAGTAAGTTAATAATGACACATTTGTCATTTGTGAGTGATTTAGCTATTTGAAGTGATGGCTCACTCGTAAATAGTAATCACTTTGTTACTTAGTAGCCTCCAACTGCATAAGACGTTTGTTCATGTTCAAAACACAAATGAAAATATTTTAGTAATCTAGATCCCAACGATTTTTGTCCTTTCTTTAAAAGTCTGAAGTGAAGAAAACACCTGCTCCTCTTTTTCCTCTGCCCTGCTCTCTCTAGCTTTGTTCTCTGGTATGCTGCCATTTAATTAAAGCTCAGGTCTTTTAGACTGGAAAAATGAAAGCCTGCCTGGGACTCTGTGAGGTATGGAGGAATGTGAACGAGCTTTACTAGGAAATCTCACAGTGTTGTACTATATTGTCACTATTACAAATGTCTGTTGTGACAACCTGTACTGCACTGACTGAACATGTTTAACCTATGCAACTCTTAAGATCAGAAATAATATAGTACATATGCATTTAAATAACTGTAAAGACTCTCAACCACAGAACTGAAGAGATGAAGCAGAGTTTTCACTTACAGCATAAATAAAGTACAAATAGATGTAACAGGAGAAAGATATTATGACAATGTTGATACCAGAGTGTAGTTATAGTATCTACCAGCAGGGGCCAACAGGTCATGCTAATGATCATGTCTTTAATAGCTTGAGTATATAAATGTTTATGGAGAGGCCACATACAAACTCACTGATTGTTTACAAGTTAATAATTCATAAATATGTATATGAAACAGTGAGTTTGTATGCAGAAGTTCCACATATGTAGTATATTTTCATGCACAGCCCAATTATTTTGCTTCATAAGACCTTAATAAGACAATATTGTCAGGAACCATTGGCAATAACTTTGCTTTGACAGTTTTCATTTATTTATTAATTAAATGTTTTTGACTCTCAACACTTCAAAATTCCTAGAATGTTTCAGCCCAAATTTGGTTAAAATATGGACAAAACCAACTGAATTTTTAACCCAAAGTTAGTTTAGCTTTTATCTAAATTTGGGATGAAACAATTTTAGTGTGAAATTATAACTGTCGACATCAGTGTTGGGGGTAATGCATTACAGGTAACGGGAGTTACTTAATAATATTACTTTTCTAAGTAACGAGTAAAGTATTTCATTACTTTAAAATATTAAGTAATAATATTTGAGTTACTATTTTAGAAATTATTTGCTGAATTAAAAATTAGTGTAATTACGTTAAATCACACTCAATGTGAAAATGAGCTCCCCAGAAGAGACAGAAACCAAGATGGCAGAGCCATTTCTGTGATGGAATAGAAGTATTCTCAATATTTTGAACACATGGGAGAAAATGAGATATAGTCTCAATGAACAGTTTTTTACTGAACTAATAAGACAAAAATACAAAAGTAGCAAACACATTGTGTTCAACTTTCATTAATCTGTATATACGTCTAACCTATCTCTTATATACCTATATAATCTAACCTATTTCCTGTTTTACATGTTTTTTTTTCTATGGCTTCAGAGAATCCAAAAGAGCCACATATTGATAAATAATGTTTCGGCAGCTGTTTTAACATAAGATATGGTTGAATTGCCTCATGTTACAGTTATGAAGTTTGACAACAAGAAGGAAATGTTCATGGGCCAATGACATCACCACATTGAAATGGTCTATAGCGTCAGGAAGTGCACGGAAGGTAACATTATTCAAATTTAATTTTCTCGTTAGTGTGTCGTTAATTGCAGAGCTCCTCTAATTAAAAAAGAAAGAAAGAAAAAACCCTGCAAGTTCTGAAAAAGATCAAGCCTCAGGCAGGTATGAAAAAGTAATTAAAAAGTAATGTATTGCATTACTTTCCATGAATTGTAACTAAATTGAAACTAGTTACTTTTTGGGGGAGTAACTCAATAGTGTAATGCATTACTTTCAAAAGTAATTTTCCCCAACACTGGTCGATTTGCATGTTACAAATCCCTAAGGAAAACTAAATCTAAAAATCTTTTGTTCCTTTAAATAACAAAGTCACTGACATCTTGGATGGCCTGGGGCTTTACAGTGGCCTGCATATTACAGTTACAAACTAAAAAAAACTAGACAAACTTTGTGTTGACTTGTGAATAGCCAGAAAGAAAGGCCCATCACCGCTACAGTATAAAGTAGCAGAAAGTATGTGAGAGCCCAATGCAGGAATGCAAAAAAGCAATGCAGTTAAACACCAGCATTTTACTTTACTCTTAAACCTAACCCCAAGTAATAACAACAACACACATTGACCGCTCCGTGAGTGTGTAGGAACAGCTGATGGTGGCCATAGCAACAAACAGTAGAGGATCACTAGTTCAGAAACGCATTTAAATCCAACCCAGGCTAATTCTGAAAACGTAGTCCCGTGGAAGTTACTGGAGACCGCAAATTTTGCAGCCGTATGTTTCATTTTTAAAGCGAACACTATGGGGCGGTATGGGGCGCTGTTCCTTTTGCCGCTTACCGGCTGACCGCTTACCTCCGTGTGGAGGCCTTTCCCGCCGCAACCAGTTTGTCCTGTTAGTTCATCGTGTACGTCGGTGGACTTGAGACACAGAGAGAAGTTGACCATGACGACGGCGACCGGGTTCAAGTCCGGGGAAGAGCGGTTCCAGAAATCAGATAAGACCAAAACAGAATCCAAAAAAATAAAATGAATGAGTGGCCAACAGGGTGAGAATGTGGTAAAATACGAAAACATGGTAAAAATCAGACGAGGGGTCTGGACGGCTTTTGTAAACCATTGGTTGCGTTTAGGAAAGTATGTGGGTGGGCGGGTCAATCGGTAAAATTGGTTGGGTTTAGGGAAGGAGGAGGAGGGGTCAGTCGATTGGCCGGTCGCCCAGTCAATCATTCAGTCAGACAGACAGACAGAAGGTCAGTTGACAGCGGCCTCTGGTGGGTTTACGTGAGAACAGCAGTTTTCACAAGTTTTAAGCAGTTTTCAGAACCGCGAGAGACATTTGAGATACGATAAAGTGCACGCAACCTCTTGTGGATTCACGAAAACAAAAACTGCAAAAATATCTACCTCCCGGGAAGTATTTTGTGGTCTCCAGAATCGTCCACGGGACTACATTGTCAGAATGAGCCTGGATTGTTTAAATCAGTAAAGGAAGAAGCACGCGTCATGTTTTTAACGTGGTTTTGGACGCGATATTTGGACAGCCCCATACAGATTTAACCTGAGAGATAAAGTACAAGCACTGATCTATAATAGATACGTGATTACAACTTATAACACACAATTAAACACATATTTTGCAAACTGCACAAAACGAGGCAACAATTTTAATTACACTTACATGTTATGATCCGGAGGAAGAAGAAACTGGTCCGTTTGAACTGTAAAAGTTACTGACAAAGTCCCTGTCAAAGTCTGACAAAGTCCCATACATAATAGTCTCTGCTGCTCCTTAAATAGCAAACAGCTGGTGAATCCCGCGTTGCAGCGAAGGTTATTATCAAAAATCAGAAAAAATGACAGGAACAAACACAGCACTAGGTTGGCTATACTGTGGTATTGTTGTGAAAATGAACTTTGACCCTTTATTCCCCTCAGCCGAATCTCCATCTGTCAGTGATCGTCCCGTAATCCCCTGCGCCTTCGCTAGTGTGTGGAGGGAAAGCGCGTGGACATTTTACCGGAACTGGAACTATATATTTGGTGATGTACCGTATCGAGGTCAATGCGATTAATTAAAAGATCCGAACCCATCTTGATTCATTTATTTGACTCAGAGTCGACTATTTCGTTAAAGAATCAATAGTATTAAACAAGCTGCACTTTTAGATTTAAACAACAGCTGGATGTTTTCATTCACTTAAAGCTGTGTTACACACTGCATGGAAGCTCATTTTCAAAAACCCATAATAGGGGCTCTTTAAGGCAGAAAAAAAGTATAAGGTAATTTCCCCACATAAAATTTCACCACTTTTTTTATACTAATAAGTAATTTAGTACCATTTTAACGTTGTATATTTTCTGTGGGAAAGACATTACTAAAGCCAAAGTCTTTGTCCTACAGAATAATTGAAGACAATACGGCCACAAAAGGTGAGTAAATCAAATAATTTTCACCTCAGCTATTTTAACGACAAAACGATGCAGTGTAAAGGCGCTGAAATGAGGGTCCCTATTAATGACAGATCACCTATTCGATGGTACTGAGTATGATAGACAGGACTGCACACGCCACTGCACTGCCCTCACTCAACACCAAACACACACACACACACACACACACACACACACACACACACACAGTCAGTCAGTCAGTCAGTGCACTGCCCTCTCTGAACTGAGCTCAGCACGGAGACAGAGAGCGAAAGAGAAGGTGCCCACCGAGCCGCATTTCTGCTTGCTATTGTGTACTGCACACTGAAAAGAAACTGGAACAACTTTTCTTATATTGAATTACTCCAGATGTCCGTGAATTACAGTCCAGTCAGCTCTGAGTGGACATTTTGAACTTTTTTAAGAGTGTTTAGTGTGCGGCACAGGTGAAGATGGCGAGGGAACCGTCAGGACGAGCGTCGCGCGCACCGGTGCTCGTGTTTCTGCCGTTTCTGCTGCTCACCGGAACTTTAACGGCGCAAGAGTTGCCCATCAACGGCGTGAACGGATTCAGCTTGCACCCTCCGTACTTCAATCTAGCAGAGGGGACGAAAATCACAGCCACAGCAACCTGCGGAGTGGACGAGAACGAGCAGCCGATCCAGGACCTGTACTGCAAACTGGTCGGGGGGCCCGTGTCAGGGGACCCGAGTCAGACTATTCAGGTAAAGATGAGGAAAATACTGCGCTTTATAATTACTGACAGGTGCTAATTAAAGGCTTGTTTCAATTTTAGTTCATTGCAATGTTGGATAATATTTGACTTTGTGAAATGTATCGTTTCTCTGCATAAAGATGGTGGCACTATAATACATTTTGCTTTCCATGAAGGAGCTAGCATGGCGCATCAAAATTCTCATTATCCAATTTTATTTACCTTATTAGATTGATTATAATAGTGAAGTCTAAAATATGGTTAGATTTAATTTTATTATTATTATTTTTACTTTTATTGTGCAATTGCTTTATGCTTGAGGAACTGTGCAAAATGTGGATCTCTTTCAAAGAGCACCTGCTTTAGGTGAAAATGCCAAAGTTCCCTATAAAGCACTATAATGCCTCATAGGAGACCCCTACTAAGACTTCATTAACAGGGCACGACTCAACTTGTTGGCGAGTGTGTGAAATGTTTAACATTGTAAAGAGAAAAACGCAACCCCCGTGTTGCACTGCTACTGGGATTTTCCCTGAGGAATGTGTGGCATTTCGTAGAAGACCTTGAGGGAGACGCTCACACCCACACACACACACAGAGATTTGCACCACACTTCAAAGAATATTTGATGAAAATGTTGCTAGCTCATTGATTTTCGCGGACACGTCCTAAAGTTTTTTTTAAGACAGGACATCAGACAGCTCATTATTTATGCTCATTAAATACATCGCATAATAAGCGTCCTGCAACAAACTATATGGAAAAAACTTGTTAAACTGCTGTTATTTTATGTTTTAATGTAATTTTGTATGTTCTCAGGTTAATTCAGCCATATAAAATATACATTTAAACCATGTACTGCACTAAAACTGTGGTTGAATTATTAATAAACAATACATTTACTGCAAAATTGTTTTTGATGCACTGATTCTAAATTGAAATATTTATAATAATATTATAATAGTAATATAATAATTGATAATAATATTTTTGTAATTGGTATTTTGACAAACTGGTAGCCATAGTAAGTGAATTGAAATGTAAAGGACTAGATTAATTGCTAGTCAAAGGAAATCTTATCAGCTGGTGAAACCTTCAAACAAGGGTGGTCAGCATGATGTTTTGGAGTCTGCTTCTGTTAGTTTATTTAGGACATTATTAATGGGTTCATTTCCTAGCCAAGTGCAAATAGCTGGAAACATTACAAATTTAAAAAAAATGTATGGGTTGATAAGGAATGGAGGGAATTACTTGGTTTCTTCCAGTGTTTTCAGTAAAAATCCTGCACTGTAAAGCCCTATAAATCCTCAGTGTTCACTAACAACAGGGGCCTGTTTTTATTTTTGCTAATCACAGTTTCAAAGGATTAATGCTTTATTCAGCATAATCAAGTTTTGCTTTGTCTACTCTGTGCAGCTTTTTCAGACATACTTTATTATCAGCTTATCAGGTAAAATATATTTTCTTGTCCTTCAGTGTGTCTAATCAGAAATTAGTGGACGAAAGTAAAACAAAACAGAATATCTCCAAGAAAGAATCACATTTGAAAATTGCGATGTTTTATTAAATGAATTATGCTAATGAGGTCATGGCGCAAACTAAATTACAACATCTGATTCAGATTAATTCTGTGCTGAAATACATCTCACAACTGTTTACAGTGATCTTATTGACCTTAGAGTGGTTCTTTTCTATTGGAACATTTCAGTTAGTCTGAATAGAAAAGTAGATCACCACCTAAGGCTTCCTTTAGCAGAGTTTTATCTAGTAGCCGAGGCGTCTCAAGGCCAGGATTAAAGGAGAAGGTATACAGGTCAACTTGGATGTTTTAGAGATAAGTCTACCCAAGCCTGATCATGTGACTTATTAAAGTGTTCTGCATTTAAAAGGTCTAATTTAATAAACTTAAATTTATTAAACTAAATTAGTGTGAGAGCATAATCTCATGAAAAGTGCTGATATGAGTGGACATTTCTGCAAAAATATTAATGTCAGTGTGCAAATTCAGCAGCTCATTTTTATAATATCTAAGCATAAAGTAGAGTAAACGAGTAAAGCTGATGAACAGGGATCTCACGGGTCATTTCATTTCTGGATTATCATGGAATTTTAATAGGTCTATTCCAGGCATTGAATATCAGGGATGTTTGCTTAAGTAATGGAATAGTGCTTATTGTTTTACTTTCCATATGTCAAAATGTAACTATTTAAAATGTGTTTTGCCTATTGTTATGGCAGGACTATATTTCAGTGTCATTTTACTCTTTTATTTAACACTTACCAGCCAGTTAACCATTGCAAATATTACAGAATAATGTACATTTCAAGATTTTTGGCTTACAAAATAACCAGTAGTTGACGGAAAGCTTCAGCCTTCACAAGCTTTAAACTTTTCTTTATTTCTGAGAGTCCCGCTGCACTCTCAGAAATAAAGGTACAAAACCTGTCACTGGGGTGGTACCTTTTTAAAAGGTTCAGTTTTGCTAACTGGCCTATAAAGGTACATATTAATATCTAAAAAGTACAAATGTGTACCTCACAGTTCCTTAAAAGTACAAAAGTAAACATTTAAGGTACAAAAGTGTACATTAACGGTACTAATGTCCACCTGTATGGTACAAAACTGTACTTTTTGAAAAAGTACCACCCCGGTGACAAATTTTACCTTTATTTCTTAGAATGTGGTCATACAGCTCAAAAAGTCCTATAAAGGTAGCTATAGCTAGTAACAATTAAAGTGTTTTTATTAAAGTTTAGCCTGTTTATTGGTAGCAAATGTGGTCACTGACAGAATAAAAAATGTAGCTAATAAGGTTTTATGCATGACTGTTAAGTTTGTTAGACTTCAGTTCATTATAGGTCATGAAATTCATCTTTTAAGTCAGGAAAAGTCAGGGAGTTTGACAATTGACTCAGAGTCTGAACCCTGGATGATAATGAGGTGCATATAACAGATTAGTAGCACATGTAATAAAATGGATGTTAAATTATTGCGCAATGTCAGTACACTGTAAAAACTGAAGAAGTTGACTCAACTTAAAATTGTAGGACAACTTGCTGCACAGCTTTTTTTTTTGAGTTGTCTCAACTTTTAACCCAAGGACTGGACTTGACTCTATTTAAGTCAACTATTGAGCTCTGCAGCAAGTTTCCCTACAACCTTAAGTTTTTTTTTTTACTTTTTTTACAGTGAAAACTGAGTACCGCAAAGAATAGACAATCATATTGCATGTTTAACTCTTGTGTATTGTTCAAAATTACAAGATTACAATAATAATAGTAATTCCTTACATTTATATAGCGCTTTTCTGGACACTCAACGTGCTTTACCCATTGGGTAAAGGCAGCCATATTGCGCCAGACCGCACATCAGCTGATTGGTGTAGAGGAGACAGAATGACCCCTACTCTTTTTCAAAGGACATCCTGGGAATTTTAACGACCACAGAGAATTAGGACCTTAGTTTAACGTCATCCAAATGACGGCGCTCACTGAGCAGTATAGTGTCCCCATCAATATAGTGGAGCATTAGGACCCACATAGATTGCAGGTTGAGATCCCCCTGCTGGCCTTACTAACACCACTTCCAAGTTTGACCTCTTCCCAACAGCACACAAAGGTTAATGTAATGTAATGTTTTTATACAAAAAGTTATACTAAAACCTACAAATATGCAGCAAGGTCATCCTAACTTTACACTCTTTAGTAAATACTGAAAGCAGTATTTCTGTTGCACATGACAGCCACTTAATCTGTTTGACACTTAAAACTACTTTATCGGTTCTTAAAAAGTAATAAATCTTAAAGCCGTGTCTTCCTGTGTCATCAGGGCCAGTACTGTGACATCTGCTCTTCGCAAGACACGAACCGAGCACATCCCATCAGCAACGCCATCGATGGCACCGAACGTTGGTGGCAAAGCCCTCCTCTCTCCCGCAGTGCCAAACACAACCAGGTCAACGTCACCCTGGACCTGGGACAGGTAAGTTACTGGCGCATTCCTTACATTGTCTAATCACACCCACATGCACATATCTTGTTCAGAATATTCAGCGTACAGTAGAGTCATCTGATCCTCAGCTTCAGCGGGCGCTTTTGTGGATTGCACATGAGTGTAGAATTTCAAGGGTGGAACCCAAGTTGAATCTCATCCATTCATACTTGAGTTTAGAGTATCTGGAGGTCATTTTTTAATTTCTTTGAACACTTCATGTCTTAGTTGTGTGTATCTATGATTGTTTTTACAGCAGAGAAGTCAGGGGGCATTTACTTTCTATAAACTAATGGCAAATAAACATTACTCAGACTCTCCCACACATCATCTCCTCCTGAAGTCCTCCAGGAATCCCAGTGGCTTCTACATAAGCAGTCAGCGGTACTTCGTGCTGCACAAATAGGAGTGGGAGGAAGAGAAGTAGCTTAACATCAACAGAAGTTTCTCATTGACATCAGTTCACTTTCAGACAGAGTGGAGTTTAATTTCTCAAAAAGTGATCAGTCTACACCGTAATAATAATGCTGGGTTACACACAATCAGGCTGTGTTGGGACAACATGAAGGAATTAAGTTAACTTATAACATTTATAACAGATTTAAGTGGATTAAACATGAATTAAGTTGTTGCAAAAAAACCTCAATAATTGTGTTGTGAAGTTTATTTATGAACTATTTTCGAGAGAACACGTGCTTATATGATTGATCACGGCTAGTCCCACATTAGCCAATTCACGATTCACCAATCAGATGATTTCCATGTCACCATAAATAACCACAGCCATCTGCGTTTTGAAGAATCCCCCCTTCCACCCCTACTCCTCCTCTTTTCCTAGATGGGCGGCACGGTGGTCCGGTGGTTAGCACTGTTGCCTCACAGCAAGAATGTCACTGGTTTTAGTCCTTAACAAGCTAGTCGACGTTTCTGTGTGGAGTTTGCATGTTCTCCCCATGCTTGCGTGGGTTTCCCTCGGGTCCTCCGGTTTTCTCCCACAGTCCAAAAAACATGCGACTTAAGTTAATTGACTAATCCAAATCAGCACCATAGACATGCTCCTAGTAAGTAGTTGTCTCTTTATTGCAATCCCTAATTGTTCATTAGCTACAACAGCAGGGGAGTTCTCGAGATCTACCTGAGCTCAAACTCCCCTCTCACCCTGCAAACAGGAGGGAGCCCTGGGCTCGAGGATCTTATAAGCTCAGGGCTCTCCAGGGACAGCATGCCAAACTACCTTTACATCAATCATCAGTGTGAACTCTTGAAATAAGTAGTTTTAACAAACAGCAAACATCATTTTAAAGGGTCACGAAACACCAAAACACTTTTTTTGAGCTGTTGACAGTCATATATGTGTCCCACGCTGCTATAAACACTATTAGGACACATATATTGCACTAAAAAGTGAAAATTGGTTGTTTTTGCGTCATTTTGAGCAAATTCGTTCTTCCGGTTTGAAACGAATTTTTGAAGCTACGTCACGGCCATGAGATGCTTGCGTGTAAATCCAGTGTGGAGAGTGGCTGTCTGTACCTGCGAGAACATTGTGACGTCTCTGAGGGTGCTGCATTAATTCATGAGAAAGACTTTGTTCAAACCAATCAGCGCGCTCTATTGTGTATGAAGTGCAACTTCATTAATAGACACGGGTCGTCAGTGTTGCATTTATTAGTGTGCTGCGTTTATTAATGTGCTGCAAGAAAGGTTTTGTTTTCATTTCCCCAGCTGGACTCACGTGTGGATTACAGTGCACGTGACAGAAATGCGTTTGTAAGGAACATTTTTTACCCGAGAGCTTTTCGCATCTGGAAATTATGAAATCCAGATTTGCTGCTCGTCTCCTATTAAAAAAAAATCACGGCTCCAGTTTGATTGTCCTGTCTCTACAGATTTGGTAAGTGTGAGTGCAGTGCCCTTTGTTTGTTCGTTCAGATGGCAAAGTTAGTTTGTATCGTCAGCAGTGCTCTTTCAGTTTTTAAAGACATAGCATAGTCATAATGATTTAGTTACTAAGTTTACAGTATGCTAATATCACTGCAATGTTATAGTACAATATTATAGACTGAAAGATCCGCTGTAAATGCTGCTCTCCGAATGTAAACATGTTAACACAATCAAATTATTCCCGTCGTGCAGGATTTTCGCTGCATTTTGTGACAGGATAGTCTATATACACACGGCTTTCTGACGCTACCTACCGAGTCATTTAAGTTACAGAAAAATGCGAAGGATTTTTTCTTCCATTCGCTGCGCGGTATCAAACATACCATTAAAACTCCACTCTCCAGCAGTTCCTCACTTTCAATATCTCGTTTGTCATGGGCGACATGCAGGAAATGTTCCTGAATAAAAAGTGAAAGTGCCAAACTGCAGTTAAAGTCGACAAATTAATAATTTGGCAAGTAATTCGATTACTGATGTCCATGTAAACAGTCACTGTCTTTTTTCCCTGTGTCTGCGTGCCTAAACGGAAACTCCCATATTTGCCAATCCTTCCCTCTTTCCCTCCCCCGACACTCCCAGAGCTGGACACGCCCACTTTCCTGACTTTTTCCAAACTAGAGGTGTGAAAACACCCCGCTGAGACAAGGGGGTTTCATGGCCCTTTAAGTGTACAGACAATTGTTATGTAATGCTTGGTTCAATGTTTTATTTGATGAATGTTTTACAATCTGCACACAGTAAAAAAAAAACTCATTTTATTCTCTATTTGATGTTTGTTTATTACATATTATATTAGTTCTTTCAGCTATCAATGAATATTCGCCCTCAGCTGTATTTGATATTTATTAAATTCATTTTACACACTCAAATGATGAAAAAACTAATATAGAACTTGGGGAAACATCTGTAAGTTTGTATAATATTATATAAATGTGACCTTGGACCACAAATAAGGGATAAGTGTCAGATGAAATCATCCGATATGTGAATAAATGAGCTTTGCATTGATGTAGGGTTTATTAGCATTGGACAACATTTGGCTGAGATAAAACCATTTGAATATCTGGAATTGGAGGGTTCGAAAGAGTCTAAGTGTGAAGGAAAATCACCGTTAAAGGCACAAATTAAGATGCTTGATTGAGCTTTAGTATATTTACAGTAGAGAGAGTTCTAATGATTTTTGGCATAAAAAATTTATCATTTTGACCCATACAATGTATTTTTGACTATTGCCAAAATATAGCTGTATTTTTGTGGTCCAGAGTCACAAATATGTAAATTTATAATTATTTATTAATTTTGGTATTTTGAAAATTTATGTGAGCAGAAAAAGTCAACAAAGTAAAAAGAAAGAGTTGATATTAGTACCGAAATCGGTAGCCTTAAACAACAGGTTTGTTGTAGTGTTTTTATAGTGTTACAGTATATAGTTAGGTGACACGGTGGCTCAGTGATTAGCACTGTCGCCTCACAGCAAGCTGGTTCGAGTCCCGGCTGGACCAGTTTGCGTTTATGTATGGAGTTTGCATGTTCTCCCCGTGTTTGCGTGGGTTTTCTCCGGGTGCTCTGTTTTTCCCCACAGTCCAAAGACATGTGGTACATGTTAATTGAATAAACTAAATTGGCTGTAGTGTATGCGTGTGAATTAGTGTGTATGGAGCTGGAAGGGCATCCTCTGTGTAAAACATATGCTGGATAAGTTGGCGGTTCATTCCGCTGTGCCGAAGGAAAATTAATGAATGAATGAATGTATATGGTCATTACATAAAAAAAAAACACAGAGAGCCCATTGGGCAGTCATAATAAAGAATTTCAGAGGGCAATTAATTATTTTATTTATTCATTTATTTATTCATTGCATAAAATGCAACCCTGTGATGGAAAGTAGAAGTTTCAGCATTGTGATTGCTGTCACCTTGAACCTTGAAGTGGGCCAAAAAGACCATAATAAAAGATAAAAGCTATTTTTAATTTAGATTTTTCTTTCTTTCTTAATATTAGGTCTTTAAAATTCATTCATTTTTTTTCCGGCTTAGTCACTTTATTAATCTGGGGTCGCCACAGTGGAATGAACCGCCAACATATCCAGCATATGTTTTATACAGCGGATGCCCTTTTAGCTGCAACCCATCACTGGGAAACGGTCTTTAAAATGACACTGTGAATTAGGGTTGGGCAGATAAACGATAATATAATGAATTGCGATAAAATTGATGTCCATAACAATGATAAGCTCTGGACTTTTTTACTCTATACTGATCTAAGAGCCAATTACACAGCAGAAATGTACAACAATTGGAATATAAAAGTGTGTTGATATTAGAGAGGTACTGAATTTTCGGCCACTGAGAATTTATTGGCCGAAAATGTTATGCCATTTAATGGACTCTCTCATTTTTGTGGCTTCAGTCATTGTTTGGGTAATCTTTCAAATCTGGAAGCATTAACAACTGATATTGAAATATATATCGTTATCGTTCAATATGGAAAAAGATTACATTTTTGCCATATCACCCAGCCCTACTGTGAATTGGAAAGTCATTTTATTTTCTGCTCCAGACCAAATGGCTCAAAAGAATTTATATGACCTTTTATAAAGAAGTAAGTATACAATAGTAAACATCTGAAGTGGATCATCCCCTTTCATTAAAAGTTGTCCTGAAACTACTGAACAACACTCATTCCTGTCTTTGGACAATTTTGAAAAACATTTTTGATCCAAATGTTGATTATTGTGTATATATTATATATTTAGCTTGGTTTTATAGCTGTATATGTGTAATACACTGTGTAGTGCTGGTCTCATTCAGCTCAACATGGCTGTAATATGTGACAGACTAAGCCCTGTACAACCTACTTTGCTTTCTCTGATTCTCCCTCCCCCTCTCCCAGTCTGAATGGAAACAGAGAGCAGTGAGTGGCTTTGTATTATACTCAGTTCTTTTATGTAGCTGGTATTTTTGTCAGGACCACTTAAACCAGCTTGTAAAAACGCAATACCTAAAACTAATACAAGCGATACAAAAAATTTAAATGATGCCTCTAGCTAGGGTTCAAATAAGTTATCGAAAGGCCTTAAATTTGTGTCAAATCAAAATTTGCAATGTTTGTTTTTCTAGGGCACATTGTTATTCTTTAAGATGTTTTTTTAACCGTTTTGTTTTAATTGCCTTGTTAATTGTTTTGTCCTGTTAATAGTTTAGTTTTGTTTATCATTTAGTTTTGTTAATTGTTAATTTTGTTAATCGTTTTGTTTAGTTTTGTTAATCATTTTGTTTTGTTAATCGTTTTGTTTTGTTAATCTTTTTTTAAGCTTTTGTTTATCGTATTGTTAATCGTTTTGTTTTATTAATCATTTTGTTAAACGTTTTGTTTATCGTTTTGTTAATTGTTATGTTTTGTTCATCATTTGTTAATCGTTTTGTTTTTTTTGTTAAACGTTTTGTTTTGTTTATCGTTTGTTTTGTTAATCGTTTTTTGTTAATAGTTTTGTTTTGTCTTGTTAATCGTTTTGTTTATCGTTTTGTTAATCGTTTTGTTTTGTCTTGTTAATCATTTGGTTTGTCTTGTTAATCGTTTTGTTAATTGGTTTGTCTTGTTAATCGTTTTGTTAATTGTTTTGTTTTGTTAATTGTTTTGTTTTGTTTTGTTAATCGTTTTGTTAATCATTTGGTTAATCGTTTTGTTTTGTTAATCATTTGGTTAATCGTTTTGTTTTTAACAGATTCAGAGACTATTTTCTTATAGCCCGTTTTCACTGAGAGGTACAGTACGGTACAGGTCGCTACTAGTCACCTTTATCAAGCTTGCGTTTTCACTGCCAAAAGGGTACCCTTTTAGTGGGCGTGGTGTACGACAGAAAGTTTCAGGCGACGTCATTTTTACTCGAGGAAATG
This sequence comes from Danio kyathit, assembly GCA_903798195.1. Classification (NCBI taxonomy): domain Eukaryota; kingdom Metazoa; phylum Chordata; class Actinopteri; order Cypriniformes; family Danionidae; genus Danio; species Danio kyathit. The sequence goes on from LR812541.1 coordinate 16,749,593, forward strand.
TCTACAGTAAAGCTTTACGGGTCGTTCATATATCATACGAGAAGCACTTCTCTCAAAACAGATGTTTTATACAAATTAATACTTGTGTATAAATGTTCATTACTAACCTTTCTATGAACATGATTTGATTATAAATGCAGATCAATGATGAAGTGCGAAATAGCCTACTGTAATGTCTGCAATTAAATGAAATAAATAAATAAATAAATGCAACATATACAGTATGAACATACAGGCCCTTACAGTTGCCGCTATGTTATCAATTACAGAAAAACTACACACCATACATTTAGTCCTTATTTGGGTTCAAAAACAACAGGAAATATAGCCCACAGCCAGTGCAAACCTCTCATATGTGTCTGAAATCTTGAGCAGCACTTGTAGCTTCTTGTTAGAAAGTAATTCCGTCAATCTGAGTTCATATAAGTCCAAAAGGGGATGATAATAGTTAAACATGGCAGTTTGTTTATGTTTTAGGTTGCAGAAGCATCATTTGCTGCTGTTTTTCCTGACTTCTCCTTTTTTGTTCGCGCTTTACTCTCGCGTTTGTCTCTTTCTGACAGGATCGGATATCAGAGCGCTTCAATGATCACGAGCACGTTATTAATTTGAGCTCAAAAAGTTTGTTATTTCAAATATAGATGCGATCGCAAGGTCTCTGGACAAAGTGAAACCGCTCGCACCTTTAGACGGGCTCGTAAAACAACAACAGGACACGGCAGATTTTGTTCTTCTTGGCTTTGTGGCTGTTCATCAAGACGATGACAAGGTTTGTTTGAGCTCTGATCGACCATGGCTCGTTATTATATGTATATATTATTACGATGTAATGTCTCGGCTGTGTTTTTAAAAAAGGCGCTTCCTTTGTTTTCATTCTGGCTTGTTGTGCAAGTGAATGACGTATCTCTGTAAACCAATAGCATTCAGCTGTGCGTCTAGCTCCACCTTTTGGTACCCTTGGTACCCTTTGCAAAGGGTGACCAAAAAGTGGTACGGTATGGTTCAGTTCGGTTTGATACACCTTTTGACAGTGGAAACGACCATAAAAGCGTACCGAACCGTACTGCAGCGTACTGTACCACTCAGTGGAAATGATCCATTAACCACACCCCTCTTACCATTAGTTTGCTGTCAGAGAATGATGTGCAAAAAGAAAGCCCCATCCTACTCAACCTTAAATTTCCGTTGGAAGTACATCAACATACTGAAACAAAAGTCTTTGCAACTTCCGGTTCATGCAGACTTTAATCAAGTAAGTGATAAGTTTAAATGGGACGTTATGTGAATATCACATCTTTCTATCAGTCCATATGCATTGAGGCATCATTCATGCCAATAGCAGTGCAGGATGAGGATAGATGACACTCCAAAAAGTTGAAGATGGTTTGTTTAAAGACTAAGCAGGAGCTCAAATTAGTGATGCAGCTATATAGACTTCCTGTAACACAGGTACGAGGCTCATTCTGACCCCTCAGAGCAGATGAATTAGATTGGAATGTTAGTTACTCACTATCTGTCTCAACCTGCTTCAGGACACAACGACCCCTCTCTATCACTAGAGTATCTATTAGCAAAGTTCAAGTCTCTTTCCTTTTTCGCACTCTTTTATTGTTCGAAAGTTTTTTTTTTTTTTGTATATATATTTTTGTGTGAAATATTTTATAATTATTAGATCTTTGTTTTGTTTTAATCCAGAAAAAAATTCAAAATTTTTTTAATTATTCTATAATTATTGGGCCATTTTTATCTTTTGTTTTTTGTTTTGTTTTGACATTCTTTTTATCCAGAAAAGATAAAAATAATTATTTCTTCTGACTCCACTATATTTTTGTAAAAAATATAACTATTATTTATAACTATTTTTAAAATTATTTTATAATTAATAGGCAATTTTTATCTTTTGTGTTGTTTTTTGTTTTTTTGTTTTGTTTTGTCATTCTATTTATCCAGAGAAGATAAAACTATATATTTCCTCTGACTCCATAGCAATTGCTTTTGGCTGTTACAAGTAATTCTCAAAGAACTCTGCAGGTGTTAATTTTGGGTTTGGCGTCAGTTTTTTTTCAATGTGAATGCCCAGTTGATCATTTATATAAATGGATCATTTAATTAAAAGTTTTAATTAAAATATATTTATGATATTTGTATATATTGTTGTGTTAATTATTTTATAATTAGATTATTTAATCTTTTATTTTGTTAGTTAAACTATTTATCAATTGTATTATTACTTTAGGGGCGACACAGTGGCTCAGTGGTTAGCACTGTTGCCTCACAGCAAGAAGATCGCTGGTTCCAGTCCCGGCTGGCCAATTCGCAATTCTGTGTCGAGTTTGCATTTTCTCCCCGTGTTCGATTGGGTTTCCTCCACAGTCCAAAGACATGTGCTATAGGTGAATTGAATAAATTAAATTGGCTGTAGTGTACAGTTGAAGTCAGAATTATTAGCCCCCTTTTGAATTTTTTTTCTTTTTTAAATATTTCCCAAATTATGTTTAACAGAGCAGGGAAATTTTCACAGTATGTCTGATAATGTTTTTTCTTCTGAAGAAAGTCTTATTTTTTTTATTTCAGTTAGAATGAAGCAGTTTTTAATTTTTTTTTAAACACCATTTTAAGGTCAAAATTATTAGCCCCTTTAAGCTCATTTTTTTTTCGATAGTCTACAGAACAAACCATCCTTATACAATAACTTGCTTAATTACCCTAACCTGCCTAGTTAACCTAATTAACCTAGTTAAGCCTTTAAATGTCACTTTAAGCTGTATAGAAGTGTCTTGAAAACTATCTGGTCAAATATGATTTACTGTCATCATGGCAAAGATCAAATAAATCAGTTATTAGAAATGAGTTATTAAAACTATTATGATTAGAAATGTGTTCTAAAAATCTTCTCTCCATTAAACAGAAATTGCGGGAAAAAATAAACAGGGGTGCTAATAATTCAGGGGGGCTAATAATTCTGACTTCAACTGTATGTGTGTGAATGTGAGAGTGTATGAGTGTTTCCCAGTACTGGGTTGCAGCTGAAAGCGCATTCGCTGTGTAAAACACATGCTGGATAATTTGGAGGTTCGTTCCGCTGTGGCGACCCCTGATGAATAAAGAGACTAAGCTGAAAGAAAATTAATAAATTATTGCTTTACTTGTATTATTGCATTATTAATTGCTTTAATTCTTTTCCCCCAAAACATTTCCTCTGATTTCTCAGCAATTGCATTCGGCTGTTATTAGTAATTCTCAAACAACAGTGCAGGTGTTAACAGGAGCAAGTTGTAGGTTTGGTGTCAATAATTCAATTTATTAAAAGCATTTTATAATATCTTATAATCAATCAATGACTTGGGAGTAAATATTATTGCTGGAAAACACAACTTTTGCCCAGATTTCTTGCCCTGGTTTGCTGTCTGTACAAGTCAGTGCTAGCTGGCAAACTGATTTTACAGAAAATCACACAGTGATTGAACTGAAAGAAACAACCCGTTGTTGAGCCAAACCTGAGTCATTACGGTCTCCTGTAAATGAGAAAGCTGTCTGCTTTTTTTCTGTAAATTTGGCCAATAAAAAAAACTTTGTCTTTCACATATTCAAGTTTGCTGACATTGCCAGGGCAGGTTTTGCAGAAAATTGTGGTTGAGGCTTAGCATCAGTCTAATGAAAAAAAGCAAAAGCTTAGCTAAAAACACTTACCACACCTCTAAGCCAAAAACACTTTTCTGTTTTACCATCTAACCACTTCTAGATTCACTTGTATTGTAACTTCATTCACATGTCTGATCCTTCAGGCCACAGCAGTTTCATATCACCAAGAGTTTAACATTAGACTAAAAAGAAAACTTTGTGTTACTGCGAATAGCACATACAGTTGAGGTCAGAATTATTAGCCCACCTGTTAAATGTTAATTATTTTATATTTTTCCCCAATTTCTGCTTAATTTTTTCAAAACATTTCTAAACATAATTAATAACTCCTTTCTAATAACTGATTTCTTTTATCTTTGCAATAATGACAGTACATAATATTTTACTAGATATTTTTCAAGACACTTCTATACAGCTTAAAGTGCAATTTAAAGGTGTAACTACCTGCCGGTTATTAAACAGTCCACACTTCCCAAATACTGATCTCCATACATTTTATTTATTAATCACCATGAAAATTAAAATGATAAACAACCAAATGTTCCACACAAACACAACATAATCAAAAGGACATCAAAATAAACAAAATAATATACAAACAATATTTCCTTTACCGTTGGCCTGAAAACCAGCAGTAGAATAATCAGGAGCGTATAACATGTGTCTGCATTAAAATCTCACCATGCTGTCTATACCAGCTTTTGCAGGTTAAAATAATCAAGGAGGATCACGTGATCCCCGGACTCAATCCAACTGGAAACAAGGAAATTTGTAAAAAATAAACTTAAACCAATACACATTCAATAACAAGCAACCAAAATACAAGCTGACCAATCAGCGTCATCTACAAAAAAGCTTAACTAGGTTAATTAGGGTAATTAGGTAAGTCAATGTATAACAGTGGTTTGTTCTGCAGCCAATTAAAAAAATAGATATATTTGTTCTCTGTTAAACATAATTTGGGAAATATTTAGAAAATAATAAATTATTCACAAGAGGGCTAGTAATTTAGACTTCAAGTGTACAGTATAGGTTTGGTAAGTAACTGCTAATATATTTATCTAAGCTTAAAACTAGATGATTCATCACTTAAGCTCTTTTCTGAAGCATTCAGTCATCAGCCTGTAATCATACGTGTAGTAGAAGATCATGAATGGATCCAGTCCCATCAGGAAACTGGTCTAAATTATAGCTCACGCTGCATCAAAACAATAATCAAATCTGTCATGAAGACTTTCATCACTCTTTTAAAAGCACAGGGTTGTTTGTGTGTTATTTCTCCCTCTCAAACCTACATTACTCACACTCTGAAGTATATTGTTTTCAGGAGCATTGAAATCCCAATTCGAAATACCTAAAAATACCCTTCTTCAAGCCTTAGGAGGAATTCTGTGCCCTTTTCTGGGGCTCTTTGTGAAACAATAGTTAAAAAATAGACGATGTTTAATCCAGAACTCTGTGTGTTTGAGTGTATTGTGGGGGGGTTGAATGGGACTCAATGGGGGCTAAAGTGCCTCATTGTATGCCATGCGCAGAGATGGGCATGATGCCAGTCATGAGAACTAAAGCTTTCCTGTAATTGAGTAAGTACTGTGTTTATCCAATGTTAAGGCAGTACAACTTCAGTATTATTAATTACTAGCTAATCTTTTGGTCTCTAAAGCAGTCTTGTTCTTGGTTGGCATCAGTTTTTCTGCCTTTATACACAGATCATGTGATTACGCTAGCTTAAAAGCACAGGTCTGGAATGAGGGTAGGAAAATTAATTGATTAAGTTCAGTCGATTTATTACACACACTGACACTAGTTTTCCTGAGACGGTTATGCTTCGGGTACAAGATCTACCATGTCAAAGTATGTGTGTTTTCCATAGTCTCAGGTATGGGACGTCCCAGTGTGTGTGGCCTGCATACCTTGGCAAACAAAGATCTCATTGTGTAGTTCTCAGCATCTTCCATTGCGTTTCCCTCACTTTTTTCTCTCTACTGGAAAAGATGACACTGTTTATATCTGTCAGGTCTGTTGATCTGTATTCAGAATGAGCTGATAGGATTAATAAATGTCTGTTTTGAGATGTTCTTTCACTGATAGCAGGGCTCAACAATATGGTCTGTTGTTCTGAAAGTTTGGTGTTGTCTACCTTATTTATTACAATAACTCACTAGCTTTTTATGGTGAGATCAGTGACAATTTTGTACAGGGAAAGTAAAAATATGAGTCTTTGGCTCTCTACTAGGCCGTAGAAAATCGAAGTACTGAAAATTGAAAATAACTGGCTTAATTAAAAGTACAGTTACTTGCCAAAGATTTTGTAGTGCGAGTAAAAGTATCTGTTTTAAATATTACTTGAAGTATAAGTAAGATGTAGCCTTTCTAAAAGTAGTCAAGAGTAGTGAGCAGTGAGCATTACAATGTGAAAATTAATCCACCTTATACCATTTAAAACTGTAGCTTATATCAGTGCCAATTTCTTTTGAGGGTGTTTCTAAGTATAAGCAAAGTCCCTTTAAGGCAAGTAATTATTTACTTGGTGGCCATCTTTGAAATGCCTCTCGGGCAGTATGCTTGGGCATTCTGTCTGAATGAGGAAGCATCAAATTCTCCAAAACGGTTAGCCAATATGATTACATTACATATTTGGAATCACCAATAAAATTAAACATCAGCTGTCTCATAAGTTTTGTTTCTAAATGTCCGAATGAAACAAAATCTGCATATTTTTTGGCTGCCCTAACTAATGTGCATGCACACTCGAAAGGAACGAGATCACGACACCAACCTCATTTATGGCCGTGTTACAGATTAGCATCCTTTAAATAATGATTGTCTGATCGCGCTGCTCTTCTGAAGTAATCCACAACTTGGTCTTGATGGCGAATCTCCTCCAGAAATGAGAAGCAATCTGTAGTGATCAATGATTGGCTCCTGCACTAGTAAGCGGGGCTTCATTCGCCATATTGACCGTTACACTTTTCCCCATTCAAAACTATATGAGTGACATGTCTTGTGTATTCTATAGTCTTTGGTATAAGTTAAATTATTTACCATTCGTGGACTATAAAGGTAAAATGTGAGATTAACGTGAGAACACAGTACATTAATATATGCCCCTATAATAAGCTGACAGAAAGCAGGTTGATGCGTTTACGCTCAGAAATTTACAAGGCAAAAATCTAGCTGTGATGATATGTTAATGCTTCTTATGCTTTTTGCAGCAGTTGCAGCGCCGCAAACCTTGTCCAGCACTAATAGAATACATGCAATTTGTGCTTGTGTGTGAAAACGTAACAATCTGTAGTGCATTAAGTTATTACTATGCCTATTTCCCAAAATTGTTTAGACTTCATGTCACTAATGAGAGGATGTCAACCTTTTGTTGACAGGAAATAAAAACATCAGTGTGTATGTATTGAAAATGTACTGAAAAAATGTACTGAAAAACAGCGTTGATTCACTTGGCCTGAGCCGTGCCTGAGTCCACTAGATCCGTTCTGAGGTGCACCCAGCTTTGTGAGTTTATAAACTCCTCCAGAAATTATACCTGGATGATGGAAGCTTTCAGCGGTGCTTTCGACTGAGCCGAGCCCAGTTTGAGGAACTGCTGTCCGGTGTCGGCAGGAGCAGTTCCCCCTGGGACACTAACAACAGGCGCTATGTCATAATCACAGCCCTACAATAAATAGCTCCTGATTGATTAATGCAGCGCAAATGTCCACCAAAGTTCAGATTTTCTAACTCAAGCAATCGCGCAAAACACTCAACTCACGGTGCTCCATTCGCCTGAATCTCATCATTCACGGCACCTCATTCACGTGTATGGTGCCGCAGGAGGTCTATTCGCGTCTTTGCATTGACTTAACATGTAACAAGCCCTTCCCCTTCACACTCTGTTTCAAGGGCCAATGCGTAGGGGTACAAAAATAGAATTGGGATTGAACAATCTTCATTGAATGTAACGATTTTGCGTCTTTTGAAAGCTTTTAATGCCACACTGTACTTGTTTGCTGCATTTATAAAGTGTCTGTGTATTGAGGTCGGTCTGATTTGAATGGATGGGAATCATCTACTTACCCAATCTCCATAGACAAGAAAAAAAACATATAAAGTAGTGATCGCAAGTTTATGGAGAACAACACAGTAAAGCTGCGGCCACACTAGAGTTTGAGCTTGCGAAATTCTGTCATACGGCGCTGTGAAAAGAGGCAGGATTAAACAAGATGATTAGACATTTAAAAAAGTAAGCAATTGGTCCATATTTTACATTTCTGTACAGAGAGGTCATGTTATGCTGTTTGATTGGTCTCACACACTTAAGTGATGTGATTTCGCAAGTCAGAGTTCACCAAGCTTGAACTTTGCACCACAGTGAACTTGCCGCACGAGCTTGCGTTTCCGGTCTGATGCATTTGCATGCGTATGAATGGAAGTCTATGGGGAGAAAAGTCCAGTGTGACCGCAGCTTTAAAGTACCAATACAGCTCTAAAGATTTACTCAATGTACTCATTTTTAAAGCTACTTTAGTAAAGTACATATCATGAGAAAAATCTACTTAATTACAGTTATTTAAGTTTTTTTCATTCGTTAGTTTACATCACAGTAAGTCTTGAATCACTTATTTTTTACTTCATTTTTACATCTCTCCTCTTTTCAGTTCAAACTGAAGCTTTCTTGTTCCTGTTTGTCCAGTAATGTATACCCACTGACAGATGCACATGCATAGATGCACACTTGTTTCAACCGCACTTTTCAAGGTGTTTACCAAGCATTAAAATGGGTCCGTTAATGGGAGAGAGAAGAAACAACCTGCCCGTAACTGGAGGTAACCACGGAGACACAGGCACAATGAAAAACTATATGATCCACTCTTTCCTGTTAGTCGGTTTGAGCCAAAGTTGTGTTTCTCTTTAATACGAGCTGGCTTGAAATCCATGAGAGTGTCTTATGCCTGAGTGTGAACCATCCATTCCTGCTTGAGACTGCTGTTAATGGGATAATTCAGAAACCGCAGGGATCTGAACTGCTGGCCTAAATTCTTCAGAGCCCTCTACCTCAACTTTGGCCATCGATCACGACAGAGGTTTTGTCTGCGGCTTTTCTGTAGCTTCTTTCCCTCAGCATCCCTGTTGGCAGCGGCCCCTTTTAAATCCCAGATGCATATATCTTCACTGACACCAAACACACTGCTGACCTCTGCTCACCTCCTATTATTTATTATAGAGGCCATATTATATGCTTTTTCAGAATGGTATTTTTTTTCCCAGATGTCCACTTGTGATACTTGCAAAGAATTCTGGTGCCAAAAACAATATAACACAAACACAAGTAACTGTATTGTACAGTGTACCCACACTCTTGCTTTTACATCTGTGGTTTGGTTCATTGGTCTGGATTAAGGCAACAAATGATACATTGTAGCATTTTCCTGCCGTTTTTTTTACACCACACTATTTAATTTGGTCCTAACCAGTTGAACAGAACCAAAAAGCAGTCATGTGACAAAATCCACATCACTCATTGGCCAGATGTTATTGAATGTATTTCCTAAACTGCTAAAACAAACCGGCAGACACAAAATGTCACTTTTTACAATGGAGGGATGACTGCGGTGGCTGATTGTATCCCTGGTCATAGTATACTATATAGTTTGTATACATCACTTTAGACAAACTACATTTCGAGAATGAAGTGCGGCTGCGGCTGGAAAACAAAGTTTTAATGTATTGCAAATGGTGAGGCGCATCGCAAGTCGCGTTGCGTGAATTAATTTAGCTAAACCGCGACATGGTCATCTTCTAATATAATATTAAATGTTCTCTCTCTCTCTCTCTCTCTTTAAAATTGTTAAAAATATTTTTCCTCCACATCCCATAATGCTACTGCAGCTGGTTGATTAGTCCGAAAAGGCGCAGTACTTTTTGCAATTGGGTCTGTTCTAGTTTGGATCATGTTCTTCATGCTCTTCAAAGAGGTCTCCGTATGCTTTTTGGTCAGCTTTTGGTGCGCATTCGAGTGCGATTGTTACATTCACACCTGCCCAAACGAACCGCACCAAGAGGGAAAACAACTCCAGTGCGATTCAACCAAACTAAATAAGGCAGGTGTGAAAACACCCTTAATTACTCTTCAATGGAAGCCAATCTCTTTTGCAAAAACTTGTATACATCACAAATAAAACTTAATGACAAAAAGGCAAGACAATATTTTTTTTAATGTTGTCTTTACTTATTTTAATAAGCCAATCAGGTTTCAACTCAATTTTTTGAGTTATACAAAGGTGATATTTTTAGTCAGTTTGATTGATGTAAGTCGAGATGACTAGAAAAGTTCATTTGATTTAACTAAAAAATTAAAGGCAGATAGAATTTTAACAGTGTGCATTGATTGATTTTTTTCAGACAGTTTGAGAAAGGAAAATTAGGCAAAACTGCAGCGAAAACTGTATTTCACATGATCATGATGTCACATGATCATTCTTTAAAAATGATCAGTAATAATATATTTTGCAGTAATTTTTATGGACATTTAGAAAATATAGCAAAAGGTATGTCCAAATATTTATTGGAAACCAGGCTATACACTGCTTGTGGTAAGAATCATAATCATTTTTGTCAATATCGCAATTACAATTATTTTAAATAATTGTAAGTGGACTAAATGACCAAAACATTGATATTAAAAAATAATTACAATTATTTTTTATGTAAATAGGGTTACTATTACACCTATACATTTCAAAGATCATGAAACTTCACAATTCTTAATACCACAGGAAAAACTGAATAAAAACAAAGTAAACAAACAAACAAACAATCAAACAAACAAAAAGTCCTCAAAATTATTGGAAGTAATAGTAAAAAACTATAGAATAAAATATACAAATGAAACAAACTGTGCTTCGCTTTAAGAATTCAACTTGATCTATTATTATTAAAGTACGAGTTCTCTTTTCGCATTTTTTAAAATACACTTGAACACATCAAGCATGTCCATTGCAAAGTTTCACATGGTTTCACAGATTTTAAATGTATAATTTGGCTTTGTGGAGGTATGAATGCGGTGGGCTACTGGAAAGAAGGGAAAGATGTGATGCAGTAATCACATTATCTCAATTAGAGTTTATTTTATAATCATTGAAGACCTAAATTTAAATTAAAATAGAATTGCGATTAATTACCCATCCCTACAGTACTTCTGGTACAGTACCTTTAAGCGAAACTACATGTAAATGAACTGTTGTGATTGATAAAACTCAAAATGTTGTTCATAGGGCTAAACAAGTTGCTGAATACTGAATATAAAACTACAAACACACACACACACACACACACACACACACACACACACACACGCACACATATATATATATATATATATATATATATATATATATATATATATATATATATATATATATATATATATATATATATATATACACACATACACACAGTTTGAAGTCAGAATAATTAGCCCCCTATTGATTTTTTTTTTTTCGTTTTTAAATATTTCCCAAATGATGTTTAACAGAGCAGGGACATTTTCTAAAAATATTCAGATAATATTTTTTCTTCTGGAGAAAGTCTTATTTGTTTTATTTCGGCTAGAATAGAAGCAGTTTTTAATTTTTTAAAAGCCATTTTAAGGACAAAATTATTAGCCCCTTTAAGCTATTTTTTTTTTCAATAGTCTACAGAACAAACCATCATTATACAATAACTTGCCTAATTACCCTAACCTGCCTAGTTAACCTAATTAACCTAGTTAAGCCTTTAAATGTCACTAAGCTGAATAGAAGTGTCTTGAAAAATATCTAGTCAAATATTATTTACTGTCATCATGGCAAAGATAAAATAAATCAGTTATTAGAAATGAGTTATTAAAACTATTATGTTTAGAAATGTGTTGAAAAAAATCTTCTCTCTGTTAAACAGAAATTGGGGAACAAAATAAACAGGGATGCTAATAATTCAGGGGGGCTAATAATTCTGACTTCAACTGTGTATATATATATATATATATATATATATATATATATATATATATATATATATATATATATATATATATGTATATATATGTATATATATATAGATATATATATATATATATATATATATATATATATATATATATAGTATATATATGTATATATATATATATATATATATATATATATATATATATATATATATATATATATATATATATATATATATATATATATATATATATATGTATATATATATATGTATATATATATATATATATATATATATATATATATATATATATATATATATATATGCATATATATATATATATATATATGCATATTTATTTATTTTTATTTACTGTATTAACTATGACTGTATGTGTTTGTAGTTTTATTTTCAGTATTCAGCAACTTGTTTAGCCCTATGAACAACACTTCCAGGTGAACTGTTGTTTATGTAGTTTTAGGCCTAATCTCCTCTGCATTAGGAGGTCAGCATGTGTGTGCAGAGTCTTAACAAATTTAGCTGCCATTTACTACCTATTTGCAGATCCTTCATAATACACTGTAAAAAATGTTGGATTCCACACAATCCATATGTGTAGGGACAATAGGAAGGAATTAGTTTTTACAAATGTAAGTGGATTAAACATGAAAGTTTTCCCCCAAAAAGCTCAAGAATAGTGTTGTTTCAGCTCATTTTAAATAAGTGGTTTGAACAAACAGCAAACATCATTTTTTCAGTGTAGATGCAGTCATTTTTGACTAAGATCATTAATAATCCAGTAAGTCTTTCTTATTTAAAATCTCCCCTTCCTGAAACGGGTGTTGTTTGCGAAGACTGTTTGTGAGACGTGTAGGAGCTTCCATGCTGCACGGATCAGCAGACTCCATTATACATTCCTGCTCTGACAATAATTGACCAATGAAAGTTTCTTATTGACATGTTCAGGTCATTTCTTTAGCTCGGTTCACTTTCTTCAATCATGTGTTGCGATTACACTCACAGTGTATCTACAGGGTCACTACGGTCCACAGCTTTCATCTTACACCAACTAGCTCTGATTTTTCTTTTCCGCTTTTCTATCTCTTCACTTCTTGACTTAAGTCTTTAACAGGCTGGTCTTATCTCCTTTATTGGCTGTTAGCGTCACTGGGTAGTTCGGAGTTTCCTCCACTCCCCTCTCAAATATTAGCAGAGCTTTTCAAAAGCTTTTTTTTTTGACAATAAGGGAGAAGAGAGAGGATAAGGAGTAGATTAGTCATCTTCATAATGAAGCTATGAACTTTGAGGAGGTCAAGGAGAGGATGTGGCGAAATAAAGGAAGTTAGCTTTATGATTGTCAGCAATAATGAAACCAGTAATAAGGCTCGATAGGGTCAATTGATAATTCTGCTCTCTTTCATGTTCACTCTGGCATGCACTGCAGCGTGCTTTGAGCACATACCCATATGAGAGCTGTGCACATCGGACTGTTCATCAAGGATCTACCGCTGGATCTAATCTCACTATATTTGTGAAGCGTGATATTTAATTCATTTTGTCTATATCTAACCACATATTTCCCGGCTTTGGTCTTTTGAATCTATAACTTGTTCTCAGGTAACGTGTTTTGGCTGAGTGCTAGTATAGGTTAATATATTAATTAATGTAACCGCGGACACCAATTCTGCACATCCGACTGATTGCTTGCCTTTGTTTCCTGTATTGTATAAACTTATTGTACGTTATACTTTTATAATGGCCATTATTGATCATTAAAACTGATATTCAATGAAACAGAGGGTATGTTTTGTATTTCCAATGAAAATTAAAGGAGGCAGTTACGTTGTTACCATTTTGTTATAAATATGCATTTAGATGACGGTCATATTATGCAGCTACACAACGCCTCAACATTTATGATGTATGTTAGGTTGCTAATATCAAAATGAAAATAGAAGTTCCTCATCGAAAACTCTGGCGTAGTGTGCACGAATGGAATAACTGTAGCAAAACTTATGCGTTTTAAAACAAAAAAAAACTTAACTTTTTCAACCACCTCTGGAATTGGTCCAAAGTGGACAGACTTATAACCTTTCACACTTCATTCACACCTGAGCTCACCATTGTACACTTGTGATTAAATCGACAAAAACACATCTTAATACAAGTTGCGAACAGGGCCAATAAGATGTTACACCTGTATTACAGCTGTATTAGCTTGATCTACTCGTGATCAGATCGACATAAAATCATGTTAATACCATGCGTAAACAGAGCCAAAAGCTTGCTTGTTGATCTGTTGGACATGAAAGCCATTGAGTCGCCACACATAGAAATGAATGAGAACAATTCACACCCCCTCAGGGATCCTCTCGTTCACAACCTTTTGGCCAGGAGGCAGCCTTCAAGGAAAAGCTGTCAATCCCAAATGAACAATCGACCCCCAAAAACGAGGCGGGAAAATTTGAGATGGTGTGTGGGGGGCTGTCTTGCTGGTTTCCAAACAGAAATGTGGCAGGGTTCAGCAATTCCTGTTGAGACGTGTTCCTTCATGCTTTATAGAGAGAGAAAAAAACCCACCTTCAGGTCTTCAAGGGCTCAAACAAAAGGGTGATCCCGCAGGCTTTCTGTGGATAGGTACACGACCCTGCTGTGCGACCTTGCTTATCTGAGACCTGCATGCAAGATAGCTCTCTTTCACAGGCGACATGTCTACAGATTAAGTTTTAAGACCTATCGCTGCTTTGCACGTCTGCTGATTAGCTATCAGAGGCAAACCAAAGTTGACTAATTGAACTGGTCAATCAAGGGTGAAGGATTGAGTATCTAAAATGTGCCTTGACTTTTTTGTGTTTGTTTGGATGTTGGTTTCCTAGAGCTGTAGTTCAAGCTTATGTGCGCACATTAGAGTGTAGTGAATGTATGTTCTGTAGATTTGACTGCTCACCCTTGTACTGTGAATAAAGGGTGGGTGATGTGTATGTGGGTATTTTGACGAGGTGAAATCTGTATACTTTACAAGGAAGGTCTTACATCACAGGCTAATATTTCTGCTAATCTGTTGAAAAGAAGAGCTCATTTCGGCAGGTCTACTTTCTTTACATATTAAATGAAATATCGGGGAGCATCAAGTGGTTTTCTTTAAAGAAGCATAGAGGGCGATCACACCAAACACACTTTTTGCGTTGAGAGGCGCACGTTTTAAATGGTTTACTAAAGGCCGCAAATGTTTTGTGTGCTACTTAAATGCCGTGCGTGCCTTGCATATTAACTGCCTGCTGTGCCTTGCGTTTTTGCTGTTAAATGCGCTTGCAGTCGAAGTCAACTCTGAGCGGAAAAAGCATGTTACAACAGTCGCATTTCCAGTTAAATGAAAGCAGAGGCGGGGTTTCCGTTGAGTTGACAGCAGTGTTTGTGTTGTTACAATGACTATGGAGACTTTTAAAGATGGAGGAGAGACTTGTGGTCGCTGTTTCAAGTTATCCAGAGCTGTATGACTTTACAAATCTTGACTATCACAATATTATTAAATATTACAATTATAACTATATCAACAGCAACACTCGTGCAAAACACACAGCTGATTGAGTTGTTATGTCTAGTGACATAAAAAAAGAGCACCGCACTTCTTTTTTTCTTGTCAACAAAAACGGCAGTGTGGTGCGCCTCTGTAATGTAAAGCAGGACGCTGACAAAGGAAGTGTGGATCCAAACGCAGGGTTTATTATTCAGAGAATGGTCAGGCAAGCAACAGTCAACACGGGAGCAAACTGATGTATACGGGCAATCCAGAGTCGTGGTCAATAAGCAGGCGAATGATCAGTACAGGCAGGCAGCAAGCAACGTAAACGAACAAAACAAAGCGAGGGTCAAAAACACGGCAGGACAAGGCAAGGAAAACGCGTCGTAATGTTTACAAAACTGTTTAACAAGACTCAGCAATGAGGGTGACAGAGTAAAGCTGCGGTCACACTGCACTTTTCTCCCCATATACTTCTATTCATACGCATGCAAATGCGGCAGACCTGAAACGCAAGCTCGTGCGACAAGTTTCGACAAACATGGACCAATTGCTAGCTTTTTTAAATGTCAAATCATCTTGTTTAATCCCCCTCCCTTTTTGCAGCTCTGTACTACAGAATTTTGCATGGTCAAACTCTAGTATGACCGCAGCTTGAGCCATATAAATAGTTTAACTAATCAGTCTTTGACCAGCTTCAGCTGTGTGAGTTAGCAATAAGCCAGGATTAGGAACCAGTGTGTGTGTGTGTGTGTGTGTGCAGTGCATGACTGGATCTTGTAGTCCCTATAATGGCAGATTTGTAGTTCTATGCGATACTGTGAGTTCTGTGCCAGTCTGCACAGGCTGGATCGCTGGTGATCGTGACAGCCTCATGTTTTTGCAACGTATAAGCGTGTTCGGTGTGATCAACCCCTAATTCTTCTTCTTTTATGATTTTTAGATCATGTTTTAGTTACATTCTCTCAGGTCGTTACCTAGGTGTTATTTATATTATTATGTATGTTTTTATATTATATAAACTAAGTGTATTATATTTTTAGTGCTAAGCAAAAATTCACGTGATTAATTGCTTCCAAAATCAAAGTTTGTTTTGACATAATGTGTGTACCGTGTATATTTATTATATATAAATACACACATGCATGTATATATTTATATTTAGATGTAAAACATGTATGTATATAAGACAAAGTATATCTAAATTTAAAATTGTTTTGTATAGTTAGTTTCTATGTGTGTGTATGACATATACAGAATAAATATACAATACATACATACAGTTGAAGTCAGAATTATTAGTCCCCCTTTGAATTAGTTTTTTTTTTTTTTTTTCCCCAAATGATGTTTAACAGAGCAAGGAAATTTTCACAGTATGTCTGATACTATTTTTTCTTCTGGAGAAAGTTTTATTTGTTTTATTTCAGCTAGAATAAAAGCAGTTTTTAATAAAAATTTTTTTTTTAAGGTCAAAATTATTAGCCCCTTTAAGCTATATTTTTTTTTCCGATAATCTACAGAACAAACCATCATTATACAATAACTTGCCTAATTACCCTAACCTTCCTACTTAACCTAATTAACCTAGTTAAGCCTTTAAATGTCACTTTAAGCTGTATAGAAGTGTCTTGAAAAATATCTAGTCAAATATTATTTACTGTCATCATGGCAAAGATAAAATAAATCAGTTATTAGAAATGAGTTATTAAAACTATTATGTTTAGAAATGTGTTGAAAAAATCTTCTCTCCGTTAAACAGAAATTGGGGAAAAAAATAAACAGGGGGCTAATAATTCAGGGGGGCTAATAATTCTGACTTCAACTGCTTATATTATGGCAAAACAAACTTTTATTTTGGATGTGAATAATCGTGATTAATCTTTGCCCAGCGCTAATTAGTTATTGAAATGAACAAATCTTTTTGCGAGTCATTTCGTTAATTTCGTTCAATTTGCCAAAACATTATTAAAATGTTACGAGTTGCTTCCAAACTACATCAACAACTAGCCCAAACGTTGATCACACTACAAACAAGTCATAACTAGAATGCTATACGAAAGAGAAAATAATCATGTGTTGTTTACCTGGTCTTTTGTCTATGATTATGTCATCTCACCTCTTCTGACAGATTGAGTGGTTCGTTCACATCACAAACAGTCCCATATAAGCTTAACCAATTCACACAGCCTGAGCCAAAAGGAGCCATGATTAGTTCATCTTTCGAGTCTTCTGGTTTTTGAGTTGTTCGTTCATCACGTGACAGCATGTAATGAGAGATGACTCAAACCGAGGGCTCGAGAAATAAACGGATCAAATCTTTTTCCGGCTATGACTGCATATGATTGCTCTTTTATGTGATGAACGAACGACACAAACCCGATAGGAGACTAGAAAAAGGAACTAATCTTCTACTCCACCTGCACAAGTGAACGAATCACTCCCTGAGAGGACTCATCGTTTTCAAGTCATGCAAAAGATTTGTCTAAAATTAACAAATCGTTCAAGAACGACCCATCACTGGCACTAAATATTATGTTAATTATAATGACATTTTAACATATTCACGTGTATAAAACCTTTTGTCTTTATTTTTAGCTTTAATTGTGTAGCCTAACTAAATTTACTGTGTAAAATGTTTTATTTAGTGGTCTTGTGTTGTAATTCTTTAAAATGAATCCCTCTTGCTTTAACATTTTGATATATCACTGACCAGCTTAAAATCTCGATTTTATCTGCATGTTGGCAAAATTGGTGTAAACAAAATTTCCAGAACACATTACTGCATTTAATCTGAATTTTCTGTATTTCGTTTCTCAGCAGCTCTTAGTCATTTGAATGACCTGACATTATAATGTCAGACTATAAATAGCGTAATGCTAATGTGATCTGTCCACGCACAAAAGTTTCTTTCTACATTTTGGGCACACTGGCATAAAGTTCAATCTGTGGTTTAGACCCCAGTGTCTCATAATCTTTCCTCTGACACGCTCTGACGAATAGATCCCAATTCACACTCATTACCCATCATTGCTCACAACATCAAGTGCGCAGTGATTCATTACATTGAGATCAAATAATTCCACTAAGTTCTTGGTTCCCCATGAACACTCTTTCATCTCTTTGTCATCCTTTTGTTCTTGAATCCTCCCTCTTGTAACTAATAGATCATGGTGTTTTTTTGGGGATGAATTTAAAGTACAGGCCACTGAAAAGATGGGAAGGGATGAAGTGAATGTGAGAACAGAGTGCTGGCCTTGTTAATGAGAGAGTAAATGTTTGTTTTTACCGGGTCAACAAGAGCTGTTGTTGGAGTCTTTCATCCATTGAATGGCTCATTGGTTGGGTTGGGTCTGCAAAGGGAGGGAGAGTATTTGTTGCGTAGAGGGGGTCACTTTGGTTAAGGGTGCAAATAGAGGGATATAAATACCTTTCCCCCCTCCCTTTGTCCCCCTTTTAATCAAGACACAGAGAAGAGGAGGTGGCACTTTAAAACTTTTACAAGTGGATTTCAGCATGCCATTGACATGCATGGAGGAGTTTATATTACAGTGTGCTGTAGATTAGTGCTGCACCATACTGGAAAATATGCAATATAGTTTCTGAGTGTTGCAATATTGATATTACTTACAAAACTTGTTTTGTAAAATGTTTTTTTTTTTTTTATAATCAATTGGGTATATGCATAGGGACTTTTAATGTTGAATGAGCCAGCTTAAACGCTTCTAATGACCTGTCATGCCATTATAAAATCACAGCATTCAAGATCTTTCTTCTTTTGAATCAATGATCACTGCCTGATTGAGACATCATATAAAGTGGGCCTCACATAGGACAAGAAGCACTGCATTAAATTCCATTGTTCCGCACCATGTCCAAATTTCCAATAAATGGAAATCTATTTTACCACAGTATTTTCAATGGAGTTTTAGTGCTGTTTCATCTCGTTTTACACTTGAACAACTAAACGAACATTTAAGTCTATTTAGCTGATTATGTTTTCATTTAATTACATCATCAATTTGATAAAAGGAACTCTATGAAATTCAAAATAGTCACATCGGAAAAACACTTGCCGTGCATATAGCCCATTAAAATATATATAAATAAACAGGTAATAGATATTATTTTAAGCTAATTAAATTAAAAAACTATGTCAAGGTGCAAACATATAGGACCCTATCATACACCCGGCGCAATGAGGTGCAAAACCTGTTTGGCGCAATTTGTTGCTATTTTCAGATCAGCGCAACAGTAATTTTCATGTTTTGCGCAACGTTGTTTAAATAGCAAATCCATTTGCGCCACTTTGTGGACTCATGGGTGTTCCGATCTAGAAAAGAGGTGTGTTAAGACGTATTTTGAGGAACTGAAATAGACTGCGCCATTGACCAACTAAAAGCTGCTCTAAAGTCTAGCTCAGAGCACGTTACTTATGCGCCTATGCAGGTCCAAATGCTTACACATTGCTTAATATACACAGGATGTACAGCAATACACAAACATATTTACGTATGAAAAAAACACATTTAAGGATTAAATTGTCACAAAAAATATTATTTTCTACATATATACAAAAACCAGGGCCTCCCAGGAAGAAGGTCACTGGTTCGAGCCTCGACTGTGTCACTTGGCATTTCTGTGTGGAGTTTGCATGTTCTCCCCGTGTTCACGTGAGTTTTCTCCTAGTGTTCCGGTTTCCCCCACAGTCCAAAGACATGCACTATAGGTGAATTGGGTAAGCTAAATTGTCTGTAGTGTATGAGTGTGTATGGATGTTTCCCAGTGATTGGTTGCAGCTGTAAGGGCATCCGCTGCGTAAAACATATTCTGGATAATCTGTCGGTTTATTCCGCTGTGGCAACCCCAGATTAATAAAGGAACTAAGCTGAAAAGAAAATGAATGAATGAATGAATATAAAAACCACTGCCTCCATGCCTTCTTCACCTTAGGGGGCTTTTTTCAGTTTATGACAATCTGCGTTAGTATAATGTAATTATTATTAGCAGTATTATTTATTATAAGCATATTTATATTTGTTTTAATAAAAACAAGTTTAGATTTGTCTGCCGTGGACGTGTGTTTGGATATAACTCCGTTTTTTGACCACACTTCGTTATTATTGTTCATTTATTAATTTGCTGGAAATTAAAACTTAATTTAGAAATAGTTTTGAAAGAAATCTTTGTGCTTAACAATCAAAATTATATATGTAGGCTAATGCATTTTTTCAGTGAAGTGTGTACAACATTGTTTCCTTATCCACGAAAGTAAAAGGTGAAGTAAAGGGTAAAAGTAAAGTAAAGAGACAGTAAAGAGGCCGAATGGAGGAAGCTCGTTTTTTATCCTTGCGCTGCAGATGCTCCATTTAACTGTTTTCTCGCTAGTGAAGCGTTCAGTTTTTTCATTTACAAACTCCGCCATGTAAATAGCAAATGCACCATGGAGCGACGCAACTGACTCTTAAAGGGAATGGGAGATGAGACTCTGATTGGTTTAATGCACGTTATGCTCAAAACTCCCTATAACTCATTTAGAGAATAAACAGCAAAAGTGGATTTGGACCTTAATGCTTTTGCACCATGCGCTTTAGACTTTGCACCTAGATTGTTAAAATAGAGCTCTTAGACTTTAAAATACAGAATGAGAGAAAACCTAGGCGGTAATTCTGATTCTTAATGGCTGTTGTCATTTTTCTTTCTTGTCTCGTGGCATTAGTATTTATTTAGGATATTGATATGGATATTGCAAATACTATTATCGCAATAATGATCGTTTTTCGATATATTGTGCAGCACTAAAGTAGATACATTAAAACTTGGCGACACAAGTCTGATATACACTTCCAGGATGTCCTTTAGGAGCATTTTTAAACTTTGCCCCAAGCATGAGAAACCCAGGAGAGAAGTGACAGGAAGAGTGATAAATCCATCCCTCTCTCCATCCCAGATAAACAGGGCAGATAAACAAGCCAAAAAAGACCACCATTTGAGGAGCCATAAAAGGTTGAATGAGAAAGGAGGGTTCCAAAAAAAGAAGATGTGAGCTATTCTTGAGGTTGACATGGGGGTTCATGCTTGAAAAACCCATGACGACTTAAAAAGTAAATTTCCACATGAAGTACCAAGCTACATAATTGAACCATGAGAGCAAGTATTTAGTTTCTGCCCAGTCTAAACTAGGGGAACTTAAAGAGAACAAGTGTGTTTTAACCCACTCTAAAATGTTATGGTGGATGTCAAGCTTAAGATGTGGGTCATTAACGTTTCCTTTTCATTTTTGCTGTTTTGATTCCATTAAGCATCGCTGATCTTTCGGTACAAGTTTGAATAAATAAAAGCAGGGATTTTGCACCTTTTGTTACCCTTTTAGAAAAATAGTTTCTAATGTAGTGTATTTTCGTGTAAATTTAAATAAAGGATTTTTCAGACAGACTTAGTTTTTTTCCAATGAGGATTTTATATGATTTTCTACAGAGAAATGTTAGTCATTTATTAATTAATTTTTACAAAGTAGCAGTATCAATTTTTAAAATTTCTATTCAAAATGACAATCAGACAAATTGCTTGTTGCTGGAGTCTATATCATATTATTAGTTCATGGTGTAATCGTTAAAAAAAAACAGAAATCTTTTTGATGGACTTCATAAACCAGGACTCTCAGTGGGCACCAAACTGACCAGTACTCTATACTACCAGTACTGCAGAATAGCTGGTGTCTGAATGCAATTTGCAGTTACAGTTGCAAAAATTTGATAATTAATAAATAAATAAAACAAAAACATGACCAAAGAGATCTACATTTAAAATAACTTTTTTGCCCATCTGTTTGCATATTACAGCAAACAAATGTCTACTCTAATATCATATTCACTTAATTCACCCAAAAATGAAGGAATTCTTTAATGACCTTCATGTTGTTCTAAGCCTCAGGTTGCAACCCAGGTTCATTCTGAAAATGTACCACTGTATATATTTCTGGAGAGCACCAAATACGTCCCAGGAGCTACAATTTTTTTCCAGTTTTTGTTTTCACAAATCCACCAGAGGCCACTGTGTACGTTTTTTCAGATCTCAAATTTTTCTAGCAAATGCCATTCGCGCTGCTGCTCTCTCGTAACTAACTAACTGACTGACTAATCGATCCACTGACCCACCCTCCTCCTTTCCTAAGCCCAACCAATAGTGTTTTCAAAAGCACCGATTGACCAGCGCTCACTTACTTCCCTAAACCCAACCGACTGTTTTAAAAACAATCCAGAAAAAGAAAAGCCCTCACCTGATTTTTACCACATTTTCAGATTTTAGACTCATACATGGCGAGCTACTGGACAAACTGGTAACAGCGGGAAAGCTGTCCATATGGAGGTAAGCGGTCAGCTGGTAGTCTTAAAAAGGAACAGCATCATACTGCCCCGTAGCGTTCATTTTAAAGACGAAATGCAGCCATACGTACTTCTGGATACATAATGCGCGATCTCCAGAAATGTATATAGGGCTACGTTTTCAAAATGAGCCTATGTTGGCTGTTTGACTTGGAATACAAAAAAAATATTTTGAAGTGTATTTTCACTGCTAATATTTTATATTTTGCTTTTAGTTTTTGTTTAGTTTCTAGTCCAATTATCTAAAAATTCTCTAAACCAAACCAGAAGCATAAAGCAGAAATGTAAAAAAATATTATAATGTTTTCCGAAATAAGTCATCAAAATTAAGGGCATTTTCCTTAAAAAATCTGCCAGTGGGGTAACTAAAATATTCCTGTTTTCACTTAAAAATAAGATTATTTTACTTATCCCATTGGCAGATTATTTAGTTAGTTTTATAACTCAATTAATTTTGATTGATTTTGTGAAACAATATTTTTTACTCGTCTAGAAAATGCTTCTTGATTGAAGATTTTTTTTAGATATTTAGACTAGAAACAAGACGAGACAAAACTTTTTTTTTTCAGTGTTGTCCATATTTCTTCAAAATGTCTTTTGTGTCCTGCAGACTGCATAGATTTGTAACTTTAGACAAAGTACAACATAACTGTCTCCTCAAACAGAAAACCCACAACATAGCCAAAATGATCTTATTTCCTTCATATTTTCACAGCTCAAATGTTTTTCCAGTGTCATTTAAGCGCTAAGTCACAGCTGCGCTTTCTTGATGTGGTTCTGTACCACTGCTCGTAGTTGAGACTGAACCATGTCTAATGTAGTGCTAGCGGTGATTCATGGTGCTGAATAAGAGGGCACCTGCCTTCAAAACATATAACCTCTCAGCGAGTTCCCAGACGAGCACAAAAGGCGTCCCAACTGCGCTGGGCAGGAGGGCACTGACTCTTGTTTCCTGCTTCCTCTTTCAGGCTTTTTTTCAATGGCGGAGGAGGCGGGGGTCCACCAATGATTCAAGACTCTTAATGCTTGATCAGGGCTATACATAGAGTCCATACATTCACTTTTATTTAAACATTTCAGTGAGCGGGACAAGGGAGAGACTTCAGAAGTGAAGTTCATGAGTAGCATTCATCAATCTCAGCTTGTCTTTTTCCTCTATTTCTGTGTAACTATGTTGCACTTCAGTTTAACAGGCTCTTTATGGAGACATTGACAATATGCCTTTAAGTTGACTACTTGGTGTGTTACAGAGAACATCTGTTTAATACTTGTTTTGAACAGTTGTGGTTTGAAATGTTTTAAAGGGCACCTAGGTTACCACTTTTTCCAGATTTAATATAAGTATTTTGTGTCTCCAGAATGTGTCTGTAAAGTTTCAGCTCAAAACACCCATCAGATTTTTTTATTATACCTTTTAGAAGTTTGTATTTTGTAGCATTTAGCATCAGCTAGCGGTTTTTGTGTACTGCGCCTTTAAGGCTAGTCCTTCACGGCCACCGTTTCCACGTGCCTGGCAGCAGCTACCTCGGCTGCGTCAGACAACAGACAAACAAGAAGGAATAAGATCTCACGTAACGTTTGTGAGAAAAACTACAGTAAGAATCTTGCTAATAAGTATTTGATGCATGTTGTGGAGTTGCAAGGATGGGTCACGCACAATGTCATTACAAAGTTTGCGCACACACACACACACATAACGCAGACACGCACACACACAGCGCTATTAGCTTTGCACTGTTTTTGCATGCAAATGTGACAGGATACACGTTAATATCCACTGCTGTATGGATATCTGTTATGTTAATGTACAAAATAAACCTGATTGAACGTCCACAAACCGGGATT
Source organism: Danio kyathit (assembly GCA_903798195.1). NCBI lineage: Eukaryota > Metazoa > Chordata > Actinopteri > Cypriniformes > Danionidae > Danio > Danio kyathit. The sequence goes on from LR812541.1 coordinate 16,773,962, forward strand.
GAAGCGTCTTTTATAATTGTTCTGACATGCGGCTGTGTTGATGAAGTAAAGCTGAAGTAAATCGCTGTAATTTATTACAAACATGCACTGTTTTAAAAGATTTTAAACTTGTAAAACTCACTCTTGATCACATTTGACGATGATCGATGATCCTAGCAAACTGAACAGACTTTTATTTACGGTTGATTAGTTTGCGCACGTCCTGTGGTTGGTATGATTATACACGTTACTACGGACACATGTTAATACGCAGCTGTCAATCAATTCGGTGGGCGGGGGACCGCACTCCTACGTCAAGTTGCGGTCGGTCTCAAAACCGCTCCAATTGGTCCACCGTTTTTATGTTGTTAAAATGAAAAAAAAGGACTGGGTGTGTTTATATCACCCCAATATGACGGTCTGTACACTATACCTACACATATGTCTGTCCAAACAGCTTGATAAGTAGATTTTTCACCATAGGTGCCCTTTAATAAATCAATTATTTGAGTGTAAGTGCAGGATATATACAGGATATATATTTGCAGGATATATATGTTGTGGTATATGCAGGATATATACACTACCTGACAAAGTCTTGTCGTCAATCCCAGTTGTAAGCAACAAATAATAACTTGACTTCTAGTTGATCATTTGGAAAAGTGGCAGAAGGTAGATTTTTCTGATGAATCATCTGTTGAGCTGCATCCCAATCATCACAATACTGCTGAAGACCTATTGAACCCGCATGGACCCAAGATTCTCAGAGAAATCAGTCAAGTTTGGTGAAGGAAAAATCATGGTTTGGGGTTACATTCAGTATGGGGGCATGCGAGAGATCTGCAGAGTGAATGACTACATCAACAGCCTGAGGGATTAAGACATTTGGGCTGCCCATTACATTACAAACCACAGGAGAGGGCAAATTCTTCAGCAGGATAGCGCTCCTTCTCATACTTCAGCCTCCACATTAAAGTTCCTGAAAGCAAAGAAGGTCAAGGTGCTCCAGGATTGGCCAGCCTAGTCACCAGACATGAACATTATTGAGCATAAAACTTGGATAGGCAACAAGACTTTTGTCAGGTAGTGTAAGTCGGGGTATGTGCAGGATATATGTTGCTGTATATGCAGGATATATATGCTGTGGTATGTGGGAAATGACCGTTGAGAGTATTACTGTTTGGAATTTGTTTCTTTCTGCCGGGTGCTTCCATATGTAGCCAAATATACAGTTAAAGTCAGAATTATTAGCCCCCCTGAATTATTAGCCCCTCGTTTATTTATTTATTTTTTTCCAATTTCTGTTTAATGGAGAGAACACATTTCTAAACATAATAGTTTTAATAACTCATTTCTAATAACTGATTTATTTTATCTTTGCCATGATGACAGTAAATAATATTTGACTAGATATTTTTCAAGACACTTCTATACAGCCTAAAGTGACATTTAATGGCTTAACTAGGTAATTAAGTTTACTAGGCAGGTTAGGGCAATTAGGCAAGTTATTGTATGAGGATGGTTTGTTCTGTAGACTATCAGAAAAAAATATAGCTTAAAGGGGCTAATAATTTTGTCCTTAAAATGGTGTTTAAAAAATTAAAAACTGCTTTTATTCTTGCTGAAATAAAACAAATAAGACTTTCTCCAGAAGAAAAAATATTATCAGACTTACTGTGAAAATTTTCTTGCTCTGTTAAACATCATTTGGGAAATATTTAAAAAAGAAAAGGCTAGCTCAAAGGGGGGCTAATAATTCTGACTTCAACTGCACCTCTTTTTATTAGTAAAATATGATTCAGTTGGGTCTGTTTAAAAATACTGATTTGTTCTGGAATGAAACTAGTGGCTTTTTATAAGTGCGTCACTGAATAATTTAATCAACTTGTCGCCAAAACAGTGATTCATTCTGGATTTAAACAGTATAAAATGATTATTCGTTCAAAAGCGCTGATTCATTTTGAGTGACTTTTTTCATTAAATCATTGAATCATTTGTTCAAATACACTTAAGTTATTTTTAAATGAGTAAGTCATTGAATCAGTCATTCAAAAAATGTGTTTCAAAATTTAGTTTCATTATGGAAGTGGCTTTTTATGAGTGTCAGCCACCACTAATTTTTGATTTCTCAAGACACAAAATGTTTATTTAACTTTTGTGTAATAATAATATCATAGTTCAAGCTCTGCTTTGTATTGTACTTTACACTTTAATAAATTGTATGCTAAAAAGTCATGACAACAAATGTTTTTATATTACTTTAATTTAATCAGTTAATCAGCTAATTTCACAATTTTTAATCAACTAGTTTTAATCATTTAAACTAAATTGTTTTAATTATAAAAAAGTTTAACTTAACATTTTTAGTCAGTTTGACTGATATGAGTTGAGATGGCTAGAAAAGTTCATTTCAGTCGACAAAATAAAATTTGAGCAGTGATAAAAATGTTGACTCAATCAACATTTTTGCTTCAATCTCTCTTTTTCCTTAATTATCTTCAAGTACTAAACTTATAAGTGAAAATCCAAACATGGAAGTACCTAAAACTATTATAAAACTACCTATAATCTTGTTTGTTTGTTCTGGAAATCCATGAGAACTCACTTTGATTCCAGTGTGTGTGTGTGTGCGTGCGTGCGTGCGTGCGTGTGTGTGTCTTAGAGCAGATGTTGAAAACGTAGATAAGACACTCTGGCAGGGACATCTAATTAGAGTCTGGACAGCATCTGGGACACAGAAAACAATCACCGGTCTTTCCCAGAGCCTCGCAGCACAGGCCAAAAGCAAAACCAGCAGGTCCAATACTGAACAACCAACAATTACCTACTTGACCCTTCCAGTTTAAGAAAAGAAAAACACAGATAGCCCACTCCCTCTGATCTTCCCTCACCATTTCTGTAGGGACTGTAATTATAAACTCCCCTGGTCAGCAAACATAGAGTGTTTCTAATTCTGATGGTGGAAAGAAACTAATAAGTAGAGCTTTTTTGCTGCAAGGTTATAGTCAAGTGGCAGAAAAGACAGAGGTAACAAGTTAATTATGTGTGGAATTCACCAATCACACTTCATGTCCTGCAGCAAGCATTCCCAAATCCATTCATGGTCCTCAGAGGAACCCCTAATCAATAATGGTGGAATGCTGGAATTATCCCAGACTGATAGGAGTGCTTTTGCAGGAGGGGGAGGATGGGATTCAGGAATGCAGAGCAGGTGTGAACAGATGACCACCCTTTAAACTCGTCTCACCCTTCATCGGTGCCTAAAGGCTGAAACACACACACACTGTTTTGTTTTCCGTGAATTGTGGGGACATTCCATATAGTTTTCCATTAGTTTTTATACTGTACAAACTGTAATTTGTTCTTATTTGCCCTATGCCTAATCCTATCTCTTGTGTGCCATTTTCATTCATTCATTAATTTTCCTTTAGCTTAGTCCCTTTATTAATCAGAGGTCGCCACAGCGGAATGAACCGCCAACTTATCCAGCATATGTTTTACACAGCAGATGCCTTCCAGCTGCAACCCAGCACTGGAAATGTGTGCAGTTTTGTAATACATTCTGTATTATTTATAAGCCATTTGAGAAATGTCCTCATTATTCGCCATCTCCTTGCACTGTAAAAACTGATATGACAAAAATCATGACAAGAAATGTTTTTGTTACTTTAACTTATTTTAATATGTTAGTCAGGTTTCAACTGCATTTTACTAAGTCTAACTTCACTTTGATTTATGTTAGTTGTGATGACCAAAAGTTTATTTGATTCAGTTAAAACGTTTAAGGCAGCAACATTTTTCTCAGTGTGCAATACCTGTGTATTACCTATATCATTATACAGACTTCAATTCTATTAGGCTTATTTGCATAGCGCTTTTCACAACAGTTATTATTTCAAACAGCTTTACAGAAGGTGCACATTATTGCATTACAATCATAATCAGACATGTTAAGGAGTTGTTAATAGGATGGACATTATATAGACCAGTTGACAATGTCATTAGCCAATGAACATTTCCTGCTTGTTGTCAAACTATTTCATAATGGTAACAAGAGGCAATTCAATCATATTCTAATGTTAAAACAGCTGCCGTAACAGTATTTATCGATATGTGGACCTTTTTGGATTCTCTGAAGCTGTAGAAATTAAAAATGTAAAATAGGAAATAGGACCATTGTTATTGTTTACATCCCTCAAAATGGTCTATATGAACATAGTTAACCTGCAGTCATATAGTGTCCTTCCTGAAAAAGATAATGTCTATGTGTACATGTTTAATGATGTATTAAGTGTATTTGTTGTAATCGATTTGTGTCCTGATCAGTGGCGGTTCTAGAGGGGGGCCAGGAGGGACCAGTGCCCCCGTGTCAATAAGCTTGGCCCCCATCGGTGGCAGACTGCGGAGATATGACTGAGGCCAGTGTTGCCAGATGTAGCTGACTGATTCCAGCCCGAAAACTATCCAAAACTCGCCGAAATGCACATACATGCATGCAATCGAAGTCAAAACCGCCCAATCTGGCAACACTGACTGAGGCCACTCCCGCGCGCTCGGTGTCGCGCGCACTCGCTCTCTCTGTCTGTGACGGTGCTGCGCGCATCAGTTTCCCACATTCGTCAAAAGTTAACCCCCAAATTGACACAGGTAACAAAAAGATTCAGTCATGTTCATGTTGTGAAAAACTATCAAAATGCCCACTGTTGATTATATTAGACTTTTGTTTTCAATAGCGATTTTAACACTTTAATATAGGAAGTTCTTGGCTATGCAGAGGCTATAATTAATCAGAAATTGAGTGTACACAGTTTTACGTTAGGAAATGCAGTCTTGAATATACAAACAGTCGGCAAGTACCAGAGAACAGATGTAACACAATTATTAAATTTAGTTATCAGTCACGCTCATGTAAAGGTACAATATTTAACTCATTTAGTTTTGCATTCATTCATTTTTGTTTTCAGTCGTGACATCAAGCATGAGTCTTCAAACACATGATTATTTACAACACGTTTTTAAACATAAGTTTAATTTCTAATAACTACTTTTTTTTATCTTTCCCATGGTGACAGTCAGTGCAGAATATTTTAGTTATTTTGCAAGATTTTGCAAGTTGTGTTCAGACAAAGTCCCTTTAAGTATTCTGTAGTCTTTAATTTAGATTAAAGTGTAATTTAAAGACTTGTTAACTAGGAAAGTTAGAATAATTAGTCAAGTTATTGTATAACTGGTTTGTTGTGTAGACAATCAAAAAATACAGTAAATATTTCTTAAGGATGCTAATAATACTGGCTTTAAAATAGTTTAAAAAAAATAAAAACTGCTTTTATTTAAAAAACAAACTAAAGAAAAAAGACTAATTATGATTGCAGAATATTTTTTTTGTTTGTTTTATAGGGAATACTGTGAAAATCTCCTTGGTTTGTTAAAGATCACTTGGAAAACACTATTTTAAGTTAACAGGAGAGTAAAAAAGTTGACTTCAACTGCATCTGTTAAAGTTTACAGGTGCAAAAATGTGCCTTGATGTACATGACTGTTAGAAATGTCTTGTCCTGCTACAATACAAAGTTACTTGTCAAATAAATTAACATGGAAGATCATCTTGAGTTTAGGTTATTTAATTAGCTGGTTTATGAAGACTGCAGAGTGATGCATGAAAACAAAGACTTCGAATAATTGTTTAAGTATTTTGTGATTTATGTTAAAGTGTGCCCCCTAAAAGTACAAGTGCCCCCTAAAAGTACCGCCACTGGTCTTGATATGTGACAAAAACAAACTCACACATAAACACACACACTGTGGCTGGATGATATTCAAAAAAAAAAAGTTTGTCTGCAGTATACATTGTGAATGTGTATTACAAACACTTTTTGATAAGAATTTATTATTTTTAAATATAACACTGATAATGAACAGTTACATTCTTTTAAACAATCACAGCTTGTGTACTTGCTCTTTTTAGCTTGTGTAATTATAGCACTATTGGAATTTATTGCTACCTAAATTGCCAACAATTATACATGTTAACAAATATCAGTAAATTAACAGTTATGAAAAACAATCTGAGCTAGCAATTTACTCTACTGAGTGAAGCCTGCAGCCACTGCTCTTTTGAGTCACTTTTTAAAAATAGCTGAAAGTAGCCAAATTAATGTTCAAAATTGCTAAATTTGTTGCTCGGTGCTTTTTGGAAAAAAAAAGTTGCTAAAGGTAGTATGAAAAGTTGCTAAATCTAGCAACAAAATTACTAAGTTGGCAACACGGTCTATCCCAGTTGTAAGAGCAACAAATAATAACTTGACTTCTAGTTGATCATTTGGAAAAGTGACAGAAGGTAGATTTTTCTGATGAATCATCTGTTGAACTGCATCCCAATCATCACAAATACTGCAGAAGACCTATTGAACCTGCACGGGCCCAAGATTCTCCTAGAAATCAGTCAAGTTTGGTGAAGGAAAAATCATGGTTTGGGGTTACATTCAGTATGGGGGCGTGCGAGAGATCTGCAGAGAGGATGGCAACATCAACAGCCTGAGGTATCAAGACATTTGTGCTGCCCATTACATTATAAACCAGAGGAGACGGCAGGATGGTGCAGTTTCTCATACTTCAGCCTCCACATCAAAGTTCCTGAAAGCAAAGAAGGCCAAGGTGCTCCAGCATTGGCCAGCCCAGTCACCAGACATGAACATTATTGAGCATGTCTGGGGTAAGATGAAGGAGGAGGCATAGAAGATTAATCCAAAGAATCTTGATGAACTCTGGGAGTCCTGCAAGAACGCTTTCTTTGCCATTCCAGATGAGTTTATTAATAAGTGATTTGAGTCATTGCAGAGGTGTATGGATGCAGTCCTCTAATCTCATGGTAATCATACCCAATATTAATTCTTTTTCACTGCACCATGACTTTATATTCTATACTGTACATTATTTCTGTTAAGTGACAAGACTTAACAGAGCTTTTTGTCTAAGCAAAGTCACACCTTACTGTCCTAATTAAATAAAAAAAAAGGCATGATCATATTTTATTCTGGTTACCTAAGTGTAATCTAGAGGCCTTTGCCTTTCATATAAGCCACTTCTGATACCAAATGATCAACTAGATGTCAAGTTATTATTTGTTATTCCTAAAACTTGGATAGGCGGCAAGACTTTTGTCAGGTAGTGTAGATTCGTACATTGCAATTTTGATACAATAGATTGTGCAGCCCTCACATACATACACACACACACACACATATCCAGCATTCCCAGGAAATGAAGTGTGCTTAAACATGTCATCTCTGACATCACTCTGTCTAAAAGTTGAGGACGGATGAACAGCATGTTTTTTTTTTTTTTGCTATACATTACTCAAGTCTGCAGGAATGAGGTAATCTCATATGAGCACAAGAGCTCTCTTGTCTTCGAGGGCTTATGGCAGTGTAGATGCCTGTCATGTTGTGTTGTGCTTTCTGAGCATACCCAAACCGAGTCGATGAGGCACACCTGTTTGTGAATGTGAGAATTTTTATGAGTCCCTTGCACCTCTGGACACTTTTATGGCAAGCGGTTTAGAAGTGTTGGTGCAGTATTTAGGAGCGCACTGTTATATTTGACTGTGTGTGCTTATGGGTCAGTTTAATTGCAGGTACATTAGGATGCTCATGTCTCAGGATTTGAAAACTTTAGGAGTCAATAAGGTTTGTTTTATACACAGCAAGGCTGCATTATATTACAGACAAGAAGTTGATCCAGGGGCGTTGCTAGACATAAAGCTCTACTGGGGCACGCCCCCCTCAAAAAAAATAAATAATAAATAAAATTATATATATATATATATATAATAAATAAAACTATTATTGTTATTATACAATTATTATTCTAAATAATTAATGCTAAATGTAACTTGAAAATAACGTAAAGGCACAACTGGAGTGATATGCTAAGATCATTTCAAAAATCTTTTGCATGAATAATATTTTCATTTGAATAAAATTCTATATACAATTCTATAGAATACAAAATAGATGTTTAATTATCGGTTGTCTGAGACTTGACACATGGCAGAGAATTAGGTTTAAGTTTTACCTCCCTGACTGCATCCCTCCTTTCTGCTTCATACAAAAAAATCTATCAGGAGGCATGCTTAGTATGATCATATAGTATCCATCATATTGTTTAAACTTTAGTTTTGTTGACTTGCAAAACTCACTGCGTGCCGTCACCTCCACATAAAAGACTGTTAATGCCGGTTTCACAACGCATGAGCGGCGCGTGAGCAGCGGGTATTTTTTTCGGGGTGCATGTTCACAACCGGGACTCGCACCGGGAGAAGAGCAGCGCGTCACGGTCCAGCAGGAGCGGTGTGTGAGGCGCGCGGGTGTGCTTTTCTGCGCACATGCAGAGATGTGTCAGTTTGTTTTTTGATTAAACTGCACTGCTTTCACCAGCGTTGGTTTGGTTGCACATAGAGAATAACGTCTTTATTTCGGGATTACCCCTCTTAATACATACACTTGCATATGAAGTAAATCATATCTCAAAGCATTTACTGGGGCACGTGCCCCAGTAAATTGGGTCTAGTGACGCCCCTGAGTTGATCGATGTTTTGTTTTTGTAGATTCATTGGCAATGATAGTTTATTCCAGAACTATCGATTATCTGCAAAAAATCCCTACCGATAATTTTTGCAGGTTGTGTCTGTTATTGGAATGGATGAGAAGGGTCTGTTTATTTTATTCTGTTTTATTTCTGAATAAAATTAAGTTAAACCTAGTAAAGATTTTATTTGAAATCGTTTTAAATTGTTGAACTTCACAAACGTAAATATTAATATTAAAGGACAATGAATTTTAAATTTTGCATTTGTTCACCTTGTTTGCATTTCTTCTCAATGCATGTCTATATTTTACCTTAATTTAGCACATTTGTGTTTTTTTAATGATTTTTTAATTTAATATGCATTTAAAAAAATCAGCTGATTAATCTGATATAGGCAAGTATGTTCCATCCTACACTCTCAGAAATACAGGTACAAAATCTGTCACTGGGGTGGTACCTGTCACAATCACCAGCGATCTAATCCTTACAGATCGCTGGGGAACTACAAATCTGCCAGCAAAAGAACTACAATATCCAGTCATGCAGCACACACACACACATCCGATTCCTGATCCTGACTGATTAGACTCACACAGCTGATGCTGCTCAAAGACTGATTACAAGGGCTATAAAAACAGCACAAACACACACATTTGTTGCTGAGTCTTGTTTGAACTGTATAGTAAACATTACTATGCATTTTCCTTGTTTTACCTTGCTGTGTTAGACCCTAGGTTTGTTTTGTTTGTTTATTCCTGTCTGCTGCCTGCCTTTTTGACAATCTGCCTGTTTATCGACCACGACTCTGGATTGCCCGTATACATCTGTTTGCTCTTGTGATGCTTGCCTGACCATTCTGCTAATAAACCCTGCGTTTGGATCTGCACTCCCTATTGTCAGCATCTACTTCACATTACAGGTACCATTTTAAAAGGTACACTTTTGTACCGTACAGGTGGACATTAATGCCTTAAGGGTAGCCTTTTGTACCGTTAAGGTATTGTGGAGTACACATTTGTACATTTTAGGTATTAATATGTACACTGTAAAAAATGAATCGGTAAAATGTACAGTAAAAAAACGGCAGCTGTGGTTGCCAGAATTTCACCGTTAAAAATACAGTATAAACAGTAAACGTAATATCTTATTTTTACATTAAATTACCGTATTTCATTAATTTATAGAGGTAATATGTCTGTATTTTTAATTACAAACCTCTTTTGTTACACAGATAGACAGGTTAACACAGCCATATGCAGGTGATGATGAGAAAGTTACATAATGAAGCAATACTCATCACAAACAACTTTTCCCAAAAGCAGAGAAGTGTATCAGTGTATAGAAGGTGCTCAGTGTCATTCACACAGCTACTAAACACCAGTATGGTAACACGCATAAAATTAAACAGAGGTGTAAAGAGTACCTGAAAACCATACGTGAATAAAAGTACAGATGCCTTACTGTAAAAATTACTCCATTACAAGTTACAAGTCACCAATTCCAATAAGACTTGAGTAAAAGTATTAAAGTATCCGATTTTAAAAGAACTTAAGTATTTTACTCATACTGAATGTAGGCTCGAAGAACACCAAGAAAGGTTTAATTTTTCTAATATATAAATTAAATTTAACACCTTAATGTTTCAAAATGGCAGAACAAAATATATATAAAACATAGAACAAAAAGTCTCAGTCAAACTCAAATGTTTAAAAAAGACACAAAGAATTTATCAAAAAAAAAAAGTAAAACGTAGTAAAAAAAAATCAGAACTGACTTTGATGTGATTCATCTCTCAGTATCAGAGGGGGGCAATATTTTTTATTTTGAATAGTTTTTCAATTGATTAAGATGTTTTCTCTGTATTAAAATTAAACAAAGAGGAGCACTGTTATTTTTCAACTTAGTAAACTACATATAAATATACATATACATATCAAGCTTCGACTTCATCACTGGCTGCAGCCATGTCGCTAATTAAACGCCTGGTATTAGGCAAGCTGCTAAATTACGTTCACATGATTTAGCTCATAAATAGCATACAGTACCTTCAGCACCCTGCAGATGGCGATATCGCCTCATCCGCCCAACAAATTAGCTGTGGTAGATAAAGATGCCGACTTGTCGTGCACAATCACAATGTAATGAGTAACGATAAGCATCCGTTCAAATATAGTGGAGTAAAAAGTACATGTATTAAATCAAAAAGGTAGTCAAGTAAAGAGTAAAAGTTGCTTATATTTTTGATACTCAGTACAAGTACAAAGTAGCCAAAAAAATACTTAAGTAAAGTAACGAAGTCCATTTACTCAAGTACTTTAGACCACTGAAATTAAAGTCATGAAATAAACATTGTTTATCAACATTAGATGTAACATTAATCGCTAATGTACATAACTGATGGGGAAACAACTAAATAGATCCATAGTAATGTCAACAAAAAGCATAAAAAGTGATGTGCCATGCAGAAAATTCTGGGAAAGTCAGTTTATGGTTATTTGCCGTGTATATTAAGGAAACATACTATTAACCAGGTTATGGATTTTTACTTTAGCGTTTTTACAGTTTTTTTACTGTTGAAATCACGGCCATTTTTTTACAGTGTACCTTTAAGGACATGTTAGGAACAAAAATCTACCTTTTGAAAAGGTACAGCCTCAGTGACAGATTTTGTACCTTTATTTCTGAGAGAATAGCTATCTGCAAAATCCACTATCGGGCGACCTTTATTAAAAACACAATAAGTAATGTAAACTATTATTGCAACTTAAAATTGCTGTTTTGCATTTTAATATGTTTTTAAAAAGGCTGAACTTTTAATAGGCTGGCATGGTGGCTCAGTGGTTAGCACTGTCGCCTTGCAGCAAGAAGGTCACTGGTTCGAGTACTGGCTGGGCCAGTTGGTTTTTCTGTGTGGAGTTTGCATGTTCTCCCTGTATTGGTGTGGGTTTCCTCCAGGTGCTCCAGTTTCCCCCACAGTCCAAAGACACGCTATAAGTGAATTAAATAAACTAAGTTGTCTGTAGTGTATGAGTGTGAATGTGAGTGTGTATGGGTGTTTCCCAGTACTGGGTTGCAGCTGGAAGGGCATCCCCTGTGTAAAACATATACATATGTGAACATATGTGGAGACCTCTGAAATAGAGACTAAGCCAAAGGAAAATGAATGAATGTTCTAACCTAGCTCTCAGTATTGGCAAAATCCACTATCGGTCGTCCTTTATTAAAAACACATTAAGAAATATGAAATATTGTTGCAACTCAAAATTGCTGTTTTGCATTTTAATAAGTTTTCTCCAGGCTTCAGAGTCACACGATCCTTCAGAAATTACTTTAATATGCTAATTTGCTGCTTAAGACAAAAAAGTAAAAAAAAAAGCAAAAAGAAAAATATCTAGGTGAATAAAAAGCAAGTAGAGCAGTGTTTATTCATTCATTCATTTTCTTTTTGGCTTAATCCCTTTATTAATCTGGGGTCGCCACAGCAGAATGAACCGCCAACTTATCCAGCACATATTTTGCGCAGCGGATGCCCTTCTCTGGGAAACATCCGCAGTGTTTATTTAAACAATTTAAATAAATGAAATACTTTTAGTTTGTTTTAGTACGATAATGCTTTTTTCACTCAACCATTCCATTGCCTCGCACTATTCTGAAAAACCTCGGTTTATAAGAAAAAAGTCTATTGAATTTGAACAAACTGAGCAATTATTCAGAATTTTAAAGTAGTTTATTATAGGGGCATTAACACTGGAACCACCAAATTCTACATTGCGTTTTTTGCATATTTTTACATGCATAGATCTTTAAGAAAACATTGAAGCCTCCCACTCATTGACTTTTACTAAAATTGTCTCTTTTATCCCTGATACAAAAAAATAGTTCAATAGACTTATATAAAGATTATTTAAAAGTCATTTTTGTATGTGCTCCACCAAAAAAAGATTAGCAAGCGACATGAAGGTAAATCTAAAAATGTTATAATTGTAGTTTTTGGCTGAACTGTACCTTTAACTGCAGCCTTTAAACACTCGGCCAACATTGTTCTTTTTTCTGGCTGTCTGCAGAGCTTCCTATCAGCGTGGCGGAAAGCTATGCAGTTCTTTTCTTTAGTGCTGTATGTTTTGTCATAGGATGGTATTTTGAGTGTAGATTACCAATGTCTCGTCATGTTCACACTTGCTCAGAGGCCTACAGTAGCCAGAGTTCAGCAGTGAACAAGTGTTCAACTGCAAAGAGTGTCAGCACACATGAATCTTCATTATCCGGGCTTGTACACATAATTAGCTTACTTTATTTTTGTGTCCTCTGTCTGTTGTGTATCACTTGCACTTTGAAAACTCTTATCTTAACTCGTTGTTTTGTCTTCTCAAACTGGCATTATTGCCTTGAGGAGCCAAAATGTGCTTTAAAATGCTTTATCGACACCCGTGTGGTTCTGAACTTCACGTCTTGACTTGTTTTGTTGGGGTCTTCCATGGAGAGAATCTTTCTGCTGTAATCTTGATTTGTATGTGCAAGATATGTTGCCACTTTGTAATTAGTGGTGAATTAGTGTGCTCATACTTGAGGTTGGAATTTGAGCAATTATTCAATATTTGCCTATATATACATTTATACATATACATACAGTTGAAGTCAGAGTTATTAGCCCCCCTTTGAATTTTTGATGTTTTTTTATGATTTTTATTTATGATTTTTATTTATTCAATATGATGTTTAACAGAGCAAGGACATTTTTACAGTATGTCTGATAATATTTTTTCTTCTGGAAAAAGTCTTATTTGTATTATTTTGGCTAGAATAAAAGCAGTTTTAATTTTTTGAACACCATTTTAGGGACAAAATTATTAGCCCCTTCAAGCAAAGTTTTTTTTCGATAGTCTACAGAACAAACCATCGTTATACAATAAATTGCCTAATTTCTCTAACCTGCTTAGTTAACCTAATTAACCTAGTTAAGGCTTTAAATGTCACTAAGCTGTATAGAAGTGTCTTGAAAAATATCTATTAAATTATTAATTATTGTCATCATGGCAAAGATAAAATAAATCAGTTATTAGAAATGAGTTATTAAAACTAATATGTTTAGAAATGTGTTGAAAAAAATCTTCTCTCCGTTAAACAGAAATTGGGGAAAAAAATAAACAATAATTCATAGGGGCTAATAACTTTGACTTCAACTATACAGTATATATATATATAAGTTCAGATGCAAAAACCTCTAAATGCCATCTAAACCTTTCTTCTAAAATGAGCATTTTTTTCAGGCTCTTGTGGGTAGGTTCAGTAAATTCTTTTTTATGTCGATGAATATGGTATTTTCATCATCTGAAAAGTGAAATAATTTAACATAAACATAGGAGGTTAAGAAAAATGCTCATTTTTGAAGGAAATTTCAAATGGCATTTAGAGGTTTTAGCATCTGAACTCATCATACATAGTGTATGTATGCATATATATATATATATATATATATATATATATATATATATATATATATATATATATATATATATATATATATATATATATATATATATATATATATATATACATACATACATACATACATACATATATATATATATATATATATTATATATATATATATATATATATATATATATATATATATATATATATATATATATATATACATACATATATATACATATGTACACTCACCGGCCACTTTATTAGGTACACCTTTCTAATACCTGGTTGGACCCCCTTTTGCCTTTAGAACTGCCTCAATCCTTAGTGGCATAGATTCAACAAGGTACTGGAAATATTCCTCAGAGATTTTATTCCATATTGACATAATAGCATCACTCAGTTGCTGCAGATTTGTTGGCTGCACATCCATGATGCAAATCTCCCGTTCCACCACATCCCAAAGGTACTCTATGGGATTGAGATCTGGTGACTGTGGAGGCCATTTGAGTACAGTGAACTCATTGTGATGTTCAAGAAACCAGTCTGAGATGATTCGTAGCCATCAGAAGATGGGTACACTGTGGTCATAAAGGGATGGATATGGTCAGGTAGGCTGTGGCATTGACACAATGCTCAGTTGGTACTAATGGGCCCAAAGTGTGCCAAGAAAATATCCCCACACCATTACACCACCACCACCAGCCTGAACCGTTGATACAAGGCAGGATGGATTCATGCTTTCAGGTTGTTGATGCCAAATTCTGACCCTACCATCCGAATGTCGCAGCAGAAATTGAGACTCATCAGACCAGGCAACGTTTTTCCAATCTTCTATTGTCCAATTTTAGGTGAGCCTTTGTGAATTGTAGCCTCATTAACACTTGAACCACCACAGGGTAATTTTTTCTGTTACCACAGTGAGCTAATGTGTTTTCATTTCTAACTGTGTGGGTTTAATTTACCCGGTTTTGGGTATACAATGACCTTTTGTGATTCTAATGTTAAAAAAGCATTTTACTAACACTGCAACAAAGAAACCCCTCTGTTTAACACCTTAGCAAAAAAAAAAAAAAAAACAACAACAAAAAAGCACAGGGAGACATACAAAACACTTAGGGCTATTACCATTCGTGTCTACTCTACAAGATGTGAAAAAGGCTCTTGTAGTAGTGTTTAAAAGAAAAAAAAAGTATCCAGTGTCTCATGTCCTGAGGTTGCATGTTCCAGTGCTTAAAGACAGTGCTCCCCAAATTCCATCAAAACATTTTCTGTCACACACGGGGAAACAAAACGTTGGACCATGTATACACAAACATGGCTGAAGCCTACGCTGTGACCCCCCTCCCCCACCTGGGTCAATCAGATCATCTTTCTTTGTTCCTCAGCCCCAAATACTCACCCCTCATCAACCGTGTGAAGCCATCAGTGAGGACCATCAAAGTGTGGCCAGCGGGGGTAGACTCCACACTCCAGGACAGGTTTCAACACACAGACTGGAGTATGTTTGCTTCCCAGGCCACATGTGGCTCTCGCACAGACATTGACAGCTACACTTCCTCTGTTCTGGATTACATCAACACCACCATTGACAGTGTCACAACCCAGAAACAGATCACCACATACCCAAATCAAAAGCCATGGATGAACAAGGAGGTGCGCCTCCTGCTGAAGGCACGCAACACTGCCTTCAGATCAGGGGATGCACAGGCCTACAGCACTTCCAGGGCTAATTTGAAGAGGGGCATCAAAAAGGCCAAGCACTGTTACAAGCTAAAGCTAGAGGAGCACTTTTCCAACTCTGATCCTCGGCGCATGTGGCAGGGCATACAGGCCATCAGCAACTACAAACCCAGCCAGTCCACACCCACAGCCACAAATGTCTCCTTCCTGAACGAGCTAAATGACTTTTATGCCCGCTTTGAAAGAGACAATAAAGAACCCTACACCAGGATCACTTCCTTAACCGACCACTCACCCATCACACTCACCTCCTCAGAAGTCCACACCGCACTGAGTCGGATCAATGTGCGTAAGGCTGCTGGACCAGACGGTATTCCTGGGCGCGTCCTCAAAGCATGCGCAGAACAGCTCGCTGGGGTATTCACAGACATTTTCAACCTGTCCCTTAACCTAGCAGCTGTGCCAACATGCTTTAAAACCACCTCTATTGTGCCAGTGCCGAAACACTCCAGCCCAACATGCCTGAATGACTACCGCCCTGTAGCACTCACACCCATCATCATGAAGTGCTTTGAGCAGTTGGTCCTGGCACATCTGAAACACTCTCTGCCATCCACACTGGACCCACATCAGTTTGCCTACCGTGGCAACAGGAGCACAGAAGATGCAGTCTCCATAGCACTGCACTCTGTACTCGCACACCTGGACAATAAAAACACTTATGCACGAATGCTGTTTGTTGACTTCAGCTCAGCATTCAACACTGTCATACCCTCTAAGTTAATGATCAAACTTCGAGACCTGGATATCGACACGTCTCTCTGCAACTGGGTTATGGACTTTCTGACTAACAGACCTCAGAATGTTAGATCAGGCCACATCTGCTCCTCCACCGTCACACTCAACACTGGTGTACCACAGGGCTGTGTGCTGAGCCCCTTCCTCTACTCCCTTTTTACCATCGACTGTAGGCCTGTGAACAGTTCTAACACCATCATCAAATTTGCAGATGACACCACAGTGATTGGTCTAATCAGCAACAATGATGAGACTGCCTACAGGGAGGAGATACAGCATCTGGCCACTTGGTGCACCGACAATAATCTGCTCCTTAACACAGACAAGACCAAGGAGCTCATTGTGGACTTCAGGAAGGGACGAACAGGCTCACATGATCCCATCCACATCAATGGGATGGCCGTCGAGCCTGTCTCATCCTTCAAGTTCCTGGGGACCCACATCTCAAAGGACTTTTCCTGGACCACCAACACCTCCAGCCTGGTCAAGAAGGCTCACCAGCGCCTATTTTTCTTAAGGCAACTTAAGAAAAAACCAGCTGTCATCAGCCGTCTTGGTGAACTTCTACCGCTGCACAATAGAGAGCATCCTGACGAACTGTGTCACAGTCTGGTATGGAAGCTGCTCTGTTGCGGAGCGTAAGGCACTGCAGCGGGTGGTGAAAACTGCCCAACGTATCACAGGGACCACACTGCCAACCATAGAGGACATCCAGAGGAAACACTGTCTGCGCCGAGCACGCAGTATTCTTAAAGATTCCTCTCACCCTGCTCACAGACTGTTTCTCTCCTGCCTTCTGGCAGGCGCTTCAGGCTCCCCCGGACAAAAACCAGCAGACTAAGGAACAGCTTTTTTCCCAGAGCTGTCTCCCTCTTGAACTCTGCCCCACACTGACTCTTTGCCCCCCTGATACACCCCCACTCTCCTCATAACTCAGACTCCTCATAATCACTGCACTATTTAACATTTGCACATTTAAAAATTGCACATATTCATTGCACTGATTCATTTATTTGAACTGTACATACCCATGTACATTTGTAATTATGTACACACCCACTGTACATATACACTTGTAATTATGTTTATATATCTGCACACTTCTGATTATTAATAGCAACCTGTACATCTATCCATCTATTGTAAATCTCTGTTCATAGCTAACACAACCTGTATATAATGTTCATAGTACATCCATTTGTAAATATCACCATAGTGTTTCTATAACTGCACTTTATAACTTATACCTATATCCTGCACTTGCTGCTATTGCACTCCTGGTTAGACCTAAACTGCATTTCGTTTCCTTGTACTTGTACATGTGTAATGACAATAAAGTTGAATCTAATCTAATCTAATCTTTTGTAGTATGTATATTCAGTGGTAGACGGTAAGAAGATCCCCTACCGAGTGTGCTGTTTTGTTGTGACTCTGTAGCTGTGAATTAATGGCAGTAAACACCGCTCTCCCAGGCATGTCTGGAATGGGCTGTAAGGGTGGGATCCTTTACCCCCTGATCAGATTCTGTCTCTGGAGGGGGCAACAGCTGTGTTTGAGCTTTGAACTCTGGAGAGACCCATCGCAGGTTCAATTCACCCAGCCATGAACATACCAGCTAACGATATTAGAGGATTTATGACATGTGCCCGGACCCCGGGTGTGAGCGGACCCTCGCAGCTGTTACGGCATCCCTTGTTGTCATGGTTATTCCTCCTCCTCCTGCTCTCCTCATAAGCAGACTATTATTCCCAAATGCGTCTGGAGCCATAGAGTCAGGCAGAGTCTCTTCCTCTCAGTTCCTGCAGAGCAACACTAATGTTTTTCCTCATAGACTTACATCATGGCAGGATGTGGAATAATGATAAAATATGGGGTGATGTAAGGAAGAGGAGGATATGAAGAAGGAGAAACGGAATAAATTTAAAGCCCATAGGGATTAAGTGGGTTTACAGCCACTGCTCAGTACTGTAACATGCACTGTAAGGCTCATCGACACACAGTTTCTTGCAAATAAATACATGCATATTTTTATTAGTTTTTTCCAACTGCTTACACACGTTTTCAAAACAGTGCCACCTTTTTTCAAAACTTTACACTCAATTCTCAAAACTGCACACACAAAACGCAAAATGCTTCATATCTCCTTCAAAATGTAACACTGCATTTAAAAATGTCATAAACACATGTCAGAATGAAGCATTTGCATCAAATGGCCAACACTTCTTTCATAACAGTAAAAGTTTGGATATACCATGTAAACACTGTTGTTCTAGCTCTTTGCTCTTTATAGGCTTATGTCAACATTTCAATATAATGGTCTGTACAGTGACAGTAATCTGCTGAGAGGAGTAACAGGTATACTATAAACATCAATGACATGATAAAACAGAAAATATTTATTAGGCCAAACATTATTGGTGTATACAGTAGCATACAACAAAACCATAAAATATATTTTATGTAAAAATGTATGTAAAGGATATGTAAAGCAAACGTATAATCTCCAGAATACAGTAAAGAACACAATTGTCGAGGGGAGGGGGGGAAGCGTCCATTGCCTGGAGAAGCTTTACAAACCTAGGGTACGTTATACTTGCCAGTGCCCAGAGTGTGTGACACGCATCGGCAGACGGTCGAGCTGGGTTTCTCCCTTGCCTGCCGTCCTTTCGGTCCGGTCTTCCAGAGCGGTATGTATTGTTGCAAATTTCCTAAAAGAGCAACACGGTCGTGCAGCGCATCTTTTTCAAGACGTCGCTCCGTCTGTGCGTTTCTGGATGCGGTGCTTTCCTGTCCTCGGATGATGGGCACGAGCACTGCGTTTCATGTCTGGCGGTCCAGCATGTTAATGCGGTGCTCGCGGGCAGTGCATGCCATCACTGCGGGGGCATGTCTGTTGCGCAGTTAAGAATGCGGTTCGCTCTTGCAAAAGAGCCACCCACCCCAGTTGTCCCCCGCTCCGCGGTGAGCACTTGGGCAGATCTGAGGGTCACAGTGGGAGTAAATCTGCCGCCCTCGGGCTTGGGGACCTCTCACTCCTCCATGCGCTCCTTCCAAGCTTCAAGTGAGAGAAGCGCTCCCCTCTCACTTGATGACACCAAGGCTCAGATGTCCACCGCTGCATCGGAGGACAGGCTGTCATGGTCTGATGAAGGATCCCCTCCCTCCGCTCCCTCCCCTCGGGAGCGAGCGCGGCGGCAGATCTAGAAACAGACATGATAACCGTGCTTTCCCGGGCTGTTCTGGCCGCGGGCCTGGAGATGGTTTATCCCCCAGCCCTGCAGCCGGACGGACTAGATGGGTGTATGTGGAGGATTAAAAGGCAAGACCTTCTAGCCTCCCATCCCTTTCTTCCCGGAAGTGCACAGTGGGCTCACGCAGTCTTGGAGGGCACCTTTCTCTGCCCAAACTGCGTGCGCCTCCACCTCACCACCCTTGATGGTGGAGCAGCCAGGGAGTATGAGTCGATTCCTCAGATTGAGAGTGCCATCGCGGGCCCGCGTGGTGCCTCCTTCTGCTGGTGTCAGTCTCAGTCTCAAGGCATGTCGGTTTTCTGCCTCCCGGAGCCAGAGCCCACACAGCTGCGGGCCAGGCTGCTTCCACCCTGCACGCTAGGGTCCATGTGTGCGCGCTGGCCCATCTGCACGAGGGTGGTTCCGACCCAGGCTTGTTACAAGCCCCGCACCGCACCCAACTGAGCTCCACGGACCTCAAGTCCGCTGCGTGTGCCCTGGGAAGGACGATGGCCACGTTAGTGGTCCAGGAGCGCCACCTTGGGCTAAACCTGGCAAAAAATTTGCGCAGAGTCGACAAAGTTCACTTTCTTGACTCCCCCATACTGTATACCAGTCTGGCCTGTTCGGCAACACCGTTGGTGGATTCATGTGTAGTCGGATACGATGAGCCATCCCTTAGTGGGGATGTAAGACCGCTCACCCCCCCGCTGAACCATCCACATCCCCTGCTTGTTGCCGAAAGTGCCCGTCTACGAGTGCTGCTCCACCCCCGCCTGCGCCTCCGGCCAGCGGCAGCACCTAGCACTCCTAGAAATTATCTAGACGCATTTGCGACTCTCGAAAAATATATCTAAATCCGTAAATCTTCTGTTGAAGTGGGATAAGTAAGGGCCAGGGAACACGTTGGAAGACCGCGCCTCTGGTGACGCAGGTGCGCTCACGCTCTCTCTTGCCTGGCAAACCTCTCATCAGGGGCGAAGGTATGGTTCAATCATTATGGCGTTTTCCATACATTTCCCCATAGTGGAAGTTTTTCCACATAGCATTGAAGTTCCCCTCCCGAAGGGTAACGCTCCGGTTACTAAGGTATCTCTCATTCCCCGAGGGGGGGAACGGAAATGCTATGTTCCTTCGCCATAATGATTGCCCCTTAGCTGTTGAGGTGAAAGTTAAAAATGATCCGCTAAAAAATGATGCTTTGGCTTTGCTCACACTGTGCTCTTATAGCCAAATTAATTGCAACGAGCATCAGGTGCGCAAGCATTGGCCCGTTTACATACTCTTTCAGATGATTGGCTTTCTGAATGAAATCCCCATAGTGGAAGTTTTTCCTCATAGCATTTCCGCCCCCCCCCCCCCCCCCCCCCCCCCTCGGGGAACGAGGGTTACCTTAGTAACCGGAGCGTTCTCATAGCACAATTTATAAAACGATTCACTCACTGAGTTTGCAAAATTAAAAGCACAAACACTGCTTTGAACTAAGTTTGCAATTTTGTAACACACACTTTTCAAAATTGTATGTACAATCCACTGCACAGCACTCTTTTTGCAGAACTGTAAACACAACTCACTGCTTTACACTGAGTTTCCAAATGATCAACACACTCCTATACACATGTATGGCTATTATTTACACTATTTTGCCAACTGTCTGGCACACTTTCACATGTAAAAACTGATTTAGATAATTAGTTCACTTTGCAATCAGACATTTTCCATGGTTCCTTTGGACCAGAGGACATTGCATGTGATGTAGATGAAATTTTGTGGCCGGACCCAGAGAGACAACACAATGTAGTCTGATTTTTTTTATTTTTTTTCTCAGTGAAATTACTATTTTGTGTTTTGACTTTGATGTGTGTAAATAAAGTTTGGATCTCTGTAGGTTTACAGAACTATGAGAAAGGTATGACCTCAAACTGACATAACCTAACTTGTGCTCAGAGAAGGCAAAAGCCAGATGTAGTTTTTATTCATGTCATCAGTGTGTAGTTGGCACATTGTGTGCTTATTAATGTGATGGCTTGTGTTAAATGTTTGATACAAAAATACCAATTTTATGAAGGTTTGAAGAGTTAAGCCAGGTTTATTAGTTTTTGCAAGAGAGCTAAAATGTTTTGCAGATTTGGTGAAGGGTTTTCTTATTGGTGTGTAGAGTTTTGCAAAAATAGCCAATAGTTACAAAAAATGTGCTTAAGCCATCAGAAAGAACTGTAAGAAATTAGTGTTTCCACATTTGAGGAGTGTGTGTGTGAGACCTGGTGAATAAGTGTAGTGTTTTGATTGGTTGTGTTTGGAAAAGGAAAGCAAGTTGCTTCATGTTAGATTTTTGTGTTTTAGGTAGAGAATTGTGTGTAGAGTTTTGAAAAATGTGTTTTATGCTATTGAAAACTGAGTTGAAGGCTGAGAAATAGCTTATGATTATGTAGAATTGAGGCCCAGATAGCATACGAATGTGGGCCACTTTAGGCAATTGTGCGGCACTGGTGGTATACCTTCGGCCCAGACAAAATGAATGTGAGCCTGAAGTGGCCCACCTGTACAATGGCAAATGGGGGCCAAAGATTCAAATTCATATATGGGCCATTTAAGGCAAAGATTTGGCACTTATGGCAAAATGTAATCTGAGTGTGAGCCTAATGTGGCCTATGTGGAAAACTACAAATTTGGCCCAAATGATGGAGGACAAATGTGGGCCACAGTTGGCAAAAATATGGCATAGTCATTTAAGGGTAATCTGGGTCTAACCCTAAAGTGGCTTACACGTATAAGTGCAAATGTGGCCCAGTTGTCTTAAGACATATGTGTGCCACTTTTGGCAAATATTTGGCACAGTAAGCTCTGGCTATTGCGGCTGTGAGCCTTAAGTGGCCCAGAAAAAATATGGCAAATGTGGCCCAGTTATTTTAAAAAATATGTGGTCCACATTTGGCAAATATTCGGCACAGTAAACTCTGGCTAATGCAGCCGTTAGTCTATAGTGGCCCAGAGAAGATATGGCAAATGTGGCCCAGTTATCTTAAAACATGTGGACCACATAGACTAAAGTCACCATCATGGAGAAAAGTGTTTGCTTTAGTTGGGCTCTTAGCCCTGAAGCTCTTAATATAAATTTTATTTTGATCTGCTGTAACTTTTAAGAACTTTGCATGAAAAGCTTATTCATTACAGCAAACAAGCCAAGTAAAAAAAAACACACACAAAAAAAAAAAAACAATAAAATGAAGTGAGGCACAACCTGTGATGAAATAATATAATTCACTTATGTTAACCAATATTTAATCCATTATTAGAAGTATCATAATAACATGCTTGCACATGCCACAGAATTATGAAGGTTTATAAGTTGAAAAAAATTCTATGGTTCAACTTCTGCTCACAGAGACATCAATAAGCAGCGTATGAACCTCAACAACGATGACAATTAACAAAATGAACAAAACTCACAAACATCACAAACGGGATACTAAAGTGATAAAATCAACAACGTCAACATAAACCGCAGAATCCAAAGCAAATAATGAAAACTGTAGCATCAATAAGCTA
The DNA here is from genome assembly GCA_903798195.1 of Danio kyathit. Lineage (NCBI taxonomy): Eukaryota > Metazoa > Chordata > Actinopteri > Cypriniformes > Danionidae > Danio > Danio kyathit. Next base: position 16,797,220 of record LR812541.1, read on the forward strand.
TCGAATGTATTCATACTGCAATGCATGCTGGGATTTTTGTACTTGACACACCCAACAAGTGTAAGGTGTAGGCCAGATCTGGGCCAGAATAAAAGCAAATTGTGGCCCAGAATAGGGTCAGTTCTGGTTCATTTGGTTGAATTCTGGCTGATATGTGATATTGCTATGGCTTAATTGTGGCCCAGATCTGGCAGACAGGAGCGGACCGCCCAAGTGCCATAAAGTGTCTAGTGTGGACCGGATTTGAGCCACATGAGTTTTACTAGCTGGGGGTGTAGTTTTGCATTTTGAGTGAGATGTTTCAGAAATCGTGTGACAAGAAAAGATTTTGTGTGTAAACAATTGGAAAAAACTGTAAGAAATGAGTGTTTCCTCATTTGAGGAGCGTGTGTGTGCCACCTTGTGAATAAGTGTAGCATTTTGATTGGTTCTGTTTGGAAAAGGAAAGCAATGGATTGCTGTTAGAGATTTGTGTTTTAGATAGAGAGCTATGTGTAGTATTTTGAAAAAAGTGTTTCATTCACTTCAAAATTAAGTTCAAATTGTGTGACAAGAAAAGATTTTGTGTGTAAGCAAAAACTATATATTTGTAGAATTTATTTATTAATTTCATGTTTTTAATCAGTTGATGTGAGTGATGACTTGAAGTGAAGTGAGTGAAACTTTTTTGTTTCTTAGACTTAAAAACTTAGACCTTTTTATTTCTAATAGCAGTTTTTACCATAACAAAACTATTAAAGCTGTAGGTTTAATTGGACTGAGGAGAAGGACGATAACAGAGTTTGTAATTTTGTAAAGTGTTTTTAATAAAGAACAAAAATCTGAGAACCAAATGATAGACATATTCCTTTACAGAACAACTCACAGAAATCAACCATCAGTCCATTTTAGACATTTCTGGGATGAAATACTTTTTATTCACTCTATTTATGTTTTGTATATCAGGCACAGATAATGTACATTTCTGGTAGAATGTCCCATACAGTTGAAGTCAGAATTATTAGCCCCCCTGTTTATTTTTTCCCCAATTTCTGTTTAATGGAGAGCAGATTTCAACAAATTTCTAAACATAATAGTTTTAATAACTCATTTCTAATAACTGATTTATTTTATCTTTGCCATGATGACACTAAATAAAATTTGACTAGATATTAAAGTGACATTTAAAGGCTTAAGTAGGTTAATTAGGTTAACTAGGCAGGTTAGGGTAATTAGGCAAGTTATTGTATAATGATGGTTTGTTCTGTAGACTATCGAAAAATATATAGCTTAAAGGGGCTAATAATTTTTACCTTAAAATGGTTTTTAAAAAATTAAAAACTGCTTTTATTAAATGTAATTTTATTTAAAAATTAAATTCTTGCCGAAATAAAACAAATTAGACTTTCTCCAGAAGAAAAAATATTATCAGACATACTGTGAAAATTTTCTTTCTCTGTTAAACATCATTTAGGAAATATTTAAAAAAGACAAAAATCAAAGGGGGACTAATAATTCTGACTTCAACTGTATGTAAATGGGCATTTTTGTTCTTTATAAATATATAAGATTTGCCATATATGCAACCTATATATACTTATACTGTATGTAAAATCTAAATACAAACTTGAATGTCATTTATAATTTGCATATATTGCCATAAATCAAAGTTCTATATGGGTGACTATCACAAGTTTTTCATACTCTGAACCCATAATTTTGTTCCTTGTATTTATACATTCTTTCCCCAGTTGCAGTTTTTTCCAATGTCACCAAGGCAACATAAGCATTGCAACAAGAATTGAATGGAGGAATTTGTGCAATCATTAATCTCAAGGGAGACTGGACTCAACAGCACTTTTATTGAAGAATTAAACACACTTACCTTACATTACACCCAACCCAACCAAACCAAATAAAACCTTCTTATGCATATAAGCAACCACCCAGCACTTACTCAAAACACCTTAGCAATGCCATAGAAACCCCCAGAAAATAATAGTGACCAAACTTTCTAGTTTCCTCTAGCAACCATAACATTTTCATAGAAAAGAATGAAAATGTCTAAATAAATGGTTCTTTTTTTATTGTACATTGTAATATAATAAATGCATTATTTTGAATTGTGATGACCACTGATACGGAATTTTGTTGATCTAAAACTCTATTTTGTCAACTTTAAATCCACTAAAACCTATAATCCTTTGGGTTGGGTCCAGATACTTAAATGTAATCCCGTCCTCATCTAAAACTTCCTGCCTCTTGGGAGAAAAATGCTGCATCTCTCATCATGGTTCTAATGTATGTGTGAAGTGCAGACACTCACATACACACACAGAAACTGTATTTCCTATTGGCCTAACCTTACCTCTTACAAGAAGCTTAGTGCAGTTTTACTTTCTGAAATATGCATATATATATAGTCATGAACACGCTTGTTTGTAAAGCATGTAGTTTGACCGTTTTCTGCTGTTTATTATTCCTAGTCATTTTTTCCATAGGCTGCTGAATCGGAAGTTCTAAAACAACTGCAAAAACGAGTGCACTTCTGCATCACAGAATAAGGTCAATAAACTTGATTTATAGTGTGATTTATAAAGGACATGCAAACACTGTAATATATGAATAGAAAATAGTCTTTTTATATATAATTTAAAATTTTAGCAAAAAAATTTGTAGTATATGAATGGAAAATAGATTTTTTTAAACAAAAAAAAAATCACAAAATGCAAAGCAATTTAGGCGCTTTTTGAAATCACTTCTATTTTAATTAATCATATGCAGTAAAGGACCTGTAAACGCTACAAAATATTTACATTCACCCTATCGACTGGCTTCTCCCTTCTACAAATTGACATGAGAAATTGAACTCCTTTCCTTAAATTGAACTCAAAAAAATGTCATGTAATTTTAAGTTACTTTATACCCGAAGGTAGATTTGCAGTCAAGAGTCCTCATTTCATAACAGTACCACCCAAAAAACTTACATAGTGACAACAACAAACAGAAATAAACACATAAAACATAACCATACAAAACACTCTCTTCCAAAAAAAAAAAGAGGAAATAAATAAAATTCAGCAAAAATTCCAGTGTTAAATATACAGTGTGATTTTTTTTTTTTTGGTGTTGTTCAGTGTTAAAACTGGGGTACATTTTAATCCACAAATGTGAAAGAGTGTATATTTAAGAGTTTTCTTTCAGTGTTAAACCTTTAACCCAATATGCAGTGTATTTCCCACTAGTGATGGGAAGTCCAGTTTTTTTTTCTTGAACCAGTTCTTTCAGACAAACAGTGATCAAACTAGTATGTTTTACTTAAAGGTGCAGTATGTAAGTTTGACACCCAGTGGTTGAACTAGGTATTGCACTCCTGGATCATAATAAAAGTACGCTGGGATGCCAGATTGTGTACAGGAGCGAGTGATTTAAACTGTGTTCTAAATAAAAGCAACGACACGCGATAGAGGGAATATTTTCCATATTAAAAGGAGTTTTTGTCCTAACCAACACCTCGAATTGATATATTAGAAATGGCTTCTATTTCTCACAGCTGAACAACAGAAACCTATGACAGCTAGATCACCTCAGGTAAGCCTTGTGTGCTTTATTCTGTGCTAAATGCTAACAATGCGAGTTTGAATGCATTTTACATGGCATTTGTTGCCATATACTGAAAGCAGAAAGTTCACCTCAGATCTTGAAAATACAATAAACCGTCTGAAATTGAACTTTAGAACTAAACACATATGAGTGATTCAGCATCTACATTGATGTTAAAGTGGGTTAACATGTATTAAATAGATTCTAAACCTTACCGTTTCGTGAGCGAGTGCATATTCTGTGCTTCTGAAAGGCTGTATTTACATTTCTGCCGTGTCTCGTCTGGTGCAAACAGCCAAATAGCTGATCACTGCCTCTCTCGTCACAGCATGTTGTTAGGACACGCGGTTACAATGTAACCTGCTCACCTAATGTTTACGTTCGTAATATTTATGTAATTTGCTAATTAATAACCTCATGTGGAACTGCATCTGTCTCCCATCTTTTTGGTCACGGACGCATGCTTTCAGAGTCTTTCTGAATGAATGAATGAAATACGCTGTTTTCCAACAAGGCAACCCAGGGTGCTGACATATAATTGGCTAAACTGGCATCGTGCATATGAAATTTATCTAAACAAAGACATCGTTCCGGCACGGAAAACCCATTTTCAAAGCAGAATATCTGACTTCAGCATTGTTTTTCAGTTAAACAAGTATGTTCACTTGGGATGTTTCTTAAATATCTGCACACATATTATGGTATTTTTATGCTTTAGAAGAGTCAAAAACTTACATACAGCACCTTTAAACGTGAAACATGTCTTGTTGCATTTTAAAATACAAAGAGTTGAAAGTATTGAAATTATTTCTGAAAAGATTAATGAACATTTAATAAATTAAAAAAATTTTCAACATATTTGTTCACTGTTATCTGTCACACACACCAATTGATAATATAGGAAAAAAGGTAATATAATAACACTTTGAAGGGTAACACACACTCCAGTTCGATGTAAGAATAAACTCTTACTGTGTTAAAATGAACTCTGAGTAATGTACAAATTTCACACCTTAGAAAGTGTTATTTAACTCCAAAATGGAGGGAGTCATATGTACACCCAAGGAGTGTTAAGTTAAACTCAAATTGAGTTAAATGTACACTGATTTTTTTGCTGTGCAAGTGTCCAGCCCCCCCCCCCCCCCCCCCCCCCCCCAATGTGTTTAAAACAATCTATAAGATGAAAAACATACCAGTCCCAGAAACACCTCTGCTTTAGTCTGTCTTATTTAAATGTCTATTGGCTGCTGGTAATTAATCAATTAGTTCTACAGCTTGATACTAAAAACCTGCGACCAGAAGGAAGGAGCTGAAAAAGTGTAGGGGATGAGCAGTGTTACTTAACATTGAATTTGTAATTCTCTTTAGCTGCCCAGTGTAAACAGCCTTCAGATTGGCTAGTGACACCCCAGTCAGCTTACTGAACCACTTAACTGTCTGATTTACTGTGTTTTTATTCTTAACAAAAAGTTTCCCAAACCATTTTCAGCAGTTTCCCTTTGATGCGAGTATGAAGTAAGGACTGATAGGATGTAGAAAACTTCCACTTTTCTTTGTGCAGTTTTACTTTCTGAAAAAACTATTCATTTATTAACTTGATTTATAATATGATTTGTAAGCTTTTTGAAAAACAGGGACATCAACAATGTCAAAACACACACACACACACTAGTGGTGTAATGGATCACAAATCTCACGGTTCGTATCACATTGTTCTTTTAGTCACGGATCAGACCATTTTTCGGATCAGCCAAAAAGGGGAGGAGACAAATATAATTTGCTTTCCATTTATTACAAAAACAGCACTGCAAAACACCTTTGCTTTCAACAAACAGAACTGAGAATGAAGAGAATGAAGAATGAAAATAAAATGAAGAAATAATCAGCTGAATAAAAATAAATTGTAAAATATTCAGAACTGTTAAAAATTCATTGTTATTGTTGTTGATAACGCTAAATGTAGAAATCAAACATTATAATTAGTACAACCCATATTTATTTTTAGCCTCATTTTCAAAAAATTATTCAGTTATTCAATCAAAACTTCACGTTTTATTGCTAGATGTATCATTTTTGAAGAATTATTCAGTGGCATATTTTTGATGGCTGGTTGTCGCCACCTATTGGTTAAACAATGTGATTGCTGCCAACAACTTTTTATTTTTCAGCGTCGTTAAATGCATATGATGATGATTTTAATCTTTACCATAAACATTAGTGGTTTGATCTAAACTATAAACTGTTATCCCAGTACTGTGTTATTTGACTGTTTGTAGACTAAAGATTTTGGCGTTTTTCAAACACAGATTTGAATGCAGCGATTCGAAGGATTAATAAACATATGCAAATCACCATCATTTATAATTTATGTTGCGTGAGTGGTGAGATCCCGATCTTTTAATGATTAATCCTGCAGCTTACACTAAATGCTTTAATGCAGGCTAAACACATAGTGACAAAAAACACCTTTAATAACCTAAGAAACCCACCACATCTCGAATAACCTACCACAATTTCTTCCGTCATCATTATATTTTACAGGAAAGCCTAAATGCTTTCATACATGTGATTTGAATGATGCGAGAGGCAGTCTCTCTGCGATCGTTACAAATTCAGGATTAATCTACAAGTTAAAAAAATGTGTTAACTAATGTGATCTATAGGAATCACGGATCAACCGGGATCCGATACACCTCTAACATACACTGTATTTTCTATGATTTAGAAGCCTTTTAAAAAATAGGGACTTCAGCAATGTTAAAACACACACACACACACACACACACACACACACACACACACACACACACACACACACACACACACACACACACACACACACACACAGTCTGCTTGGTTTTCTCAGCAGTCTGAAGTTCAGGTTCATTCACACCCCTGTGACCAGTCGCCCATCCGACGGCTGGAAGAAAGCGCATCTGATCCCCATTTCAAAGAGCCCACCTTTCCACCTCGCTACTTGCCTCCACAGATGTGTTTTTGTTCTGCGTATCTGTGAGGAGGCTTGTGTTGACAAAGACCCTGATGTGGCTGAAGTGCTTCTTTGTAGCAAAGGGGCTTTTGGGTTGTGCTGCATTGAGGGGTTCTGGAAGTTAGTATAGATGGTGGGGGATGGTTTGTGTGTTGTCAGAGCTGAGGGCTTTAGAGGGGAAGTGGATGTTTCCCTTTCGGATTTCTTAAGGAAGGCACATTTCCAGATAGATTAGATGAAGAATGTCTGAGAGTTTATAGTAGGATGCTTCACTATGGATCACTTTTATACAGTCGTTTGATAGGACTGATTTGCTTCACTCATTGTTTTTTTATTTTCTATTATACGTTCTCTCTCTTTACAAAACAGAACGGCCATTCCCGTGTGAATGTGGCATGGTGTTTTGGGAGCAGTAGAGATAGCAGAAAGAACTCAGTAACACTCTTGTAATTGCTGATTACATAATCTGGATTATGCAGTCAGATTCCAAAAATGAAGTACTGATAATTAGACTGTATTAAATTTCATTCATTAATTAATTTTCTTTTTAACTTAGTCCCTTTATTTATCATGGGTCGCCGCAGCAGAATGAACTGCTAACTTATTCAGCATATGTTTTACACAGTGGATGCCCTTCCAGCTGCAACTCAGTATTGTGAAACATTTATACAAATATAAATTACGGCCAATGGGCTATATACACAGCTAATGTTTTTCAGCCAATGATGAACTTCCGGTGAAAGCTTTATGTGATTATTTTCAGTTTCATAAGGTTCCTTTTACAGCATCGATGTTGTAATGTCATTACAATACATTCAGAAAAATAGACTTAAGCCTTCATTTAGTTGTTCAAGAGAAAAAAGAGATGAAAGACCATTTAAACACAGGTGCCGTCTTTAGCAGCAGTCAAGCGCAGAAATTCCATTAAAATACTGGGGTAAAATTAATTTTCATAGTTTAAAGACATGACGTGGACAAATATAATTTAATGAAGTGCTTCTTGTTTGGTCTGATACCCACTTTATATTGTATCTCGGCCAGGCAGTGATGATCGCTGTTCTTTTTTTTTTAAAGAAATCAGATCTTAAACACAGCGATTTTGTATGGAATGCCAGATGCCCTGGGGTGGCTGACTGAAATTAAAAGTCGGTGTGCATATAGCCCATTTAGTTTATTTGATTCACCTATAGCGCATGTCTTTGGACTGTGGGGGAAACCGGAGCACCTGGAGGAAACCCACGCGAATAGGGGACTCCACACAGAAATGTCAACTGACCCAGCCAGGACTTGAACCAGTGACTTTCTTGCTGTGAGGTGACAGTGCTAAACACTGAGCCACCGTGTCGCCACTATTAAATTGTATGCATGATTCTAATGTTAGAAATGCAATTGAGGTAATGACAAATCTTATCAATTTAATTTTCTATTCAAAAATAAAATGTAGTTGACGCCAGTGGTGTAGTGGTTAGTGCGTTGACACAAGCACTACGGTGCTTACGACGACCCGAGTTTGATTCTGTCTCGCGGTCCTATGCCGATCCTTCCCCTCTCTCTGCTCCCAATGTCAATTCTCTCTATTTTCCTATGCAATAAAGGTGAAAACCCTGTAAAAAAATCATAAAATGTACAAAGGGCACGTTCCTTTAAAATAGTAATTAATTATAGTTACCAGTTACTTCTCACAAACAGTAATTGAGTTACATAATTATAAAAAGTAACTAATTAACTATTGTAACTAGTAACTATTGCGTTACTTTAAAAGAAATCTAATGTCAAATGACTATAAAGTAAATATAAAACATTGTACACTAATCTACACTATTTTAATCTCGTTGTGGGACAATGTGAGAGACAACCATCAAATTCAACATATAATTATAAATATTATCATTACTGTAGTTGCACAATAAAACACAACAGATGGTTTAGAACTTCTAGATATTCGATACTATTTTGTTTAATTCTGTCTGAGTAATAAGTGTTTGCTGTGGAGAAAAAGTACGTTTTATTTGCTTTGACGTCATGGCTTCGTCTCCTTCTTTGGTAGCAGAGCTACCTGTGTTCTTAGCTACTAATTTTGTGGTGGCATGTGACAACATGAGGTGCTTCATTGGATTAGAATTACTTGTCACCGGCGCAGAGAGACTTTTTTTCCTGGGCAAAAGTTGCACGATTCATAAACATTCTTGCCTTTCACCTCAACGAGGGAAAAGTAGTTCTTATATTTCCAGTTTGCAAACGCTACATTTGAACTTGTTGGATTTGCCATCGTTCGGACTCCTGGTCGTTGGTGTGTTCGACTGACTTGTGTGCTTGTGTGTGAACACCCACACTACTCTGCCTTTGATTGGCAAATGATAGAAATGTACTCGCCAATCATCACATTCTCAATTACACCCCGTTCACAGACACACCAATCATCATCACTGGTTGGCTATGTGTTCCTCCCCAATAATTACTCACCCTCAAGTGGTTTATGAATTTCAAGCTTGGCAAATTATGTTATGATCAACCAGCATGGGATTTTTGTTGGCCATTGTTAATTACTGATAGATGGTTGATAATATACAGTATTTGACATGCAAATAAGAAATGATTCATGTTATGAACTTATATTCATAAGTATTTGTTTTTGTTCTTTACAGCTTTTCCATGTTGCATATGTGCTCATCAAGTTTGCCAACTCCCCCCGGCCGGACCTGTGGGTGCTCGAGCGTTCCATTGACTTTGGCAAAACATACCAGCCATGGCAGTTCTTCGCCTGTGAGTAAAATCTAAATTCAATTACTTACAGTTGAAGTCAGAATTATTAGCCCCCCTGAATTATTAGCACCCTCTTTATTGTTTCCCCGTTTTCTGTTTAACAGAGAGAAGATTTTTTCAACACTTTTCTAAACATAATAGTTTTAATAACTCATTTCTAATAACTGATTTATTTTATCTTTGCCATGATGACAGTAAATAATATTTGACTAGATATTTTTCAAGACACTTCTATACAGCTTAAAGTGACATTTAAAGGCTTAACTAGGTTAATTAGGTTAACTAGGCAGGATAGGGTAATTAGGCAAGTTTTGTATAATGATGGTTTGTTCTATAGACTATGGAAAAAAAGATAGCTGAAAGGGGCTAATAATTTTGTCCTTAAAATGGTGTTTAAAAAATTAAAAACTGCTTTTATTTTAGTCGAAATAAAACAAATTTCTCCAGAAGAAACAATATTATCAGAAATACTGTGAAAATTTCCTTGCTCTGTAAACATAATTTAGGAAATATTTAAAAAAGAGAAAAAAATTAAAAGGGGGTGTATGTGTTATTATTACCTTATGTCTTATCTTTGTTTTCATTTTTCATCAAACGAATAGCTTCATGTGTGGCTAGAAGAATTGCATTTTGGGAATGAAAGTGTGGGTTACGTGATAAAGGTCAGGTTTTGGAGTCCTCCGGCTTTAGCGTTTGCAAACACACATATCTTGTTGTTTTGTTTGTAACTGAAGGCCGTCGGTACTGTAGGTGGCAACACAATCCTGACAACAGTGATTACAATCCTTGGCTGGCATTTGAAGGTTTGGCATTATCAGCATAATGAAATGTAATATTCAGTTGTTTTGCTCACAAACTCACAATCCATCAGCCTACAATTGGCTTCATGACTCTGCGCACAACAAAGGCAGAACAATGGAGAAAGAAAGCATTGTGTTGACATGACTTTACAAGTAGCAGATTGCATTCAAGGTGTCTGTGGGGTCTTAACATTATTAAAAGTTGATGAATCAATTTAGAGAAATTGAAAGTCCTTAAAAAGTATTAAAAAGTCTTAAATGCTATTTTACAAGGTATAGGGAAATTACCGACCTACGTCACACATGACGTCACACGGGTTCAACCGCGCGTACTGGTTGCAAAAACAAAATAGGTGGCAATAGCAAACATGTCATGCTGTGTGGTAGGATGCCAAAATTGAAAGTCCAAAAATAGAAACCTTAATTTTACCGTACACCACACTGCTTTAAATGCCATCCGCAGACATCTTTGGCCATCATAAGAGCTGAATGGAGTGACGACCAAATTAAAAATTGCACAGTGGGTGTCACAGTGGGTAGCGATTTTGCCTCACAGCAAGAAGGTCGCTAGTTCGAGCCTCAGCTGTGTCAGTTGGCATTTCTGTGTGGAGTTTGTGTGTTTGCGTGGGTTTCCTCTTCGTGCTCTGGTTTCCCCCCCAAGTCCAAAGACATGCAGTACAGGTGAATTGGGTACGCTAAATTGACCGTAGTGTATGTGTGTGAATGGAAATGTATGGGTGTTTCCCAATGATGGGTTGCATCTGGAAGGGCATCCACTGCTTCAAACATATGCTGGATAAGTAGGCGGTTCATTCAGCTGTGGCGACGCCAGATTAATAAAGGGACTAAGCCGAAAGGAAAATGAATGAATGAATGAATAAACTGCGGACACTGAATGGTTAGAATGAAATGTAAAAATGTAAGTTCACATACCCTGCCGTACAAGTGCAGTTCGCTGTCAGAATGCAGTTGTTTTGCTTGTTGATGATTACCAGGCCTTGTACAGTTCCGTCTTCTTTCCTTGTCTTTGGCTCGGCAGAACCTCGGCTTTTAGCACTACATAGTTTTGAATCTGGTAATCATGGAACATTATTTCTTGCACATGACCACACAGAACACAATTGTTGGCATCCAATGACTTGTAGGCCTTTAACTTCTCTCTTGTAAAATCACTTGGAGTTTCAATGAGATATTTGTATATTTGGGGCTGGATGCTTGGCCATTTCGTCTTATCCAATATCCATTGGGAGGATGCTATCGCAAATGGACCTGTCAGATGAACGTCGCTCACTTTAACGTTAATTTTGCAGAATCACTGTGCTTATCACTGGGTGACAAGCTGTTATAATACGCTGAAAGCATTATGTAAATAATATATATAATATGTAATCAATATAACTTATCTCTCTAATACAACAACAAACTTTGTACCGCTTCGGATGTCATTAACTCACTGTAAATGCTAGCACTCTTGTTTTTTTTTCTGCAACCTTGGTGCGCAGTAACTGGTAATTTGCCTATTAAATTTTGTGCCATTTTTGATTATGCAATGTATAGTTATATGATAAAGTTAGCCTGAATTTAATCTGTGAATATTGAGATAATGTGTAGTTTATGACATCAATAAAATCCTGCTAGATTTGAGGTCATGCTTTTTGTTTACTGCAGTAACCAAGGCAACAATGTTATTCCTGCTATAGGCGCCACCTGCTGCATCAGCATGTTTATTCTGTATATGAATATGAATAATGTTTTAGTTTATTCATTCATTCATTTTCTTTTAGGCTTAATAAAATTTTCCAGTAAAAAAAGATAAGAATTGTCCGTTTCGATTTCATATAAACCCTTAGCAGATTGTCCTGTCCTGTGTCCAAGATTACATTTTCTCAACTGATTTGTTCATTGTTTGTTTTTTGCTCCAGCCTCTAAGAGAGACTGCATTGAGCGGTTTGGCCAGAGGACTATCGAGCGGATCTACCATGATGATGATGTCATCTGCACAACAGAGTACTCTCGAATTGTCCCGTTGGAGAATGGAGAGGTACGAAACCGTAGAATCCATGGCCCAACACTGGCCGATCTCTCCTGTTTATGCTTCTGTAGATATGCAGATTTACTTTTGGTGCTTAAATAGTATCTCACATCTCACACTTGTTCAGATTGTGGTGTCTCTGGTAAATGGACGACCCGGAGCCATGAACTTCTCCTATTCTCCCGTTTTGAGGGAGTTCACCAAGGCCACCAACATCCGCCTACGTTTCCTGCGCACCAACACACTGCTGGGCCACCTGATGGGCAAAGCCTTGAGAGACCCTACAGTCACACGAAGAGTAAGACTCCTCTTCAGTTTTTAGAATGGACAGAAATTACAAACAAAGCTCCGTAATGTGATCTGTTTAAAGCAACACTCCATTTTTTTTGGAAACAGGCTCATTTTACAACTCCCCTAGAGTTAAACTGTTGAGGTTTATCACTTTTCAATCCATTCAGCCAATCTTGGAGTCTGTCGGGAGCACTTTTAGCTTAGCTTAGCATAAATTATTGAATCGGATTAGACCATTAGCATCTCATTCAAAAATGACAAAAGAGTTTTGATAATTTTACTATTTTAAGCTTGATTTTTCTGTAGTTACATTGTGTCTTAGTACACGATGTAACTACAGAAGAGTCAAGCTTTAAATAAGAACATTATCGAACTCTTTATTGAATTTTTTGAGCAAGATGCTAATGGTCTAATCCAATTCAATGATTTATGCTAAGCTAAGCTAAAAGTGCTCTTGCCAGACTCTGAGATCGGCTGAATGGATTCAGAAATGGTCAAATGAACCTATTTCCCACAAAAAAGTGGAGTGTTCCTTTAAACCCACATTCTAATACATTGTATGCATTTTTTCCTCAGTATTATTACAGTATTAAAGACATCAGTATCGGAGGGAGATGTGTGTGTAATGGCCACGCTGAGGCCTGTAATGCTCAAAACCCAAATGATCCCTACAAGTAAGTGACCTTTAAGAATATTTCATTTATTTATGTGTTTTTAAATATCAGGCTCAAACTTCAGGTCGCATGGATAAGCATTTCAACGCATGTGAATAAGCCACAACCTTGGAAAATCTTTTATTAAATGCACTTTTCTGTCGAAATAGAGATAATACCTAATTCAACAGTTCATACTTAGCTGATGATTGATAATTAAGCTCGTTTGGCATGCTGTCCTGGGAGAGAGCCATGAGCTAATAAGATCCTAGAGCCCTGGGCTCTCTCCTGTTAGCAGGGTGAGAGGAGAGTTTGAGGGTTAGCTATACTGCTTACTAAGGGTCTATAGTGCTAATTTTGTAATTCTAATCACTGGTCCGCCGTGTCGCTCAATCTAGGAAAAGGAGGGAGGAGTAGGGGTGGGAGGGGGTTTCTTCAAGACAAGGCCATATGAAATTTGTCAAAAATAAGAGTAAAGGAATAATGTTAATGTACACTCTCAGAAAAAATGGTACAATGCTGTATCAAAGAAGGTACAGACCCTTGTCACTGGGGCAGTACCATTTTATGGAAAAGAATTGTATCTTAAGAAAAAAGAAACAAATTTGTACCATTGCAGTTTGTACCTTTAAGGAAATGATTTGTACCATGGGAAACCAAAATGTATGTTTGGTTTTTAAAACCGGCAGATACAATATTGTACCTTCATCAAAGGTACAAATCTGATCCATGAAGGTACCACTACAGTGACAAGACACTTTGTACCTCAACAGTGTCAAATGTGTTCTTTCAAGAACTATTTAAAGGCATTTTGCTTTATCCAAAATGCGGCAATATTTTTATTGCATATAAAAAACGTCAAATACATTTGTAAACAATGTTTTTAAAAATGTTTATTTTGTGTGTAAATGCACCTTTTCCATTTACAACAAAGAATAAAAAATACTTTAACATCAATCAAAAGATCTATTTTTTGCTAAACATTTCACGACACTTTTCACAAAAATGTTACAGAAACACATTCTCCCATGTACAATATAAAACACCTTTGTAATCACTTAAAAGTTATTCAATTTACTTCATTTTAAAATAGAAATAGAATTATGCTAAAGTATTGTAACGAGATATGCGCAATCTTTGTTAAGTTTTAAAATAGTAAAATATCTGCATGTACACTTTGCATTTGCAGGTCTTTTGCCAGCTCATGTGCATAGTGGAAAACAAATTGACAGTGGATATCAATAATGAAAATGTATTTATCAGAAAACTCTTACCAAATGTTTATTAAAAATGCCTTAAATGTTTAGTTTACAATACTTATAGTTTTGTTTTACCAGTTGTTTTGTATTATAAAACTTAATAATTAATGTTTATGAGTTTCTTTAAACATATGCTTTTAAATGATGATTCATGTTTTAATATGGAAATTATTCATAAAATCACTTTTCCTTTCCAGTCATATTTCTTTTCATAGATATTGTAATAAAGAAGGAGTTGTCTAACACTTATGTACCTTTTTTATGAGAACAATTGTGTGCCTTCATTTCAATTGTACCATAAAAGGTACAGAACAGTATCATAAGATACAAGATACATCTTTTCTGTACTATATGAGGTACAATTTTTACAAAGGTACAAAACTTTTCTCTAAGGAACAATTTTTGTACCATCGTGTACCTTTTTTTCTGAGAGTGTACAGAAAATGTCTTTCTCAGAAGTTTCTACTTTTTATATAAATAAATAAATAAAGAATCTATTTTTGAATGTAATAGATAATATATAATCTATATTTTATATCTATATATTATAAAAAATATCATTCTTTTCCAACATTTTAAACATTAATAATTTCTTGAGTAGAAAATAGGGATATTAGATGGATTTCTAAATAGTCATATGACACTGAAATCTGTCGTAATTATTCTTAAAATTCAGCTTAATAAAATAATAATATGTATATTTTTTTCTTTAAAATATATTAAAAATGATTTTCATTCAAAATAATACCTAACTAAATGGCTAAATGGTTTTACTCTTTTTGTTTAATTCACTGCAGCTTTGGTGAGCATAACATAATAAATTGGGTTTTTAATAAAATTATAAAAAACAACTGTTCCTTACCTTTAGATTTTTTTATAGTAAAGTCAGAAGTATTTTGTCTTTTATTTATTACAGAATTCCTTTTGTGTTTTCCTACATTATGAAATGCAATGATATGTTATTAAAACTAAAATGATATAAGAAGAAACAATTAAACGTAAATATGCAAATATTGTGGCTACACTGTTGCAAATATGCAAATTTTCACTGATTTGTCCGTACACACTCTTACTTATGTAACTGTTAGCCCGGGGACATTTCTTTCAGTAAATGTGCCAAAGAAGGAGGCTGAAATCATATTGTTCATGAAGTTCTCTTTCCTGTGCCTGGAGGGGGTTAAAATGACTGTTAGTTTCCACCCGCATGACAGACCACCAGCACAGGCACATACATGCTGCCCGAGTCTTCACTTGCCTGATTCTCAACATTCTTACCCAAATTTTCACCTCAAGCCCAGAATTTCAATAAAACTTATTACATAACCTAAAGTTTTATTAAACTCCCGGGGGCCAATAATAACATAAAACAGAGATCTTGTGTGTGTGTGTGTGTGTGTGTGTGTGTGTGTGTGTGTGTGTGTGTGTGTGTTTGTGTGTATGTGTGTGTGTGTGTGTGTTTGTGTGTTTAGAATATTTGCTCTAGAGTTTTTATCTGGAAGGATCATAGTTAGAGCAGTTCGTCTCCTCCAGGCGTGTGTCTCAGGACAGTGAGGGATGGTGGCATTCTTCACTTCTGAGGCCCTGCAGGCGTCTGGATTTACTAGCTTTTTTATGCACCCTGGGAGTGCAGCTATCGCTCCTTTCTTCTTAGATATTTACATTAGATGTCGCCTACGCTGTTGCTGTCTATTGGAAGGAATGCGTCAATAGAGCCGCCATTTTAGTACAGGGTAGCGCTCCTTTGAAATGAATGTGGGACCAAGGTGCAGTGGAGGACTGGCCATCCAGAGCCAGAGATATATACACATATATCTATGATCATGAGGTTTCCCGGTGGTCAGTATGCAAATATTTTTTTAAATTATGAAAATTATAATTTTACATCACTTTTCTACATCGATGGATAAGTGAGCGCATGGGCATTGCCGACAAAGCGCATGTGTTTGTGTGCATGGAAATGTATTATCTCTTGCTTTCACTTTTCATTCTAACGGAGGGAGCGATTCGTTTGTGAATGAATCTCCGTTATGAACGACTCGTTCACCTAACCGACAATAATACAAGTTTCTAGCACCGCAGCATCTTGCTGTCATATTTTATTTACATTGTTTGCTTATTTTATTCAACAAAACTAGCATAAGTCTAGTATTTAGTGTGAGTTGGTGCTACTTTGCCTTATGGTCAGTGCAGTAAGAGTTTGTATTATCATCAATAACGTTTGTTTAGCACAAAAGTTCATAACATACAAAAACGTAAAAAGCGAAATCTTACCTATGAAATGCTCCACCTTTATGTGTTTTTCTTTTGTTTGCTCGTTACTATACCCATACGCAGCGCTAAAATCCAGCATCTTCAGATTGGCTTTAGTCTTGACTAGTGCGGTTGAATAACATTTGTCCTGGGACCACTGTACAAATGTTGCGGCGCTATTGACACGTGCTCAGAGTCCGTATGCGATATCTAGTGTATATATCTATGTCCTTTCTTAACCTGCTAATTGACCCATTGAAATGGATCAGTTCACATTTGGATCAATTTCAGTGGGCTAAATTGTTAAAGGTTTCATTCTGTGGAGCCCCGGATATGACATGCAAGACAAAAATAATAAATCATGGGCATGCTTTTTTCATTTATTCCCTCGATTTACTAGGGCATGTTCATCATTTATGAAGTTGATCCCTTGATTTACTAACTTGAGTATGCACACAATTTATTAATTTGTTCCCTTGATTTATTAGAGTATGCGCACAAATAATTCCTTCATTACCTTGATTTATTAGAGTATGCACATAATTGATTAATTTCTTCCCTCAATTTATTAGTCTGTGCAAAATGTAATAATTTGTTCCCTTAATTTACTAGAGTATGCACACAAACAATTAATTCATTACCTTGATTTATTGGAGTATGCGCATAGTTTCTTAATTTGTTCCTTTGATTTACTAGAGTATATGCACATTTTATTAATTTGTTCTCTCAATTTACTAGAGAATGCAGATAATTAACTAATTAGTTTTAATTAATGAGTACATTATATGACATAATGAGTACACGGACACATTACCTAGACTGAGGGCACAAATTATTATATCGAGGTCAAGATTTTCTTAAAACAAGGTAATGAATTAGCAAATTATATGTTAGATTTAGTAAGTCAAGAAAATGAATGAATAAATTGTGCCCAACGTTACTTTTTTCGATTGCAATTTACACGAATATCCCATTAATGTTAATGTATTTAATAACATGAATAAACAGTGAACAATGCATTTATTACAGTATTTATTTTTTAACGTTAATTAATGAAAATAAAGTTAGTTCATCTTAACTCAGAGCACATTAACTCTGGATTTTAATGATTCGTTAGTATACTGTATGATTAATTAATGCTGTCCAAGTACCATTCATTCTTAGTTCATGTTAGTAAATGGATGAAATAACATTAACAAATGGAACATTATAAAGTGTTACCTTTTGTTTTCTTGCATGTCATGTGTGGGGGTCCGTATTATACACATTTTTTTGTCAAACCTATCTGATTTTTCAATTATTTTACTACTTTAAATCCTTTTCTGAGATGAGGGTCAGTAGTTAAAGAGTAATAATGAAATCATACACGCACTTGAATTCCTTAAATTTAGTAATGTCTGATCATTTAACGTGGAAGACATTTGGACATAAAGCAGATCACGCTGTTTTTCAAAGGTTTGTGAAATATTTTAGGAATCTCGAGAGATTTTCCTGGCTCTTTGTATGTCGCAATGGTGATATATCCGCTCCAGTCTGAGTTTTTGTCCCTGCAGATAAATAGTCTGTTACTGTAGTCGGTCATTCCACAGATTCCTGCAGCGTTCGGTGTGAGCAAACAGCAATATGAACCACCTGGAAGGTGTCAGTCGTGTCAGTTTGGAGGAAACAAAAAAAACTCCTATATGAGACTTATCAAAACCCAGAGGGCTAATACAGATCAAAGCAACAAGAAACAGATGCTAACGTTTGCGTCTGAGAGGAGGGAGAATTTCCATAACCTACATGGATATCTGTTAAAGCTTTGTGATTTCCTTTAAATAGTTTTTTTTTGTTTTTTTTTGATGTGCATGTCACTGATATTGTGGAAATCTACTGATATGAATGTGATGGGAGACCAGATGTTTTCCTCTGAGATGGTCACACCAATGTGTTTTAACATGCAACGCTCTCTCTCTGTGCCAATGTTTAATTACAAAAAAGCCAGAACTGATGAGCCGCTCAAAAGGATCAGTTTGCAATTACATCTACTATCACCAAATGATAAACATTTTTATACAACAGTTCTGTCTGGTTCTTGAATCAGATTGGGTGACAGCTGTGCGATATTCTGCCAGTAACAGCACTCGTCCAGCCTCTTAACCCTTCACCCTTGTGTATTACTATGCCCACATACAGTGACAAGCAGAGGACACTCTACAGTTTTACAAATATTGCTGCTGTTGGGCAACATAATGTAGTTTTGAGGCTTTTTAGGTGAGAATGTAGTTGTTTAGATTGCAACTGCAGTTTATTTATAAGGATAGTGCCTATTTTCAAATATTTATAATTTCTGAGAGACACCACGCCGGCAGCCATTACAAGATGTCCTTGCTGCAGCCTGAAGCTTCATGATGTAGGCGATCATCAAGTACGTAGTGCACCTTGTAACGTCCATGCTACTGTGACAGTTGGGTTCAGGGTAGGGGGAGTTATAGGCGATCGTCAGCTACTGTATGTGGTGGACCTGATCAACTACGTCATCAAGCTGTCCATCCACAAGATGTCGACAGAGACCGCGTAATAAGCCCTAAGAGAAAAACAGCGTAATTTCAAACTACAGCTGATCAAATTATTATTAAACAATAGGGGTGTAACGGTTCACAAAAATCACAGTTCGGTTCGATACGACACAGTGGTGTCATGGTTCAGTATGTTTTCGATAGAGCAAAAAAAGAAAAAACCCAGAGGATTTCTCTGATTGAAATCTTTTTAATGTATTAAAACTAACATCATAACAGCATGATCTCTCTCTATATATATTTTTATTTTTTATTTTTACTTTAAACAGTGATATAAAGCTATACTTCTGGAGTTTCTGCTTAGCAGCAAATAAAACAAGTCCTTCTTTATACTCAAAACCAAAAAGCTGCTTATAAAAATAAATGTAATATTTTAGTAGTTAAACAAATAAAAAGAAAAGAACAGTTTAGTTTTTATATGGAACTCAGTTTCAATCAAGTTTTACGTTATTTTTTATTTTCAGAAAGTGTCCACCTTTTCTTCAGACAGCACAGATCTGCTTGATTTGACTGTCACCTGCCATTTCAGTGGATCTGAAAGCAAGAATTATTATCTGACTGAAATGGGCTTATGAAGGAATAATGTAACGGGACTCTATACATTTAACATTTTCTTAAAACCCGAAATTTCCACTACCGATTAAGGTCTCATATCCACAGGTAAATATGTACCGATCGCCTCTGTGATTTGTTTTGCCCTGTTCGAATCTGTAGAAATTGCCTGTCTGAATGCTGTGGACATCATTGCATGTAGTGCGCGGGTCTAGTTTTTGTCTTATTCCAGTTAGCGACTCTGTGATGTCAGTGTAAATAAGTTGACATGTTCAAATATTACCGCTAAAATAGCTTACTGTCATAGCAGATGTCATTGTTTTTTTTATCCACCACTCTCTTGCCATCACCCTCATAACTTACAAGGAAACCAAAGTGCTCCCAAACGCCAGACCCGCTGTTGGTTATAGGAGGATTACATTAATGTTACTAGCCATTTGTGAGCTAATGCAGCATGTCCCTCTATTTTCAACGAAAAGGCGCTAAGCTCTGCCCGAAAAGTCACTAGATTACATCATACGCTAATTTGCATGTTACTGACGTCATCACTTTCTACCATTTCTGTTTGCTTAACAGCCTATGGTAAATAAATGGGGTATTTATATGTATTTGCACTACGCTTTATGTAAGCATGTCAATTTAACTATACAGTATATCATTGTAGATGAGTAGTGAATTTGCAGTAATCGCTCAGACGTAATAAACTCAGACAAGTTCTGAAACTCTCACTTAAAACATCTCTGATTGTGAACAAGAAAAGAATAAACGGTCAAATTAAATTGTTAAAATAAAGGAGAAGCAGATCGGTTTGACAGTACAAGGGAAATACCTTTACACTGCCGGTGCTAAATCACTTGCCGTCGGTACGCAGAGGGGTGATCTGCTGTCAGGCTGCAGGTGGGAGAGGCTGCTGTACGAGGACTGGGCCGCCTGTCAGTGCTCTGAGGTGGGGGAGGGGCCGGCGGCATCACCCGCAGCTCGTTGAAAAGAGTAGGAACGGGACAGTAATGGACAAACGACAGTCTATAAAAATCTCCAGTAGCACACAAAAAATTCGCTAGATTTGTCGCTAGTCGCTTTATTGAAAATTTGTCGCTAGGGGGGTCTGAAAAGTCGCTAAGTTGGCAACATTGTCCCTGACTGGAGTAGTGTGGAGGGGGCCGGGGAAGGCAGCATGTTGCCTGTCACGTGCAGGGTCACGTAATTTGGGATGCCTTGTTGAGCGTTGTTGCACTGAAAACATTATATTCTGTACACTTATTCTCGTTTATCTTTTTAGATATTTGTCTGAATGGTTCGTTTTGTAATGCGTACCGAACCGAAAGGCTCGTACTGAACGGTTCAATATGAATACGCGTATCGTTACACCCTTATTAAACAGGTAAGTGACTTTCTAAGTCAATCTCTCTCTTTTGTATTTTGTAGTACTGTATTTATATTATAGTAATATTGTGATCTCCTAATTGCAACAGAGAAATACTGGGAAATGTCTTTAGACTGATGGCCTTTCATGCCGTTCAGCCTCATAATCTTAAAATGTGAGCAAAATCACCTGTTTTGTCATTACTTTAGATATTACGCCAGAGAATCATTCAAATACTAGCTCTAAAGTGACGTTGGTGAGGTAGCAACGGTTCCTGCTGCTCTGACGTCAGCTGCAGATTTGAATTACGGAAGAAAGTAGTTCCTCTTTTAAAAGGGTTTTGAGACTCTTCGTGTTTGATTTTCTTTTTTATATTCACAATTATCGAACTGTTGTATAAACGCAATATCACATGAATAGCAGTGCAAAATGGCTGTATATAGTCACTGGTGGGATACTAAGGCAACACACACCTCCCACCAGTGCGATATACAGCCACATCGCACTGCTACACGTGTGATATTGCTCATATAAAGTGCAGTAAAAGCTGTATTTTATTGTTAACAGTAAAGACAAAAAAATGTCATGCTACATTGTTTGTTAAATAACAGTTTGTGTAAGTAAAGAATCTTAAAGGGAAAGCTTACCTAAAAATGTTAAATTACATTGCTGCATCATGGACTATTAAAGGTGCTGTATGTAAGTTTTTTTACTCTTCTAAAGCATAAAAATACCATAATATGTGTGCAGATATTTAAGAAACATCCCAAGTGAACATACTTGTTTAACTGAAAAACAATGCTGAAGTCAGATATTCTGCTTTGAAAATGTTTTTTCCGTGCCGGAACGCTGTCTTTGTTTAGGTAATTTTCACATGCACAATGCCATTTTAGCCAATTATAATTCAGCACTCCGGGTTGCCTTGTTGGAAAACAGCGCATTTCATTCATTCATTCATTCAGAAAGGCTCTGAAAGCGTGCGTCCGAGACCGAAAAGGACAGTATGGGAGACAAGATTCAGTTCCACATGAGGTTATTAATTAGCAAATTACATAAATATTACGAACGTAAACATTAGGTGAGCAGGTTACATTGTAACCGCGTGTCCTAACAACATGCTGTGACGAGAGAGGCAGTGATCAGCTAGACTGTTTGTACCAGACGAAACATGACAGAAATTTGAATACAGCCTTTCAGAAGCACAGAATATGCACTCACTCATGAAACGGTAAGGTTTAGAATCTGTTTAATACATGTTAACCCTCTTTAACATCATTAAATGTAAAATGGCATTCAAACTCATATTGTTAGCATTTAGCTCTGAATAAAGCACACAAGATTTACCTGAGGTGATCACTGTCATAGGTTTCACAAGTTCAGCTGTGAGAAATAAAAGCCTTTTCTAATCATTCAATTCGAGGTGTTGGTTAGGACAAAAACTCCCTTAATATGGAAAATATTCCCTCTATCGCGTGTCGTTGCTTTTATTTAGAACACAGTTTAAATCACTCGCTCCTTGTATTCAAACTGGCAACCCACGCTCACGTTTGTTTTGATCCAGGAGTGCAACACCTAGTTTAACCACTGGGTGTCAAACTTACATACTGCACCTTTAAGAAAAATAGGTCACTTAATCACAATACACATGCTGTAGAATGTGCAGATGTGAGTGTTATGCATCACATTATGCACACATTTGTACATTAATAAGTAACACTTTTAAAGTTTAGGTTATCAATTTTTATATTATTTTTAATTTTGGTAACACTTTAACTTAAGTACTAATTCTCACAATTAACTAGTGGCTTAGTATCTATAGTTAAGATATTAACTGTTATAAACTTAGCTGTTTGTTTGTACTTATAAACCATATTCTGTACCCCTGATTCTACCCAATATCTATCCAACTACTATACTTCAATAACTATAACTATTAAAAACAGCAAGTTTTAAGTTTATTGAAGCAAAAGTCATAGTTAATGGTTTGTGATTTGTGAGAATTGTACCTTAAAATAAATTGTGACCTTTGTTATTTATTATTATTATTATTTATTTTGTATTTATTTTTTTATATTTATACATATTTATTTATTTATTAATTTTTTTTAAATTTGTAAAATAACAGATATATACATAGGAGACTGAGAAAAAAATGCTCATTTTATTAAAAAAATCAGATGGCATTCAAAAGTTTTTGCATCTGAACTCTTTATTTGATCATCAAATGAACCATTTTATTGAATGCATTAAAGATTAAAGATGCATTAAATTGATCAAAAGATCAGTAAAAACATGTCAAGTGATTCCTGTTGAAAAGAAATGCTGTATGTTTAAACTTTCTATGCATTCAAAAGAAAAATGTTTTCAATATTAATTATAATAAAATAAATGAATGAAATGATCACTCCAGATTTTTTCAGCAACAGCGTGTACATGATGAATGGCGAATGGTGGAGGGGTTTAATTGACAGGGCTAAATGAGGATGACCCAGAGACTGAGTCAGACGTTGAAGAGATCAGAGGTCAATCTGTGAAGCGTGCTCCACCTAAGCTTCCCACA
Organism: Danio kyathit; assembly: GCA_903798195.1. Taxonomy (NCBI): domain Eukaryota; kingdom Metazoa; phylum Chordata; class Actinopteri; order Cypriniformes; family Danionidae; genus Danio; species Danio kyathit. The sequence continues at coordinate 16,820,872 of LR812541.1, forward strand.
TGCACCTGTTTGCCCTGCAGGTACCAGGAGTTCAACTGATGTCAGTCTGCAGTTGATTTATGGGGAAACTCAGGTAGAGATGTAACTTTTTCCATGCTGTAAGCTAAAGCCCCTAGCTGAAGATGTTAAAAGATGTGTGTGTAAAGGTCTTAGAGGAGATTTAGAGGGCAGTTGAGGGTTAATAGACTCAGGATGTGACTGGGTTATATGGTTGGCTGTAGCTCATTTGAAGCGAGGCTCTGGAACGCTTGCTCTGACTTGTGGACGGGTGCTAATGAAGGATTCAATTGCAGCTCAAGCTTGACCATCCAAACAGATTCAAGGAAACTAAAGTGCATGGTTGAGTGGAAATCTGTGTCCTTCCATGTGTGTGTGTGTGTGTGTGTGTGTGTGTGTGCGCTGCTGCATTTTGTGTTTTCATAGACAGGACTGCATGGAAAAAGATAAATGTTCCTATCAAAACACTCTTTGTTGACACAAACATTCTAGAAGTTGTTTCAGTGAAAAAAAAATTAATTAATGAAAGTAATTTTACATGTAAAAATACATTTTCAAGATGTATATTATGGGCTATTTAGGTCGGTTCACACTAAGGGTGCTTTCACACCTTCAGAACCTGGTGCATTTGTCCCTTTAGCGCGGTTCAGGCATATGTGAAACCTGCAATAGTGCTCTGATCCGCGTCAAATCAATTGGTGCTCATTCAGGTGGTCTCGGCTCGATTGAAACAAACTCTGGAGCAGGGGTGTGTTTCCAAAAACCATCGTTAGCCAACTAAGGGCACAAGTTCCGTTGTTACAAACATAGTTCATTGACTTGGCGTTTCACAAATCCATTGTTCCAATGAAGATTCGCAAACTACGTCGCAAACTTGTATGCTTGCAACTACACCTCTGGAGCTGTAGTTAGAAACATAGTTCCTGGCTGTGTTCTATTCCCAGTTATCCCCCTATGCCCTATTCGTTTACAATATTCTAACATTTAAACTTAGGATGATAAAAAAAAGCATTAAAGCCATCACTTTTAGGTATAATTTGCTTTCAACGTATTTCAACGTAAGTTCAGTTTTAGCGATCTTCATGTTTACAATTGCATTGCCTTCGTAATGCACTTTGAAAACATTGATGTCATTTTGAACACAGCCTCATGACGAAAGCTATAGGTGACCTGTTATTTAAAAGTGAAATTTATGTTACAAAAAACATAGCATACGTTAATGCTTTTAGTTTATAGTAGGTTATTTATTAAGTATCTGTACTGTATATGACATGGGCCTGTTGGTTAGAACATTTCTGCTTTGTTTTGTATGTGTCAAATTGTAAAAGTAGACTTTTCAAAAAAATAAAATAAATAAACAATATCCTACTTATAATAATAATAATAATAATAATCATCATCATCATCATTATTAATATTAATATTATTATTATTAATGTATGATTTTTTTTCATTTCCTAATAAATATAAATGTTAAATTTTATTTCTTAATAAATAGCCTCATTATTTATTTATATGATTTATATATGATATTAGAATATGTGTTAGCTTTTGTAAGGGATTTTATGATTTAGAATACAAAATGAAATATTCTCAATGATATTTGTAAAGGAAACATTGGCTCTATATGTGCCATTTACATATATTTCACTTAGAATGGAAAACAAGTGCATGTTTTTACCAAAACTAATATATTATTTTAAATGTGTGCGCAGGGCCGCTGCTGACCAAAAGGGTGCCCTATGCGAAATTTTACTGTGGTGCCCCCACAGAGGAACAAAAACAGACAAACATATATTTAAACATGTATTTATTTATTTATTTATATGGATAAATGTGCATTTAAACACTCAAAATTATACTTAAACATTTAATTATTTACATTTTTTATACAGACATACATTTATTTAACACACTTTACATGCCAATTTGCACATAACAGCTGCACATATAATGTTGTATATAGTAATATAGCTGTACATACACTTGTCAATTTGTTTATTTGCATTCACTACTTTTTAAAATATTTTTATTATCTGTTTTTTAATCCTGTCTGTAATTCTGTTGCACTGTAGAAGCTCTGTCACGAAAACAAATTCCTCGTATGTGTGAACATACCTGGCAATAAAGCTCTTTCTGATTCTGATTACAAAACAATAGTTTACATTAAAGTAAACACTGACATGTCTTCTGCAGAAGCATTCCCAATTTCAAACTTTACAAAAGGTAAGGAATAAAACCCTCTCTGTACCTGTAGAGATGGGCGGTCCTCAGGGTTGCATCCTGCCTCTGTGTCTGTACCTGTGCTGCTGCTGGTGCCTCTGGAGCAGTGCTGGATCAGGCCACCTCATCTTCTTTTGTGACAATTTTCAGCATTGAACCTCCATGTACAATACAGAAGAAATTAGTCATTTAGAGAAAAACTCATGCCATACTATTAAAACAATGAGCTAGTCAAGCACTCTTCATAATGTGTCTAAACTAAAACCAAAATGTGGATTTAACTTGCATTATAATCTATGGTGACAAACACTGACTCTCACTGTCAGTATAAATCAAAGACATTTAAGGTTTTTAAGAATTAAAAAGCGTACTAAAATTAGTGTGTTTTTAAACAAAAACTTTAACATTCAGAAAAAAAATAATCATTAATGAATTCATGCTTTTATATAATATTAGGTTTTATATTATTGATCTTTCAGAAATGACAGAATGAGTCAGTTTTGTTATTTCATATTGTAATGTACAAAAATGAAAAACCGGCCTAAAACACACCAATCCACCGATGTAAAGACAAAAGAGACTTTATTGAAAAACAATAAACAACTGAAAAGAATTATATAATATATAATTATATAACATAATATAATAACTATATAATAATAAATAAAACATACAGTGAAAATAATTGTGCAGTGCATGTGTATGTAGCTGGTGTGCAAACAGAATTGTAAACTATTGCACAAGTTGTTAAAAGAATTGAGTTTGTGTATTTACCAGCAACATCGGGAAGAGGGGCAAATGCGAAAAGTCACATGTCCTGGCACAGTTTAAAGCACAATGCAGAGCCGCAAAGCAAATAAACTGAACGTAAACAACAACAAATAATGCAGTTGTGGCGAAGTTTAAACGTTAGCCTCACTAGTGAACAAGCAAAAATATGTTTTCCAGATTCATGGAAGTTACCTGAAAATGATGCACGCGATTCATCTTGAACTCACTTAGTTCCTCTTCTCGGCTCCAGACTGCTGTTGTCTTCCCGGGAATAGAGCTGCAACTTGCATCAATTATAAATATTTGCTGCTAATAGCCGCACAGATAGTGGACTGGACCGCGCCGCGCGTACGCGTCTATGCGCGTACACGGAAAAAATTACGTCACATGTTTGTTTTTGCGCTCGTCATAAAATGAAATTTTTTTTAATGTATTTAACAACATATTATCAATATACATTTTATTTACACTCAGTTTATGTTAATATTATTAAATAAATGTTAATATTGTTTTTTTGATCAACCGTCCGAGATGGTGCCCCCTTCCGGAGCTGAGGCCCTACTCAGCCTGCGTACTCTGCGTATAGGGAGCGGCGGTACTGTGTGTGCGTGTAAAACAATATAATTTGCACAAAGAAATTATGGGTTTTTTCTCTAAAGACGTTGTTACCACCCCGTTTGGAATGTCATTATGGGCGTTTTACATAATAACTAACGTGGCTCAAACGATGGATCTGCGACAGAGAAACTATGGGTTTTGGGAAACACTCGTCACTACATCGTTCTTTTCCTAAACAATGCATTGTAATATGATAGTTCAGCCACGAGTTACGTCGTTGTTTGGGAAACGCACCCCAGTTCGGTTGTAGTGAGAAACCAATACGATCCAATGAACTAACAAACCAGGCAATATGACTGTATTGTGGATATTTAATAGCCATAAATATGACTATAAGAAGGGAGAATGATGAGTAGGGCAAGAGATCATTCCTACTGGTAAAAGTGTGTTTTATGTTGAATACGTAAGTGAAAGCATGCTGTCTAACTGAACTATTAAAATATATACAGTACCAGTCAAAAGTTTTTGTTTTTTTAAGAAAATGATTCTGTTTATCAAGGTGGCATTTATTAAATGTAAAAATAAAATGTTAAATTGTTAAATATTTTTTAAAATATTAAATAACTGCTTTCTTAATGTATGTAGTTTTAAATGAAATTATTACTCCATCCATTATTGCTTTTATTACAATAATAATAATAATTAATGATTGTTTTCTGTTTAAAGTGATTTCTGAAGGATCATGTGACTTTGAAGTCTGAAGTGATGAAGCTGAAAATTCATCTTTAAATCACTGGAATAAATTATAAAATTAAATTATAAACTACTTTTGAACAGTTATTTTATAGTGCAATAACATTTCACAATTTTACAATGTTTACTGTATTTTACTGTAGTTTACTGTAAGACATGCGGTACAGGTGAATTGGGTAGGCTAAATTGTCCGTTGTGTATAAGTGTGAATGAGTGTGTGTGGATGTTTCCCAGAGATGGGTTGCGGCTGAAAGGGCATCCGCTGTGTAAAAACATCCTGGATAATTTGGCGGTTCATATCGCTGTGGCGACCCTGGATTAATAAAGGGAATAGGCCGAAAAGAAAATGAATGAATGAATGAATGAATGACTTCTGATATATAATCGATATATTTTTTTTACAACCCTTGACAATTGAAATGATGCTATGTATGAGAAATTCTTAACTTTTATTTATATATGGTGATGACGATGTCTGTGGGTGTCACCATTCAAAATGAAAGTGCACTTTTTCACTTATAATGTAATTTCTTATCGTCATAAATTTAAATAAGTATGTATGACAGTTGAATGGACTTGTTTTAACTATTTTGGGCCATTTAGAAACTTTGCCATATGAAAGCAAAACACACCAAAAAAGCAACATTGTAACAATTTTAATCCCTGAGGTTTTTTTTTCCTTCACTTTCATCAATTGGTGAGGTTTTGTTCCTTGCCACTGTCGCCACTGGCTTGCTTGGTTTGGGACTTGTAGAGTCCTAAACCAATGGATTTGCTCTTCAGTATTTGAACTTTCAGCAGTGAAAAGTTCTGAACTTCAACTCTGAAAACTGGACTGACACAGTTTCAATTTACTAGAGCTTCTATGCTAAGCTGCTTTGACACAATCTACATTGTATAAATAAAGAAATAAATATGAATTGTTTCAAAACAATCAAACAAAATAATGGATCTACAGGTGTGAAAGCAACCTAAGACAAATATTTGATTTGAATATTTGGACTGTTAATAAGTCATTTCAGTCCAAAGTCAGACTTTTTTTCAAAGCCACTGCTGTTATAGAAATTAGTACTTTAATAAATAGATTACACATTTTACAAACAGACTGTTTTGAGAGGGAAGCCAGAACTGGTTGTCTGTTCTTTAGTGTTTATTGTAGTGAATTCCAAAAATCTGAACATCTGGTTGACAAAAATAACTTTTTGTAATTTTATAATCTGCAACAAACTGGTATTATAAATGTGTAGATTGTAGGGCCTTTCGCATGAGCTGGTATGTTTCCATTTGTATAAACAAAACTACGAGTGATGGTCCAGCAACCATACATTTTTTTTTGGTCACGGAATAGTTTGTTCAAGACATTTGTTCAAAAATGCTGATTCATCCATTGTAAAATCTTAGACTTGTTCAATCATTCGTTTAAATTGACACTTAATGTAAAAATGTTTTTTTGTTATTATTATTATATTGATTCTTAGCAGGGTGGCATGGTGGCTCAGTGATTAGCACTGTTGCCTTACAGCTAGGGGTGTCAAAATTAATTGTTTCTTCGGTGCACCGCGATGCAGACGCGGACAATTCGGTATCGGTTCAGTAATAATCATAACTGGTTATTGTGTACTGACGTCATTTATCTCATATGCGCTATGTCGCTGTAGCTTAGTATGGCGAGGGAGGCGAGCGCGAGTATTTACAGCGCTCCAACTACTTAAAAATGCAGAAACTCTCCACAATTTCACTGCGTGTGTGTTTGCTGGACAGTCTTTCACTGACACTTACAGTAGAAGCACCTTCACTGCAATTGAGAGAATGAAAGTAAACTCCATTTCTCTCTCTCTCTTTCTCTCTCTCTCTCTCTCACTGTGGCCCATTTGACCGGCTGGCATGACTTTTCCTCTCCTCTCGGCTGTTACAGCGATACTTCTGGACACAGACACGAGCGCGCAGGTTTTCTCCACCGCGTCTATCATGGATCAGCTGTGTTCGACGCTGCAGTGTTGCCAGATGTAGCTGACTGATTCGAGTCCAAAAACTATCTAAAACTCGCCGAAATGCCTATCCAAAACCGCCCAATCTGGCAACGCTGCGCCACTGCCGTTTATCAGTGTCACTCATCGGTGAACAGCGCCTGTAAAGTAAAATATAAAACTGTGTATGGAAAGCATCGTCAATGCACCGTGAGGCACCGAGATATCGAATTGAACCGAATTGATGGCATGATAATCGTAACCGAACCGTGAGACCAGTGTAGGTTCACACCTCTGCTCACAGCAACAAGGTCGCTGGTTCGAGTCTAGGTTGGATCAGTTGGCATTTCTGTGTGGAATTTGCATGTTCTCCCTGTGTTCGCGTATGGATGTTTTCCAGTACTGGGTTGCAGCTGGAAGGGCATCCGCTGCGTAAAATATATGCTGGAATAGTCAGCGGTTCATTCCGCTGCTGTGACCTCTGAAATAGAGACTAAGCCGAAGGAAAATGAATGATTCTTAGTAATTGTGCAGCTCTAGTTGGATGTTAGCAGCAGAAGTAGTAGTTTGTACAGTAGTAGTTTGTACAAATGATAATTCAGAACTATTCCTGAAATATAGTTTATTTTTTATTATTATTTGTTCATATAATATTCACATTTTACTGTTTTTTATTTATAAATGCTTCATGATCATAGTTTGAAGGTCATTAAATATGATTATCATTTAAATCTATGGTCACTTTTTTAGCATCTGCGATGTAGTTTTTTGTTTATACATGTGTAAATGAAGCCACCCATGAGCAGACCACCGAGTCTCAGCTAATTCGATTAGCTTTTCAGATGTCATTGGAAAATATAGCAAGCGTGAAGAACTTAACCCTTTCAGACTCTGAGTTTTAAAGCCTCTGCATCATCCCAATTCACTGTTTTCCTGGAAGCAGCAAGGTCAATAAGGAGGGTAGACACTTGAATAAAACACTTTCAGCTCTTGTGTGGCTCATGTGATGCCCATAGACAAGAAGCACTTTAGGATTTGCATATTCTGGCGCCTCAAGATTAAGACAGAAAGAGTGATTCGCATGAAACGAACTGCCAAAAAGTGACATTTCTATACAAGACTCACAGTTCTGTTCTACACTTTAACATGCATTTACTCATTCTTTTATTTATTTAAATATTTAAAAGTGTCATATATATATATATATATATTATTTATAAAAGCTATAATGCAGTTATTTCAAGTCCGTTTGCACCATAATATGTCCTTATTCAGATTACAGACCATTTAATGTAAGGCAAACATATAACTAACATGTACTGTAAAATTACTTCAGTATATATTTAATTATATTTGCATAGACAAAGTCTGCTTTACCTGAAAATAGTTTAAAAGCATGTGAATAAGTAAAAATGTGATGTTTAGAGCTTCAGAAAAGTTGGTCAAAGTGGCATCAAGAACACAGTTAATTTAATTTTAGTTTATTTTGTGCTAGTGTTTTGGTCGAACCTGTGACTAACCTGTCTCTAATGTCTGTGTATCCCAGGCTTCAGTGTGATTGCCAGCACAACACTTGTGGCACATCATGTGATCGCTGTTGCCCCGGCTTCAACCAGTTCCCATGGAAACCAGCCACGACTTACAGTGCCAATGAATGTGAACGTGAGTTTGTCTTTTCTTCTCCAGCAAAGCAAGCAGAACAATGTTTTAATACCTGCTGGTGCCTCCTTGACACACTGCTCACAAAACATGATTTCTGTCTTGTCGGAGATTTTTTTTCTTTCCTCTCTTGATGGCAGATCAGCGTTTTCTTTATTCTTTTCAACAGCACTCTTCTTTTTTTTATGACTGGGCATGACATCTTAAGTATCAGTGTGACTTTTTCACAAAGTTCAAAAACAAAATATGTTCACTCACAGAGAATCTCCAATATGGCCAATCTAATTTGCGATCTGTTTTTCTCTTTTCACTCTCATTTAATCACACAAAGTTTCTCTTTCTGCATGCACCCATTTTTAATATTTCTTGTCATTTTAACAAATGCAAAGGCTTCATGATAATTATGAATGTAATGATAAAGATAATGTTCTAAAACGTTAATACGATAGTAGAGTTCATACGATAAAGATGTACAAACAATGTTTTTCTTCATTTTTGTCTTGTTTCTAGGTCAAATATCTGAAAATTCTTAAATCGGGAAGCATTTTCTAGACAAATTTAAAAAAATGTCTTGTTTGTAGTAATAAAAAGTTAAAATTAAGTGAGATTTTTCTTAAAACAAACCAATTAATCTGACAATTTCAAAGCGAAAACAAGATTATTTTTCTTACCACATTGGCAGATTATCTTGTTTGTTTTAAACTCTTCTTAAGCATAAAAAGACCATAATATGTTTGCAGATATTTAAGAAACATGCTAAGTGAACATTCTTGTTTATCTGAAAAGCAATGCTGAAGTCAGATATTCTGCTTGGCGTTACGTGCCAGAACGTCTGTCTTTGTTTTGGTCGTTTAACCCGCCCAATGCCACTTAAGCCAATTATATTTTTTGCATTTGATTTAATCAGTCAGGAAGGCACTCAAAGTGTGCACCGAAACGCAACCTCCGGTGGACAGAAAGAGCCTCCGAAATGAAACGCAGATTCCACATGAGGTGGTTATTAATTAGAAAATAATATAAATATTATGAACGTAAACATTAGGTGAGCAGGTTAGATTGTAACCCTGTGTCTTAACAACATGCTACGTGATGATATCATACCTGTCAACATTGGGATGTGAAAATAAGGGATATGCCCACCATAAGGGATCAACCCCCCCACCCCCTTTAAAAAATCCCCAAATTACTAAATATGTTGATTTGGAGCTGTTTCGTTATAAATAAACAGTTAAATGGGCAGTAATATGTTTTATTATTATTATTATTATTTACAAAAGAAAAAATAAATAGTATACATTAGCAGTAAATACTTTAGCAAACAGTTCAGCTTATTAAAATTAATAGCTATTATAATGAAATAAAATCAAGCTATCAAATATCATAAGCCGTTTCTTCACTGTATAACTGACACATTCTAATTAAAGAGCAACAAATGAATCTCTTATTTATTAAATGAGAGGTGTCACTTTAAAAATGCAACCATCTAACGTTATAATGAAAGCATTCGATTGCCTTTTTATGCTCGTTTAGGATGAAATTAGTTGTGTTTAAAAAAACCCTAACCAAGATCGACATCTTTAAATATTATTATTATTAATTATGTGTATATGTCTGTTTAAACACGCACCCAAAACCCAGACTTTCGCTCCGTTTCAAATCGCGTGTACAGAATCGGTTTGGGAAACAGCCTCTATTTATCACTATGGAGCGCGTCAGCTGACAGTCATGCACCGCTATATGACTGTTTTAAAGATTGCATATGAAGGGGGGACAGCATCTGTGATGAAAAGGCAAGGAAATCCCGCCGTTTTTATATTTATTTTAAAGTGTTTTCATGCCTAAACAAAGCGAAAGCACAGAACAGGCTCACATTTAAGTGCAAATGGCGGCCCCTGGTGGTTTGGCGGTATGGGTTGCGTATAGGGCGGCTCAGCTCTTTAATGTTTATTTGCCACCCTTCAGAGAAAGACTGAAAATACGGGAGAAATACGGGAAAATACCTTTATGGGATAATATCGGGATAGAACTGTAAAATACAGGAGAATCCCGGGAAAAACGGGAGGGTTGACAGGTATGGATGATATATGCAGTGATAAGCAATTTGGCTTTTTGCACCAGACGAAACCTGACAGAAATTTAAATACAGACGTTCAGAAGCACAGAATAGTCACTGCACTCCAACTAAATGGTAAAGTTTATAATCTAATTAATACATATTAAACCTCTTTAACATTATTAAATGTACATGCTGAATCACTGATATGTGTTGGTTTGCTCTGAGTCACAGTTCTAAAGTTCAATTTCAAATGTTTTATTTTATTTTATATTTTTTTCAAGATTTGAGGTGAAACTATCTGCTGCTGTTTTTAGTAGTATGACAATAAACGTAGTCCTGTGGACGTTTCTGGAGACCGCGAATTATGTAGCCGGAGGTACGTATGGCTGCGTTTCATTTTTTAAGCGAACGCTACGGGCGGTGTGACGCCGTTTCTTTTGCCGCTTACTGGCTGATCGCTTACCTCCGTGTGGAGGGCTTTCCCGCCGCAACCAGTTTGTCCCATTAGCTCGTCGTGTACGTTGGTGGACTTGAGACGCAGAGAGGAGTTGACCACGAAGAGCGGTTCTAGAAAACAGTTAAGACAAAAACAGAATCCAAAAAAATTAAATGAACTAGTGAACAACAGGGCTGAGAACGTGGTAAAATCTGAAAACGTGTTAAAAATCAGACGAGGACTTTTCTTTTTCTGGACGGCTTTTGTAAACTGTTGTGGTTGGGTTTAGGGAAGTATGTGGGTGGGCGGGTCATTCTGTAAAATTGGTTGGGTTTAGGGAAGGAGGAGGGTGGGTCAGTTGACGGTCAGTCGACAGCGGCCTCTGGTGGGTTTATGCGAGAACAGCGTGGGCGCAAACCGCACTCGCGAAAGACATTTGAGATACGAAAAAGCTCACGCAGCGGCCTCTCGCGGATTTGCGAAAACAAAACTGCAAAAATACGTACCTCCCGGGACGTATTTCACTGTCTCCAGAAACGTCCACAGGAATACGTTTTCAGAATGAGCCTGGGTTGCATTTAGCACTGAATAAAGCACGTGAGGTGTACCTAGGGTAAAATATAAATTTCAGGTGTTGGTTAGAATAAAAACTCCTTTTAATATGGAAAATAATCCTTCTATCACGTGCCGTTGCTTTTATTCAGAACACGACTTAAAGGCTCGCTCCTGTTGGTGTCGTCAATCTGGCAACCTGCGCTTGCATGTGTTTAAACCAGGAGTGCAATACTAAGTTCAAGCTATGGGTGTCAAACTTACATACTGCACTTTTAAGACTTTTTGGATACTTGAACTAGAAACAAGGCAAACTAACAAAAGCTTTTTTGCAGTGCAGTTTTTTTTTTCTAAGCTAATAAACGATCAAGCACTGACAGCCAGTCAGAATACATTGAAATATAAAGGGTTCACGCAATTTAAAGCTACAGACGGTAACATTGCGGAAATGCTCACAGCTTGAAAGATAGTGACTTTTTAGAAAACATTTGGTTATAAACAGAATTGTGCGCACATCTAAAAAATCTCGGAGGCAAGTGCTCGATCAAAAATAAACACAGAAGCAAAAAAAAAAAAAAAAATCAGCAACACTGCCACTTTAGCTCTCAAAAAGTCTTTAATAGGCTATTACTCATACAATGTTTCGACCTACACGGTCTTCATCAGGTAAAAAAGGTCTTTTTTACCTGATGAAGACCATGTAGGTCGAAACGTTGTGTTTTTACCTGATGAAGACCATGTAGGTCGAAACGTTGTGCGAGTAATAGCGTATTAAAGACTTTTTGAGAGCTAAAGTGACAGTGTTGCCGATTTTTCTTTATTTTTTGCTAAAAAATTTGGTTATACCATGGGAAAGATTGAAAAAATCTTTGTCTTTGATTAATTGACACTAATAATAGTACACATCTTAGAGTACAACTCTGGAGAGTCATGCAAATATATAAATAAGATTTTAAAAAGTAAGGTAAAGTAATGCAAAATCCCACAATTATTGATAACAAGAAAGCGAAAAGCTGAATCCTGGACATTTTAACAGATTTAGAAACCCCAACACATTTTTTTTTTGTCCCAACCAGGGGACATGTCTGGGAAAAAGAACAAATCTTAACTTGATTTAGGAGAAAGTGAATCCTTCATTTTTTTATTAAACTCATTAAACTTTCTACTTTTTAGTGAGCCATTCCTAGTTTTCCATGTAAAATAATAATGAAACAAGTAATTGTGAAATAATAGTCAAAAGTAATTAGTTACATAAAATAATTTAAAAAATGACAATAAGTAACAAATAAAATAATATCTTCATAAATGTGTATGCATATTTTTAGCCAGATCTCACATCACACATTTTCCTGTTGGAGAACATTTAGCTTAATGTCCCTGGTTGAATGAGGATGTTTGTTAGTTCATTTTAGGATCAACACAGAATCTCTGCTTTAGTAAGACATCAGAGCTTGTGTGAATAGGAGAGGCTGGTGGTCTGTGTGAACGGCCCCAGTGCGCTGTGAGCTCATGCAGACGCTAATCCAGTCTGGCTTCTCTCACACACTGTAAAACAGTCCCACAATCCATTAAAGCAGATCTCAGTCTCACTCTTTGGGTGTCTATCTGTGTATTGGGAGCTGTTTCAGTCTGGAAAGCATTTCCGCTGAGCATGTAGTTAGATTTCCGCTGTTTCTCACCTAATCTAATCTCTTGAGTTGCCTAATATAAAACCGCCCTTTTGTGCGAGGGACTGGCGTGAGGTTTATTGCACATCTGTGAGCAGAGCTGGCTTGAGGAAAACCAGAGAGAGTCTGTCCATCTGACAGAACTGTTTCATCTGATGCCGGGTTACTGTGTCCTCCTCACCCTGCCATCAGTGGACTGGACCCTTAACAAAACACAGCCCCTCCACACTGCATGTCCTGTCAAAGCGTGAGAAGAAAAACACACACACTCATAGTCAGACACAACTTTTTAATGCTTGCTGGTGCGTGCTGTATGCAGTTATTAATGAGATTTTCCTAGTCACAGATGGTTTAAATGTTAGCTTTTTATTTATGAAAAACAGTAAGCTATTTAACTAAATATATTTATAGCCACAACCAGTCATTTTGGAGCCACTGGAATGAAAACGAACTCTGAAATAGTAATTTTATGCACTCACCTACATGGAGCACAATCATGCATCATACTGTTAAGTGATGCATTGTGTGTATGCTTTACTAAAAAGATAGGTCTTTAATCTAGTTTTGTACTGAGAGAGTGTGTCTGAGCCTCTGACATTATCAGGAAGGCTAATCCAGAGATTAGTGGCCATAAATGAGAAGGCTCGACCTCCTTTAGTAGACTTTGCTAATCACAGATGGTTTAAATGTTAGCTTTTTATTTATGAAAAACAGTAATTAATTTAAATAAATATATTTATAGCCACAACCAGTCATTCTGTAGCCACTGGAATGAAAACGGACACTGAAATATTAATTTCAAGCACTCACCTGAATGAAGCACACTCATGCATCATAACGTTAAGTGATGCATTGTGTGTATGCTTTACTAAAAAGATAGGTGTTTAATCTAGTTTTGTACTGAGAGAGTGTGTCTGAGCCTCTGACATTATCATGAAGGCTATTCCAGAGATTAGTGGCCATAAATGAGAAGGCTCAACCTCCTTTAGGAGACTTTGCTAATCACAGATGGTTTAAATGTTAGCTTTTTATTTATGAAAAACAGTAATTAATTCAAATAAATATATTTATAGCCACAACCAGTCATTTTGAAGCCACTGGAATGAAAACGGACACTGAAATATTAATTTTATGCACTCACCTGCATGGAGCACAATCATGCATAATACTGTTAAGTGATGCATTATGTGTATGCTTTATTAAAAAGATAGGTGTTAAATCTAGTTTTGAACTGAGAGAGTGTGTCTGAGCCTCTGACATTATCATGAAGGCTATTCCAGAGATTATTGGCCATAAATGAAAAGGCTCAACCTCCTTTAGTAGACTTTGCTAATTACAGATGGTTTCATTGTTAACTTTTTATTTATAAAAAACAGTAATGTATTTAAATAAATATATTTATAGCCACAACCAGTCATTTTGAAGCCACTGGAATGAAAACAGACTTAATTTTAGAGATAGTTCATGCAAAAATTAATTTTTGCTTTAAGTTGATCTTCAGCCCATCTAAGATGTAGGTAACTTCTTGTTTTGTTTTAGTAAAAAGATTTTCAGCTGAAATGTGGACCTTGATGATTCATAAAATGTAAGTCAATTTTTATTAGCATTTTAAGTGTAAAAAACACATACAATTAATACATGTCATTCGAACACAAAAGTATTAGTCTGGGCAAGAAACTGACATTTCTTTATAACATTGGTTTGAGTTAATAACATTTTTATAACATTTTTAAATAACAACATTTACAACACAAATTTAGAACATTGATTTTACTCAATTTTCATGATTGAGAACATACACATGAACATAATCCTAATGTTTTATTTACGTTGTAGCATCATGATAAACACAATCTTTTTTGATAAAATCAAAACCTTTGCTGTTTTTACTGCTTGAAATCAAGATGGGGAATTTTACATAAAAATGTTTATGAATGTAGATTTAAAATGATCATTTTTAAATTAACCATAATTTGGAGTTGTTACAATTAATTATAGAACAAACAATTAAATGTTAAGCCCATCTCATGGTAAGTGGCAGCTTACATTTATATTTATTTATTTATTTATTTATTTATTTATATATTTATTTATTTATTTATTTATTTATGTATGTATTTTTATTATTTAAAATACTACTTTCCTCAAACAACACAAATAAAGTATATATATACATCAAATGAGCTCTAAAACAAGGTATATGTGTTTTACAAACAAACGTAACAATTTATTAATCATGGTAAAAAAAAAAAAAAAAAAACATGAAGGTAACCCTCGTTCCACAGTAACTAAATTAAATTAAATACTCCATAAAAAAAACTTCATAAACAAGAAAACAGAACTCAACAGAACCATTAAATAAAGTAAAAATATTATTAAATATCAATTGTTAATTATATACAGTTGAAATCAGAATTTTTAGCCCCTCTTTGAATTGTTTTTCTTTTTTAAATATTTCCCAAATGATGTTTAACAGAGCAGGGACATTTTCACAGTACAGTATGTCTGATAATATTTTGTCTTCTGGAGAAAGTCTTATTTGTTTTATTTTGGCAGCTTTTAATAAAAAATATAATAATAATTTTAAGGTCAAAATTATAAGCCCCTTTAAGCTATATATTTTTTCGATAGTCTACACAACAAACCATCATTATACAAAAATTTGCCTATTTACCCTAACCTGCCTAGTTAACCTAATTAACCTAGTTAAGCCTTTAAATGTCACTTTAAGCTGTATAGAAGTGTCTTGAAAAATATCTAGTCAAATATTATTTACTGTCATCATGGCAAAGATAAAATAAATCAGTGATTAGAGATGAGTTACTAAAACTATTATGTTTAGAAATATGTTGAAAAAATCTTTTCTTCGTTAAACAGAAATTGGGGAAAAAATAAACAGGTGGGCTAATAATTCAGGGGGTTTAATAATTCTGACTTCAACTGTACATAAAAAGCAATACTCCTTTAATCAATTAAATATGTGTCATAGAAAAGCAAATGCAAATATTTCAAATAAAATACCAGATTATAGATACTGTGTGTATGTTGAATGATTTGGACATACATAAAAATCTGGAGTTTATGTTAACATTGTGAAATTCGACCTATATTTGGTTTGTATCTGTTACGTTAACAGTTTACAGTTGTACCAAGTAGCCAAGTTAACAGTTTTGTTGTACCAGAAACAACTGTATAACTGATATTTTGGTCTCTAGTAAATCTTGTAAGAGTAAATACTACGATTAATATACAATTTAAAAGTTTAAAGACATTTTCTTATCGCTAACTTCCCTCCAAGCTAATCACTGTTCTCTTTCTTCTTCCCTTCTCTGCTGTCATTCACATTTGGACAGTGTGAGCTCTTCAGGCGTTTTCACTGAAGTGTGTATCTCTTTTATTTCATCAGCTTGTCTATTTTGTCTATGCGCTGCCAGAAGAGTCATTACCCTCAGCATGCTTCATTTTTTTAGGCTGATTATATGGTGTTCTCTGTGTGTGTGTATTTTGCAGCATGTAACTGCCACAGACACTCATCAGAGTGCTACTACGACCCAGAGATCGACCAGCGCAGATCCAGTCTGGACATGCAGGGAGAATACATTGGCGGAGGAGTGTGTGTCGAGTGCCAGGTGGGCTCAGGTGTACAAACATACAATTATGAAGCAATTGTAGTTATAAAGGCATTGGCTGTGGCTTACAACTTGCCAAGGCATCATTTATGGCCAACAAACAGACTTCGTACAGGTGCTGGAAATTCTTGAAAAAGCTTGAATTTTTAATTGAGTGTTTTCAAGGTTTGAAAAGTGTCTGAAACTGCTTGATAAAGCCTCATTCACACTAAAAGCGACTCGCAGCGGCAAATCGATCAGAGAGTGAACGACTTCCGGCGACCTCCTTCTTCGCGAGCGACATCGGCCGTTGGTGACTAGGTGGGCGTGTCGAGCGATGTGACAAAGTTGACAATCCATCAACTTTATGCAAATGAAGAGTGACTTTCTTGGACACCAGCCAATAGGAACACCAGTAGAGCTCATGTGATCTTCTCTCAGCTCGCTCAGAGGCCTGTTGTATTCTTCGTGCTGTAAACCTACACACCCCTGCGTTTGAAGCAGATCGCCACCCTAAGCGACAGGCAGCTACAATGTAGGGTTGGGCGATGTTGACAAATTTGGCATCGTACGATGTCTGATGTGAACATCGGCGATGGACGATGGTATCGTCGTCTTAGGCGGGGTGGGGGTCTTTGTTGTTAAATATCAATTAATTCATAACGAATTTAATAATTGTAGCCTATCGTTTTCACTACCTGACCCACGTGGTCTTTGCTTTACCCATAACCAAACCATAAATAAATAAAGTTATACACAAATTACCACCTGTCAATCACTTTTTTTCCACGGGACTCTGGCATGATCAGGCGGAGTGATCTGTGTCATAATGGCTTTTCCCCACAGCTGGTGGCGGAGACGAGACGAGAGTTCGTTTGGAGTTCACTGTAATTTATTGTGATTAATGATAATTTTATTATTATTATGAGGACAAAATAACAAGTAAAGATGCTAGAGCTCGACCGTTTTGGTCACACTTGCCCCTGATATTTTATGCGACCTAAAATATGTATTTGAAAGCATTTGTGCTAGTGCATACATTTTTACCGTGCGACCTGTTTTCACTGCAAAATCCTCACCGCGTGCGCAGATTTAGGAGACATTTATGCAGGATGCATCTTTGCACCTATAGACGCCAAACGCAGCGCTCAGTAACAGATTAAAACAGTTGTCATGTGAACTTGCTGAAGTACAAAAGACCGGAATGCTTGCCCCGCCTTTGTGCTCTTCCTATTGGCCCACTGCGCTAGAACTGAACGCGAATGGATTGGTTAATATCAGCTGTCAATCACTCAGTCAACGCCTTCACATGACAGGAGCAACAGCCGCGGAAATGTGACGCGCTGAAGATGAGAGAATGAAAATAACACTGACAGATTTAGTTTTAGAAACCACCTAAAGTTAAATAATGGCACATCTGATTAGTGATCATGTGCTGAATGTTAATCCACCTTTTACACTTTTCCAAGAGTGGATAAAAGACTTCCAGTGGCTTCAAGTCCGCTATGAAAATAACTAAAGCCATTCACAATGTGGGACGGGATTTACAGGTAACAGCGTTTGCCACTGAATCTACACATGATTAGTGTGAGAGGTGCTGTATAATCCTCACGATGTATTTAATCCTCACGATGCTGTCAGTGCAAACAGCAGCTATAAGTATAATATAACACAGCTCATTAAGATGACATGCAAATAATAAGTCATATATCAATATACATGTGGGGCGGGGCGATGGATCACGATGCCGGCTCAGCATCGTCAAGTTTATCAGCCATCGGCAATGGACGATGACATCGTCTATCGGCCCAACCCTACTACAAAGTCGCTGCTAGTGTGAATGAGGCATAATGGAGTTGTGTTGCTTTCTAAATTATTTATGATCTTTGATTGTTTCCCTGACCGGGCAATAGGAGTGATGGTTTATGATTTATGTTCTTGCTACTTATGTGTTGCATTTGCTTTCGCTCTTATATGAGAGATCATTTGTGTTGAACACTCTGTTTATTAATATACACACCAAATTTCAACTTTGGAATGATTTCACTGCAAAAAAAAATGCTTTTTGTCTCTAGTACAAATATCTAAAGATTCTTAAATCAAGAAGCATTTTCTAGTTAAGCAAAAAATATTGCATTGTTTTCAGAAATAATAAGTCAAAATTAAGTGAGTTTCTCCTTAAAACAAACCAAATAATCTGCCAATGGGGTAAGCAAAATAATCTTGTTTTCAGTTTGATTATTTTACTTTCCCCAATAGGCAGATTATTTTGTTTACACAGAACAATCATGTTACAGGCCCATAGCCAGCCTATTAAAAGAGGTGGTTCTTTTTTCTCAAAAAGTGGACATTTTTGCAATTATTCACCTCATTCATTCATTTTCTATTAAATTATGGGGTTCAAATATTGAAATTTTGTGATATTGTAAGCCAGTGCTATTCAATTGGCGGCCCGCAGGCCGAACTCGGCCCCCGAGGCAATTTGTTCCGGCCCTCCAATTAGTGTGACCAAGACATCAAAAATAAATTCAGTTCAGTCAAAAAACAGCTGCTATAGTTATGAAGTGACGTGCGTCTGTTCAATACAGCACGAGCTGCAGTTAAAGGCTGCGCAGAGCGTGAGTCATCTGACATTAAGTGAGTGGCATGAGCAGCCGAGAACATTTGGATATGTTTGTAGAAAAGGCCTTTTGTACAACGCACTGATATCGTTATTAGGGATGCAACGATTAGCCGATTAACTGCGCTTTAATTCGTCACGGTTAATTATTCGAAAAGGCTTCTCAACTCCGCGTTTCTGTTGCACCAAACGAAACTGCTGCAACTAAACAAAGTTATGCCATCTGTGCGCTAGTTTAAAGTTCTGAGCTTATTCACGAAGGCTAATTCGCACACACACTGGATTAACTAAAGCCGCGGGCCGTTCACATATCACGTCTTTTCCGCACGCAATTTTGTTATTTCTAATGTAAGAATATATGCCGATATGCACGCGCAAGCAGAGCAACGTGCTCGCGGCTTTCCGGGTGCACGCAGTAGGAAACATCTCACACCGTAGCAGAGTTGTGCGTGGCTTTCAGTGCAGTGTAAACAAAAGATATGTTAGACGAATTATTATTAAAATGATTATGCATGTATAAACGCAGATGATAACAACAGTTAATTTTAAATACTTGGCTAATATAAAGCAATGAAAAAGACAATGATTATTCTTCAGAATCGTACAACCAAAATCTAAATAAGCCTAATTGTTGTGCGGTTCACAACATAACATATGAATGTGTCTGAATGAAGAAGGAGCCTACTTAAGCAATACACTGCTTTTGTTGTGGTTAGAAATACAACATTTGAATGTCTGTAAAAAAAAAAAAAAGCCTATTGTACAATGCACTGATATTATGTAATGTCAAAATACAATATATTAACATTTTCATATAGAAAAATACAACGTGGGTGTCTTTAGGAGCAAAAATACAACATATGGGCTTTTATATGCAGTTGTGTCATCACTTATATTGCAAGTCATATCTCTCCGGCCCCTCATTTGGGATCCTTTTCATGAACTGGCCCCAATGACAAACTAAATGAATAGCCCTGTTGTAAGCCCTAATTTTTGAATTATCTTGTTGGATGGTCATCATTACCACACTTTTTGATGCAACAAATATATTTCCTACATTTTTGTCAAAATGCTTATACTATTTTATGTTTACAAGTTTTTTCCATTTAAAATGTACATTGTTGCAGTTTTATAAATAATGTAATAAGATAAGAATTTAAAAAAAAATATTTGAACAAGGAAATATGAAAAAATACTTATTTTTTAAATGCAAATTTATTATCATCCATCGTTAAAAACCCCCAATTATGAATCTGTTAAAACTTGTTTTAAATTAAAAACCGTAGCCTATAGCCTAATAACAAACTGATTTCCTCAGTCAGAATTTGTCCATTTAAATATTAATTCATAATTAAATTTGTCTTAAATCTTTCTTCTATTGGCTATTTTCCCATTTATGATGCCATATTTTCAAAAATCGGACAAATGAGCTCATATATGGGCCAAAATCCGCGAAGTAGTCAGGTTTATTTTTTACAATTATTATAGATGTTTGTAAAACCTCTCACTGCACACTTTTCTCATACAAGCATTAACATTTTCACTCTTTTCTCTCTTGTTTAAACACTCTCAAAGTTCAACCCTTCGTAAATAAGTCCAGTATTATAGAATGAACCAAAGATCAAAACCATTTGATCTTCATTTTTTTATTCTGTAATGGCATTCTTCCTTCCTTTAGGATGTCCGGAAGTTCAACTTTGTGCGATTTGGGTGCCTTTGACGGTGCAGAACGTTTTGTCGACATTGTGGGGAGAAAACTTGCAAACATACAGTCCAGCACTTCAGAGTCACACTGCTAGCGATCAAAGATTTATGTCAATTTAGCAAGCTGAACACATTCTGTACCGTACAGGAGACACGGAGGCACGAAGGAGATTTATTGACAATGGTCTATAGCCAATCAGGACGCAGAAAACAATGCGCTGTAGACAAATTTGAAAAAAAGCATGTCAAATTGCATGAAAAAATCTGCGAAACTGAGAAGCCGCAAAAAAGTAAACCATGTTATAGCGAGGGACCACTGTACAACAAAATTAATTAATCATTTAAATAAATATAAATTTAAGATGAAATATGACTAAGATGTGAGTAGATGACAGTATTTCAATGTTGATAATGCTGACTTTGGGCAAACATGCCATTAATCATTTTTTTCTTTAGAGTACTATACTAGAATATTATAATAAATATTTAGGTACATGTATGTAAATATGTAATTGACCACAGTTGACAGTGCCGGAAAAGTGCTTATATTTGATGACTTTGGAAAAGGAGTGAGTGCATGTTGTCCATCAAATGCAACACAGTTTCTTGTGTTTTTAAGTACATCCTTTGATTTTGTTGACTTTTATTTTCTCGCAGCATCACACCACAGGCGTCAACTGTGAACGCTGTATTCCTGGCTACTACAGATCGCCTGACCATCCTCTAGAGTCACCATTCGCCTGTTCAAGTGAGTCTAAAGTCATATATACTGTAGTTGAAGTCGAAATGATTAACCCTCATGTGATTTTTTTTTTTTTTTTTTTTTTTTCTTTTTCAAATATAAAATACTCATATACTGTATGATGTTTAACAGAACAAGGAATTTTTCACAGTATTTCCTATAATATTTTTCTTCTGGAGAAAGATATTTGTTTTATTTTGACTAGAGTAAAAGCCGTTTTTAATTTTTTTTTTTACATTTATTTTAAGGTCAATATTATCAGCCCCCGTAAGCTATATATTTTTTGATTGTCTGCAGAACAAACCACTGTTATACAAGTATTTACCTAATTATTCTTACTTGCCTAATAAACCTAGTTAAGCCTTTAACTGTCACTTTAAGCTGAATACTATAGTATCTTGAAAAATATCTAGTCAAATATTATGTACTGTCATCATGGCAGAGTTAAAAGAAATCAGTTATTAGAAATGAGTTATTAAAACTATTATGTTTATAAGTGTATGTAAAAAAAATATACAGGGGGGGCATTAATCCTGACTTCAACTCTACATCATTTTATAAACTCTTTTTTTATCCAGTACAACTTACAAAAAAAAAAGACAAAAGAAGTAATCATGCCAACAAAAGAGCTACTACAAGTCCCAGTTAATAAGTCCCAATTTTAATTTAAAAATGAAATATATCTAGAAATATAAGTAACCTTAATCCTAGTGTTAGAGGGTCAAGTGACACATTTGCAGCTTTTATTTAGATTTTAATTTGTGTGGTTTGTGCTGAAATATATTTAATAATGACTGAATACAATTGGAAAATTTTTACAAAACCGTGAAAAAAAATTGGGGAATTGTAGAATATGTTGTAGCCTTAAATAAAACATTCAGAATTTAAAAAAGACATGATTTGCATGTGGTAAACACAAGTGCTTATTTTTTGTCATTCCTATTAGGGCTTCTTAGTTTTACCACATATATTGTGATTAATCTTAGTTAAGTTATGCTGTAGTAAATTTAAACATGGATTTTTATTAATATTGCATAGAAAGTCCCAGAATTTTTTTAATACTTTTTTTCATACTAGTTTTTCATAATTTGTTCATTCGTACATACTTTGTTCTATAATATATTTTTTGTAAGTTTGTAATAAATAGTTTTTGCTGATTTTGTTTTTATATCATTTTATTACTCTTATAGTGTATTCAATTTTAATATATATGTATATATTTATTTAATTATATTTATTTTTTATTATATTTATGTTTTAATAATTAGTATTATTTTCTTTTTTGTACTTAAACTTGTCTTATTTCACGTAGTTTTCAAGGTAGCATTTTCAAATTGTTAGTTTTTGTGCTAAAATCTTCATCTAATGTTTATTTTGTTAAATAAAGTATATATACATAAAATGAGCTGTAAAACAAGGAATATGTCTTTTACAAACAAACGTAACAAATTATTAATCATAATAAACAAAGAAAAGCTTGAAGATGGGGGATAAAAATGAAACAGTAACTAAATGAAATTAAATACTCCATAAAAAAACTTCATAAACAAAAAAGCAGAACTCAACAGAACCATAAAATATTAATAAATATCAATTGTTAACTATATACATAAAAACAATACTCCTTTAATAAATTAAATAAGTGTCGTGGAAAAGCAAATGGGGGCAGCACAGTGGCGCAGTGGGTAGCATAATCGCCTCACAGCAAGAAGGTGGCTCTGGTTTCCCCCACAAGTCCAAAAACATGTGGTATAGGTGAATTGGGTAAGCTAAATTGTCCGTATTGTATGTGTGTGAATGAGTGTGTATGGATGTTTCCCAGTGATGGGTTGCAGCTGGAGAACATATGCTGGATAAGTTGGCGGTTCATTCCGCTGCGGTGACCCCAGATTAATAAAGGGACTAAGCCGAAAAGAAAATGAATGAATAAATGAATGAAAAGCAAACGTAAATGTCCCAAATTAAATACCAGACTATAGATACTGTGTGTGTATGTTGAATGCTTTGGACATGCATAAAAATCCGCAGTTTATGTTAACATTGTGAAATTCTACCTATATTTATATTTAATTATATTTATATTTTAATAAATAATTAGTATTATTTAATTTTTTTTGTAATTAATGCCTTATTTCACTTCGTTTCCAAGGTGGCATTTTCAAATTGTTAATGATTTTAAGGTCAATTTTTCATCCAATGTTTATAACTTATTTTGTTTCAGTTTTGTTTCATTATTACCAATTTTTAATTGTTTAATTCAACACTAATAACTCTGGTCATACAATCATATAAATGAAAATACGATTGTAGATATCGTCCTTTCTTCAGTTTTCTCTGATTCTCTCATGTTTCAGAATGTCAGTGTGAATCTGAGTTCACTGAGGGCACATGTGAGGACCGGACCGGACGCTGTTACTGTAAACCCAACTACACTGGCGAGAACTGTGACCAATGTGCAGAAGGATATGAACATTTCCCTGAATGCTACCGTAAGTCTATGTCCGCTTTTATTGCAGGCTTCAAGCAGCATATTTCATCATCTAATAATTCCCCCAGTGCAGAAAATCATTCAAAACTATTAACAAACAAACTTTTTATTCACTTCAGAGGTGTTAATCAACGGAGAGGTCAGACCTGCAGGAGAAAACATCAGTAAGACACTGATTGACTCATCTTGATCATTATTTCATATGATTCAACTTGATTCTTGTTTACTGATTTCTCACCGCTTTTTATTGTGTTGTTGTGTTTAGTTGACTGTGAGTGTAATGCTGCTGGCACTGAAGGAAACTCCTGTCGGCCGGACCCTCGCACCAATACATGTGTGTGTAAACCTGAATTCACCGGAGAACATTGCGACACCTGCTCTCATGGATTCTTCAGCATCAACTGCCAACGTAAGGACACACACGCACACACACACACACACTGTAGGCATTACATTTGTTAAACTATGTATGATTATGTTTATGGTTAATCACAATGTATATATCTATATATGTATGGGGCAGCACGGTGGCTCAGTAGGTAGCAACTGTTCCCTCACAGCAAGAAGGTAGCTGGTTTGAGTCCTGGCTTGGTTTCCTCCAGGTGCTCCGGTTTCTCCCACTGTCCAAACACATGCGTTATAGGTGAATTGGATGAAGTAAATTGGCCGGAATAGTTCCATATTCCATATGCTGGAATAGTTGGTGGTTCATTCCGCTGTGGTGATCTAAAAACACGTAATATTTGTAAAATAAAAAAACGAAACATTTGTTTTTTTAAGCTAAAAGTTTTTTTGCATTTATTTATTGAATCTGGCTCTATTTCAGAAGGCACTACAAGAGACCTATTGCACTTCATTTATTCATTCATTTTCTTTTTGGCTTACTCCCTTTATTAATCTGGTGTCGCCACAGCGGAATGAACCACCAACTTATCCAGCATAGGTTTTACGCAGCTGATGCCCTTCCAGCTGCAACCCATCACTGGGAAACATCCATACACACTCATTCACACTCATACACTACGGACAATTTAGCTTCAATTCACCTAAAGTGTATGTTTTTAGACTTGTGTGGGAAACCGGAACATGCGAACACGGGGAGAACATGCAAACTTCACACAGAAATGCCAACTGACCCAGCCGAGGCTCGAACCAGCGACCTTCTTGCTGTTAGGCGATTGTGCTACCCACTGCGCTACCGTGCTGCCACCTATTGCACTTTACGACTCAAAAAAAACATTGATCTGTGGAAATTATGAATTTGCAGGTTCATTGTAAAACTGCACACTGTAAGTTCCCAAAAAATTGCTTACTGTTAATTCTTGTCTACTGGGCATACAACTTTTTCTATCAAAAATATCTGTTTTAAAAATGTTTCATAATAATTTACAGCAAGAGGACAAGTTTTAGTCAAATAACTATAGAAATGCAGTCGTTTCGCAGTCATTTTGAAGTGGGTGTTCATAAGACTGTCATGACACCTTTATTCAGTCAAGATCTCTTTAAGGCAAGTCATTTCACTCGGCGGCCATCTTTGAAACACCTCTTGGGCAGAATGCTCTGACATTCTGTCTGAATGGGGAAACATCTAATTCTCCAAAACTGTTCTCCAAAAATACTTGGAATCACTAATAAAATTAAACAACTGTCTCATAAGTTTCGTTTCTAAACG
The DNA here is from genome assembly GCA_903798195.1 of Danio kyathit. Taxonomy (NCBI): domain Eukaryota; kingdom Metazoa; phylum Chordata; class Actinopteri; order Cypriniformes; family Danionidae; genus Danio; species Danio kyathit. Next base: position 16,846,345 of record LR812541.1, read on the forward strand.
TTTAAATCAAACAAAATCAGCATTTTTTCAGGTTGCTCAAGCTAATGTGCATGCGCACTTGAAAGTAACAAGATCACGACACCAACCTCATTTATGGCCATTCTACACATTATCATCCTCTGGATAATGATCATCTGATCGCGCTGCTCTTCTGAAGTAATTCACAACTTGGTCTGAATGAAGAATCCCATCCAGAAATAACAGGCACTCTTTGTTTACAAGTTTGTGGGCGTTTGAGTAGCGGCTGTCATGTGATGTGCGTTTGACAGGACGGAGTGTACCTCGCTTTCATACAGATTACAAAACCAGAAAACCTTTGTTTTTAAGTGCCCTTTGTTCATTTAAAAGTAGAGATTTCAAACTTTATTTGGATATATTTCTCATGTCTGTGAAGCAAGTATTCGCTGAGATTCCAGTGCATTTGTTGATCACAAAAAACTGTCGTAAAAGTACACGTCTGGTCAGAGCTTCTCCGCCGGAGAAACATCAGTCTATAGCGATCGATGATTGTTTGCTGTTCTAGTAGGCTTCATTCGCCATATTGACCGTTAGACTTTTCTCCATTCAAAACTATACGAGTGACACGTCTTGTGTATTCTGTAATATAAGAGATGTCTTTGTCATGACAGCTTGACATTGCCAAGACAACATAACTTAAATACATAAATAATAAAGAAATCTGTCATAAACATGATTGTCATAAGGCCATTAGAATTGTGTCATGAATATTTTTCATATAACTTTTTTTTTCAGTAGAACAAAATTAATTTGTCAATGATGCCTAATGACAGTTTTGAAAGCATGTTATGTCATGGCTATAAAGGTTTCATAAACACCCATTTATAAATACCCCTTCAAGTAAAGTATGTCCATAATCATTTTTATTGACAAAGTTTTGTTCAAATTTCTAATAGAAAAGTCCCAATAACACATCAGCTGTCCTGTTCTGCCTGCTGTTTTGTGCGTTTTCTCTTAAATCCACAGTAGCTGATGACATCTGAGCAAACACACACACATATACACACAGTGTTTTTTTCTCTGCTGAACTGCTGTTGATCTTGTGCATAGTCACAGTGTTTTTGAGCACAATATACCACCCAAAGACAAAAGCAATGCAAACATGCCCACATTCTCGCTGGTCTCCCTTCCCCCAGGCTGCCAGTGTTCAGGCCAGGGTTGCCTAGATGGCTCCTGTGATCCAGTAACAGGCCAGTGTGTGTGCCGGAGTGGGTTTCAGGGGTATTCATGCGAGCAGTGTGCGCCAGGCTACTTCAACTACCCTCTGTGCCAATGTGAGTGTTTGCCAACTCTAATCTCAAAATCCCCAATGAGTGCTGCCAAACCATGAACTTTGCAGTGCAGCCACAATAACTGTTTCCTGCGTGTTCGCTTGAACTCTTTTACTACACCGAGGTCTGTTTATAGAAAACACTCATTTAAAATTCAGCCTATTTACTTATTTAATACTCTTTTTGTGTGCTATTAATCAGCACAGTGAACTGTAAATTGTGCTTCACCTTTCTGTTTTGGCATATATGATTGAACTCGCCACTGTTTACAACACTGTGCATGTTTATGTTTGAACGTTTGGATTTTGTTAGGATTTTTCATATATTTTTCAGTATACAACACTGTTACAACCTCTTTGATGTTAGTCTAGGATAAAAGGAATAACATTTAAAAGGCGTGGTACTTTTACAATGTGGTAAGGTAAGCAAAAGACACTAACAACGGAAATATATATATGTCGATATATATATATATACAAAAGAAGAAAAATATTTACAATAATAAAAATAATATGAGTAACAAGTTCAACAATATATCAAACTAAAATTTGTTCAACTCATGAGTAAGGGGACGATAGTGAAGCCAAATAAAAGAAATAAATATAACAAAACAATTCTAACTTCTAACAGACCCCTTACCTCGCTAGAAACATGAAAAGAAAAGAAAAGAAAAGAAAAGAAAAGAAAAGAAAAGAAAAGAAAAAGTCTTCAGCGCCGTGCGTCGTATCTTACTTACACTGAACTGTAGAATAAAAAGAATAAGTACAAAGATGGCGTTCACCTCTTACCTGATGTCTTTAACAATGGATTAACTACGTGTTTGCAAAATGGAATGCGTACGACATCTTCCCTATCCACCTTACTCTGAGAAAAAAGTGAACATGAAGTATTAATCTCAATTTTGTCGGAAAAAAGTTGAGCCAAAAAAAAGTAACAAACAAATCAAAATAAAGATGTACAAAAAGCACAAAGTTTCTCCAAAATGGGCAAAAGTAATACAAAACAATTTTACCCAACCAAAAGTTAATGAAAAAACAACGCAAAACAAAATCATATCAGCAGAATACACAAAAAAACGAGATCGAAAGGAAAGGGCGCTCCCTTCCGCTTTTTCTGGCGTCCTTTTTATATGCCCGCGCCACGTCGCCCAATGATGATTGATAGGTCTCCTGACCAATCGGCTGTCACAAAGGCGTACCTAAAATAAATGACAGGCTGGGAGAAAGCAAGGGAGAAAGCAAGGGAGGGAGGGAGGGAGGGAGGGAGGGAGGGAGGGAGGGAGGGAGAGAGAGAGAGAGAGAGAGAGAGAGAGAGAGAGAGAGAACGGGAGGCAAAATACTACAAATATACGGGAACCGTAACAACACTATGGTGTAAGTTGACAGCAAGACTTACCTAAATTGATTTATTCAAAAATAATGACTGTTGTATTAGTTACTGTATCTTCTACTTCACTAATTTGTTCAAGCATATATGATTTATTCAAGATTCTCAAGTAACTATAACGTTTTTCACTCAATCGTTTACTCAATTGAAAAGATTTGTTTAAGAACGCTCGAGTCATTCAAGAATGAAGTAAGCTGACCGTCTTTATGAGTCACTGAATATTTTACCGCTGGAGTTGTTCACAAAAAACATTTTTGAAATATACAAGTTACTAATTTGATCATTTAATTTATCAAGTGTTTGAATTATTCACTTAGCTGAACAAATTATTCAAAAACACTAATGATTCAGGAATTAAATGCGTTGTTAAAAAACACTGATTGATCCAGTAAAAACTAATTACTGTCTTTTAGGTGAGCTATTTAATAATTCTCTCAAATTAATAATTTTATTTCAAAAATACTGGTTGATTTAGGTACAAAACAAGTGGTTGTGCTTGTAAGTGAGTCATTGTATCGTTCTATCAACTGTGTTGTATAATGTCTTTATGAGAACTGATTTCTTTAAAAACAAAAGGGTGACTTCATTAGTAATTGGAACTATTTGTTCCAAAACATTAACTGATTTAGAAATGAAACAAGTTGCTTTTTTTGTAAGTGACCTATTGAATTGTTGGCTCAATCTAATTTATTTGTTAAAAAAATTATGAATCAGATGATTGTCTTTATGAGCTACTGAATGTTCTATTTAACTACAAATTGTCCACACTCCAACTTATTCAGGAGTAAAACAAGTGGCTAAATCATTAGTTACAGTTAGTAACTAAATCATTTTGATTCAGCTTAATTGATAAGTTGAAATACAGTCTTTATTGGCTGTCTTTATCCAGTCTTTACTGGTTCTTTCACGAAACATTTGTTTAAAAACACATTCATGAAAGCAACATGCAACTTTTTTAAGTAACTGAATCATTCACTCCACTGAAACAATTACAAAAGTAAAGTATATTGCAATTTGCAAATACATTTCAGGTTTTTTTTTAAAAAGCATCAACATCTGCATCAGCATCTCTCTGTGTGTCTGTAGATTGTGGTTGCAGTGCTGTGGGATCTGTACCTGAGATGTGTGATGCAGCCGGTCGGTGTTTGTGTAGGCCGGAGTTCACTGGTCCTCGCTGTGATCAGTGTCAGTCAGGCTTCCACTCATATCCAAATTGCCAAGGTGAGAAAGTCACACACGCACGCACACACACAGACACACACACACACACACACACACACACACACACACACACACACACACACACACACACACACACACACACACACACACACACACACAGACACACACACACACACACACACACACACACACACACACACCACACACACACACACACACACACACACACACACACATACAGTGCATCCGGAAAGTATTCTAAGCCCTCCACTTTTTCCACATTTTTTCATGTTACCTTATTCCAAAATGGATTAAATTCATTTATTACCTCAAGATTCTACACACGATACCCCATAATGACAATGTGAAAAAAAGATTTTTTGAAATTGTAGCAAATTTATTAAAAATAAAGAAATAAGAAAAGTATTCACTGCCTTTGCTCAATACTTTGTTGATGCACCTTTGCCAGCAATTACAGCCTCAAGTCTTTTTGAATATGATGCCACAAGCTTGGCACACCTGTCTTTGGGAATTTTTGCGCATTCCTCTTTGCAGTACCTCTCAAGCTCTATCAGGTTGGATGGGAAGCGACGGTGTACAGCCATTTTCAGATCTCTCCAGAGATGTTCAACAGGATTTAGGTCTGGGCTCTGGCTGGGCCACTCAAGGACATTCCTTGTTGTGAAGCCACTCCATTGATATTTTGGCGGTGTGCTTTATTGTCATTGTCCTGCTGGAAGATGAACCGTCGCCTCAGTCTGAGATCAAGAGCACTCTGAAGCAGGTTTTCATTCAGGATGTCTTTGTACATTGCTGCATTCATCTTTCCCTCTATCCTGACTAGTCTTCCAGTTCTTGTTGCTGAAAAACACCCCCACAGCATGATGCTGCCATCACCATGCTTCACTTTAGGGATGGTATTAGCCTGGTGATGAGCGGTGCCTGGTTTTCTCCAAACGTAACGCCTGGCATTCACTCTAAAGATTTCAATTTTAGTCTCATCAGACCAGAGAATTTTGTCTCTTACGGTCTGAGAGTCCTTCAGATGCCTTTTGACAAAATTCCATACAGGCCTGATTGGTGGATTGCTGCACAGATGGTTGTCCTTCTGTAAGGTTCTCCTCTCTCAACAGAAGAACGCTAGGGCTCAGACTGAGTGTTTGTTATCACATCCCTGACTAAGGCCCTTCTCCCCCGATCACTCAGCTTAGATGGCCGGCCAGCTCTAGGAAGAGTCCTGGTGGTTTCAAACATCTTCCCTTTACGGTTGATGGAGGCCACTGTGCTCATTGGAACTTTCAGAGCAGCAGAAATTATTCTGCAACCTTCCCCAGATCTTGTGCCTCTAGACTATCCTGTCTCGGAGATCTACAGACAATTCCTTTGTCTTCATGCTTTGTTTGTGCTTTGACGTGCACTCTTTACCCTGGGACCTTATATAGACAGGTGTATGCCTTTTCAAATTTTTTATAAATTTGCAACAATTTCAAAAAAATATTTTTTTTACATCATCATTATGGGGTATTGTGTGTAGAACTTTGTGGAAATAAATGAATTCAATCCATTTTGGAATAAGACTGTAACAAAAAATATGGAAAAAGTGAATCGCTTTGAATACTTTCCGATTGCACTGTACGCATGTATGGACACACATGTTGTTATGGGTGGTTTGTGAGGACTCTCTATAGGCGTATTGTATTTTATACAGTAAAAATTGCTTATTAGATGGCCCTACCCCTAAACATAACCCTCACAGGAAACATGTGGCCAATTTTAAATGTCAAAAGACCCCATTAAATCTGTAAATCAATAGATTTTTAAGCTTTTGTATTATCAGGGACATAAGAGGTGTCCTTATAAACCACCTCATTGTTGTACACTGCAAAAAAATGTGTTTCGTACTCCAAGTTTTTATCTAGTTTTTAGTTCAAATATCTAAAAGTTCTTGCATCAATAAATCAATCAATAAATAAATACATTTTCTATACAAGTAAGCAATATTGTCTTGTTTCAGAAATATTAGGTGAAAATTAGGTGAGTTTTTTCTTAAAACAAGCCAAATAATCTTCCATTTTCAAAATGAAAACATAAGTACTTTACTTAGCCCATTGGCAGATCATTTTGTTTGTTTTAAGGAAAAACTTGCTTAATTTTAGATAATATTTCTGAAAACAAGACAAGTATTTTTTAATATTTCTGAAAACAAAACAAGTATTTTTTTACTTGTCTAGAAAATGCTTCTTGATTTAAGAATTTTTAAATATTTGGACTTGAATAAAGATAAAAACTTGAAATAACAAAATCATTTTTTGCAGTCTTTTAGGTCTTACCCATGCCATTACAAAAATTTCTGCACTTGTTAATCACCTAAACCAGTGCACTTATACATCTTTATGGTGACTTCTCATAGACATAAGGATTTTTATACTGTACAGGCTGTATAGTCTATCCCCTTACCACAACCTTAACCCTAAACTCAACCCTCAGAGGAATCATTCTGAATTTTTGAAGTTTCCAAACAATTCATTTTGTGTGATTTCCACAACTTGAGGCATACAAGGATCACAGACACAGAAACACATCAGTGTAATACACAACACGTATTTTGATCACTTTCTGTATTTTATTGACTAATATTTTTTGCCTATTATTTCCCAGTGTGCACTTGTGACCCTCGCACATCTTTGGACTCCAGCTGTAGTGAGATGGATCAGTGTAACTGCAGACCAAACTACAGCGGCCCCAGATGTCAGCAGTGCGCACCAGGATACTACTCTTATCCCAGCTGCACACGTAAGTCCATGACTGTTATCAGTGCTGGGGAAAGACCATCTGAAGTAACAGGGGATTTTAAGTTGAAACCCGTCTGTTTCAGCATGTGATTGCTCAGTGGAGGGCTCTCGCTTTAGCTCCTGTGATCCAGTGTCGGGGCAGTGTGTGTGTCTCCCAAACATCGAGGGTCAGAGGTGTGACGGCTGTAGTCCTGGGTCGTATGGCTTCCCGCTTTGCCAACGTGAGAGAGACAATCAAATACAATTGTGTTTATAAAATTTTCGTACATTTGTTCTGATGTTTTTATTGTCTTGTTGTACTTTAGTCGGGACATGTAATCCAGCGGGTTCTGTTCATAATGACATTCTGCCCACTGTGGTGAGTGAAACTGAATTTATAGATTTTTTTTTTCGTTAAATAAATGAGAGCGATGTGCAAACTCACTAGTGTATGAAACATATAAATGATAATATAGATTATAGGGCAGCACGGTGGCACAGTGGGTAGCACTCTCGCCTCACAGCAAGAAGGTCTGGCATTTCTGTGTGGAGTTAGCATGTTCTCCCCATGTTCGCTTGGGTTTCCTCCAGGTGCTCCGTTTTCCCTCACAAGTCCAAAGACATGCGATATAGGTGAATTGGGTAAGCTAAATTGTCCGTAGTGTATGTGTGAATGGAAGTGTATGGGTGTTTCCCAGTGATGGGCTGCAGCTGGAAGGGCATCCGCTGTGTAAAACATATGCTGTGTAAGTTGGCGATTCATTCCGCTGTGGCGACCCCTGATTAATAAAGGGACTAAGCCGAAAAGAAAATGAATAAATGAATAATATAGATTATAGATATTAGGTGCTCTATTTTAATGATCTAGGCGCAAAGTCTAAAGAGCATGGCACCAAAGCATTAAGGGCGTGCCCGAATTCACTTTTGCTATTTTTAGGACGGTAAAATACGCTCTGCGCCCTGACGCATAGTCTAATATGGTTGTGCTTATTCTCTTAATGAGTTATGGGTGTGTTTTGAGCATAACATGCATTAAACCAATCAGAGTCTCATCTCTCATTCCCTTTAAGAGTCAGTTGCGTCGCGCCGTGGAACATTTGCTATTTACATGGGGGACTTAGAACGTGGAAAAACTGAACGCTTCACTAGCGAGAAAACAGTTAAACAGGCCATTTGCAGCGTGAGGATAAAGAACGACCCTCCTCAATTCAGTATCTTTACTTTCTCTTTACTTTACTTTTACTCTTTACTCCTTTACTTTCGTGGATAAGGAAAAGGTGTTGTACTCACTCTACTCTACATCCATTAGCCTACATAATTAATTTCGTTTGTTAAGCGCAAATATCTGTTTCAAAACTAATTCTAAATTAAGTTTTAATTTCCAGCAAACGAATAAATGAACAGTAATAACGAAGTGTGGTCTAAAAGTTATAGCGTTACACAGTTATTTCCAAACACACATGATATGCCCCATATGGTCCAAAACCCAACAGATGGCTTGTTTTTAATAAACAAATTTAAATATGCATATAATAAGTAATACTAATAATAACAATAATAATAATAGCATTATAAAAAAGAATATTGTCATGAATAAACCTAAAAAAGCCCCCTGAGACGAAGAAGGCATGGAGGCAGTGTTTTTTATACTTATATAGAAAATAATAATTTTTGTAATATTTTAATCCTTTAATTTTTTCATATGTAAAGATATCTGCATATTGCTGTACATTCTGTGTGTATTAAGCAATGTGTATGCGTTTAAGGCACACAACTAACACGCTCTGGACTGGTCAATTGCGCAGTCTGTTTTAGTTCCTCAAAATACCAATGTGCCAACAATGCACCTTAACACACCTACTTTCTAGACCGGAACACCCATGAGTCCACAAAGTGGTGCAAATGGATTTGCTATTTAAACAACGTAACGCAAAATGGGAAAATTAGGGTTGCGTTGGTCTAAAAATAGCAACACGTTGGGGCAAACACGTCTTGCGCCTTATTGCAGCCTATATGATAGGGCCCTGTAAGTTGTTTATTATTATAGATATATATTATTATAGATGTCCTGATTCAATTCAGTTTTGATTCTTTCATTTTGATTTGATCCAGCTGTTGTTTTAGTTCTTGATTATTAGATTTAGATTTAAAGGGATAGTTCACTCAAAAATTTCCTTACCATTTACTCACACTAGAGTGATTCCTCAAGTGTACTTTTATGCATTTCTATCTTCTGTTGAACACAAAACAAGATATTCTGAAGAATGTTGGTGAGAGAAAAAACTGTTAATTGTGTTGTTTCAGCTCATTTTAAATAATTAGTTTAAACAAACAGCAAATGTAATTTATTGGAGTCCATAGTAGGAACAAAAAAATATAATGGAAGTCAATGGCTGTTATTTCCCCCAACATTTAATCAACATCTTTTTTTGTGTTCAGCATAAGAAAGAAACTCAAACATGCTTGAAACAAGTGGAAGATGTGTAAATGATTGCAGAATTTTCATTTTTTGTATGTCACTTTTATACAAATGCTATTGATATTTATAAAAATTAAGATTGAACGCCAATCCACAAATGGTGAATGAATGAAAAGAAATTAAGAACCACAGACCTGTTTAAGAAACTGCTTATAAAACAGAACCCACATTTCTAATTCAGATAGATTAATTGAATAATCAGAATGTAGAAGAAGGAATAAAAATGAATTAGTCAACTGATGTCAAATTGGCCACATTTTTGAACAACGGTTAATCAAAACAAATTTTTTCCTCAGCCCACAATTACTGTTTTCACTTAAAAATAAAAAGCAATCCTGATCCCAAACCTTTGAACAAGAGTGTACATTTAAGACACTCTCAAACTCTTAAGAGTGAATCCTACTATGCAAGTACAGTATGTCCAAGTGCACCTTTTCTATTGTTATTTCTTTCTTAACGTTGTACTTGAGGATCTTGTTGTCTTTTTCAAAAATCATTCTTGGTCCAAGCTCTCAGTTCTTGTTGTTTTTGCTTCCTCAGGGCTCTTGTGTGTGTCGGCCGTATGTGGAGGGAGTGGCGTGTGAACGCTGTAAGCCTCTTTACTGGAATCTCTCTCCTGATACAATCTACGGATGCTCAAGTAAGAGAACTGTTGAACACGTACATTAAAAAGTACATTACACATTTAGAATGACTGGGACATGTAAACAAATGACTTATGAAGAGTTCAGATACAAAAACCTTTAAGTGCCATCTAACATTTTCTTCAAAAATTAGCATTTTTCTCAACCTACACATATGAGCCTGGGAAAAATGCTCCATTTAAATGAAAATTTCAGATGGAATTTAGAGGCTTTTGAATATGAACGTGTCATATTTACTTTGTTTTAGTAACCAGTCAAATAATGCGGACATACATTATTTGAAACTTTTTAGTTACGAGTAAAATACTCATATTTGTTTTATTCTATAGAGGTAATTGACCCTTTGCTAAGCCACACCCGAAAACTGCCACACACCAACCGTGGCTTAGCAACCTTAGCTACGCGCAGGACGCCTGTCAAGCTTTCGAGCGAGTGAAACAAGCCAAAGCGTTGTGCATATGGATTGTGCAAATTTGATACCCGGTATCCTAAAAGTTGGACGGAGTGGTGGAATTTTTTTCCCTTTCCAAAACCTAAAACCCAAGTGGAGAAATGCCAGCGTGGATCAAGCTGTGTGAGGGGCCTTAAAGCAGCACAATCCAGTCATATTTTCATCAGTTTCAAGCTACGAATATTTGGATTACATAATCAACAGAACAAAATAGAGATATGATCACAAACTGAGCACTTGAGATCAATATAATTCACCCGCAGCTGTTTTTCAGTCATTTATATCCCTCATGTCCATGTCAGAGCTACAACTCACCGATGTTTTCGTTGGTCTTTTGGAGATGTAATCATTGATGACGACGTTATATCGGGTTAGTGTCTGCTTTTATATGTGGTGTCGGATTAGTATTTGCTGGTAGGGAAAATCTATTTATTCACGTCTGCTATTTATACTTTGATTTGCTTTTCAATTTATATATTTTTTTCCACTTAACTGCAAATTAGAATAGAAACGGTATAAAAAGCACACAAACATACTGACAGTTATAGGTACTGTACATTGTTATGGGTCAATGATGCCAATATTTGGCACAAATTCATCAATTTCCCCGTTCTGGCTGTTCTTTCTATGAATGAATTATGTAGAAGCGCAGCCCATGCATGTTTCCTTGTTGGTTAGTAACGCTTTATTTCATGCACAACAATAGTCTATCAGGCTTTTTGGCTAAAAAAAAGAGAATTCATGGTTTAATTTTTTACTTTTAGATTATTTTTAAACTTAACCTCTCCTGCTGTGCAAGAACTAAGCTGTTGAATGGTCAGCGTATGAGGCGGCTAGGCTTTAGCTTCAATTTTGATTCAATTATTTTCTAATCGGTTGCGCATTGTGTCGTGAATATACCCCTATAATGCATACTGCAGTCCTTTTTTCTGACTTTCCCAGATATCTCACCTGTTTGCCAAAAATGACAAATTATATCCTTGGGAATGTCTGACACCGGCGCATCCATATTGTAATAGACGTACCAGGCACGAAAGCTTAACAGGCGTAGCAACAGTAACTAAGGAGGACGGGGCTTAGCAAAGGGTCAATTTCAAATAAAAATATTGTGTTTTTAGAGTTTTTTTGATCAAACACACCTGAACCAATTAATTAGAACCTGAGGAGCACTTGATAATTAAAGACAGGTGTGTTTGATATGGGCTGCAACTGAAAACTGCAGGAAGGTCGATCTCCAGAAATAGGGTTGAGCACCCCTGACTTAAGCCAAATGAGTGTGCTCTAAATGACAGCGTTTTTATTTTAACTGAAAGAAATACATTAACATTGTACTCAAACACATAAATAAATTAGAAAATACCACATAAAAAATTCTCAATTAAACAACATGAATTACATATTTCTGCTAATGTACATTCTGACGTATTTTGCAGCCTGTGACTGTAATACAGCAGGAACTTTAAGCGAGGTTGCTGAATGCACGCAGGTATGGAAATATGTGACATTTTAACCTCATCTTACAAATGCAAGTACAAGAACATGCATAAACCTCCTTCTGTGTGTGAATCAGCGCACCGGCCAGTGTTACTGTAAACCCAACGTGTGCAGTGGCACCTGTAACGTGTGCAAGGATGGATTCTTCAACCTCCAGAAGGACAACTACTTTGGGTGCCAAGGTACAAAGTCAATTTCAAGCAGATTTAAGTAGAGATCACCATTTTGGATTTGTAAAAAAAAAAACACTTTTTTTAAAATAATTAAGTTAACTTAATCAATGTGTGTTGGGACAACGTGAAGGAATTGTGTAGAATGCAGCATTTTTTTTACCATGTACACTCAAAAGATTACTTTGCTGCTTGTTCAAACTACTTATTTTAAATGAGCTGAAACAGCACAATTCGTTTTTTGGGACAACATAATTGTTTTATGTTTAAATTAACTTAATCAATTTATATTCGGACAGCATGAATGAATTGAGTGGAACCCTGCATTTTTAACAGTGTAGGTCATGGAAAATTCAACTTTTAGTCAGAGAAGGTCAGGGAATAGTCCGGGAATTTGACATTCGACTTTGGGTGCATTCACACCTAGACGTTTGTTTCGGAAACTGTCTCATTTTCCGAGTTAGCATAGTTCGTTTGGCATATGTGAAACCCGTTGATGTGAAATCCATTGGTCCGAAATTGCCTGAATGAGGTGGTCTTGGCTCAATTAAAGCGAACTCTGGAGCTGATCGATTGTAGTGAAAAAATGAAACTATCCAATGAACTAGGCTATATCGCAATGTATTGCAGTTATGTAACAGCCATATACAGTTGAAGTCATAATTAATAAACCCCCTGAATTATTAGCCCCCCTGTTTATTTTTCCCCCCAATTTCTGTTTAACGGAGAGAAGATTTTTTCAACACGTTTCTAATCATAATAGTTTTAATAACTCATTTCTAATGACTGATTTATTTTTATCTTTGCCATGATGACAGTAAATAATATTTTATTAGATATTTATCAAGACACTTCTATACAGCTTAAAGTGACATGTAAAGGCTTAACTAGGTTAATTAGGTTAACTAGGCAGGTTAGGGCAATTAGGCAAGTTTTTGTAAACGATGGTTTGTTCTATAGACTATTGAATAAAAATATAGTTTAAAGGGGCTAATAATTTTGACCTTAAAATGGTTTTTAAAAATAAAAAAATGCTTTTATTGTAGTCGAAATAAAACAAATAAGACTTTCTCCAGTAGAAAGAATATTATCAAATATACTGTGAAAATTTCCTTGCTCTGTTAAACATCATTTGGGAATTATTTAAAAAAGAAAAAAAGATTTCAAAGAGGGCTAATAATTCTAATTTCAACTGTATACGACTACATGAAGAGAGAATTATGAGTATGACGGGATGTTATTCCTACCGGTAAATGTTGAAACAGAGTGCTGTTTATCTGTTAGGAAAATTGTTTGAAATTGCCATCTGATCATTTTTCAATACTTTAATCTTATAATATTTTGTATTAGGCCTATTGTTTTGTTCATTTCTGCACTGACACCTCAAAAGAAAGATCAACATTGATCTGCTTCATGATCAGACTGCAGTCTCGGTTCATCTGTTATTTTTCTCTATAATTTAAGTAGGGATGGGCGACATGGCCTAAAATCCATATTGCGATATACATTGCAGCCTCTTGCGATAACGATATATATTGCGATATATAAATTATAATAGAACCTTTTCAGAACAGGTTACATAGACCCTTAGGAAAGCCAAACTGCTATTTTTTTTAAGAAATAAAGAAACGTTGCATGTCATTTTGAGAACATTTATTGTGCAAAAGCAAAACTGTAATTAAACAACACAATGTTGCAGATAAATAAACTAAATGTAGTGCCTTTTAGAAAGAAAGACTTTTCTTTTAAGTCCTTGGTTCCTAAATGCCAAGTTGCAGAGAACAAAAAAAACTGATGTTTAGTTAAGGAACTTACACTGTACTGAAAATACTTACAGTATTAAAAAGTCAAATAAAATTGTGTATTGCAGATACTTTAAATAAAAACATATTTCTAACCTGCAGCCTAAGGTAACACATTTGATTTTGAACATTTTGTTCTCCTAATGAAATTAAAACTGGTGTCTTGAGCTGCTCTTTCTCTCTCTCTCCCTCACTCTCTCTCTGTCTGCGTGCTGCTGAGAGATTGAGACGCACCAGACAAAGTTTGCTTATAAAGTAATGCAAAAATGAATACAATTAATATCGAAAGCGAAAGCAGATTCTCGGACATGTCCGGGGAAAAGAGAATGTATTGTCACCCCAAATAATGAGCTGGATCAGTCTATTTAGTCTTCGCGCTCTTCTGTATCCAGCGCGTCTCTGTGGGTCTGCATGCAGAGCATGCCAGTCTGTGGCAGAGTGTTCTCAGTTTCTCGCGAACACAGAACCGGGCCGCCCCAATAATATATCGGCCGCAGCCAAATGGTCGCACTGTTGTTTATTCAAGATGATGCGTTGCAGCCGGCTGCAGCTCGTTGCTCTTAATTTCGCGGGTAGATTGCGTCATCAAACATGCATTATCGCGATAGTGCAATAGAATTAGAATCTCTATCGTAGGCCAATTTTGTATCGTTTATATCGCATATCGTTTATATCGCCCATTACTAAATTTAAGCCTATAACGCATAATTCCAGCCAACGATTTTTTAATAGATTGATTGATTCAATAGATAGCCACATTTTAGTTGTCAAGTTTTGTCTATGTATGAGAAAGTCTTACCTCTCTGATTTATATTTGGTGACAATGTCTGTGGGTTTCAAAATTAAAAGTGCACCTTTTCGCTTATAATGTCTTATTGCTTATCATTATAATAAAGTTAAATAAATATATTAATAAAATTAAAATAAAGACGCGATGAATGAATAGAATTCGTGGGACTCTGAAAAATAAATCCTAAAACTCTGACCAATGTGAGGAGAGTTTACTCGCATGTGACTTGTTTTAACTATTGTGGTCCGTTTAGAAACTTTGCCGTGTGAAAGCAAACCGCACCAAGAACAAAAATAAACATTGTAACAATTTTAACCCTTGTTTCGGAACAAAACAGTCAATCTACAGGTGTGAAAGCACCCTTAGAGTGCACTGTTAAAAAAATCTGTTACATTTACAGAAAAATACCAACAGCTGTGGTTGTCAGAATTTTTCCATAAAAAATACGTAAGTTTTATAGAATTGTTTACATTTACGGAAAATATCCGTATTTCATCAACTGATACAATGTTCAGTTCACAAAAACGTAGCTTAGTGCACGAAAAAAGTAAAGTCACTAAATACATTAATGTGTATATGTGTGACTAAAATTAGCAAAGAGATTATCACTGCTTTAGTAACTACACAGTTACATTTAAATAAAAGAAGATGCAGCATAACATCAGATACTCTCAGTTCATCTTGTACTTGCACACAGATGCTACTATCCTACACAATAGTGACACAAAAAAATGTTTTACGGTATTTTGCTGTTTTTTTTTTCTTGATTTTACGGAAAAATACCGGCAGCTGTGGTTGCCAGTAATCTACTGTTTTTAACATTTTACATTCGGAAATTCAATTTACAGGATATTTCTGTTAAAAATACATTTCACAGTCTGTATTTATCATCAAACACATTTAACCCCTTAAATCCCAGAGCAAAATCCTCACTAGTGTCTTCACTACAGAGGGTTGAACACTCAGACAGTGATGAAGTTAATGAGATAATTAAGTGTCTAATTAAAGGAGGATTGAGAATTATTGGTGAACAACTGTTTACAAGCAGAATAACTGAAGAAAATAAAACACAAAAAAACACAGCCTAAACCAAAGATGAAATCAACTGAAAATAAAACTCTACATAAAAATAATAATTAATAAAAATAATTACACATTAAAAATGTAATTTCTCAAGATCTCAGCAGAGATCATTCAACAACACAAACATCAGGAGCTTCACTTATTACTGACCTTTGACTTTATTTCTGTCACATGAACAACAGCTCTTTATGAAATTTCTGTTGTTCATTTGAAGTCACCATGATGGAGGTCAGGGTCTGCTTTAGTTGGGCTCTTCAACTTCTTGTTTTAAAACTAGTTGTTATTTTGGTTGTCATAATTAATTGTGTTAATCAAACTGTTTGTATAGCATGACAAACCAAAAGAAAACATAAGAATAAGTCTGATGAGATTAACTATGATATCAAAACCACCCTCACCTGCTTGTGTTTTCATTCAATATCATGTCAGTTATGTGTGAGAAATTAATAACACACATAAATGAAACCACTAAAGCCCCAGAAATCATTGATTGTTTGACAGGTCTAAATACACCATTCACAATTAGAATGTTTGAACTATGGCAGAAGTTAAAAACACACAGACATCAACAATTAGTCTTTGATTCTCAACAATGGTACAAACAAAAAGATAAAAATCAAATAAATAAAAAAAACAACCCAGAACAACACAAAACACTCTACTGAAATATTACACCCCAAGAACAAAATAAAATAAAGGCAGAGAAAGAAACTTTAAAAACATAAAGCTGCATAATTTATTCATGCTGCAATGCATGCTGGGAGTTTTGTACCATGATGTCACCCAGCGTGCATTGCGGCATGAATGAATTCATATCCTGATTCTTGATGTCTGTGTGTCTTAAAGGTGCTGCTGGAGCTCTCAAGGTTTTGTTCATGACACTCCAATTGTTAATTTTTATCATTTCCTTCCTACTTGTTTGTTGACCCTCCATATAAAGCTGCAGTATTGTCCCAAAAACAGCATTAATATAAATATATTTGCAGTTCTTTTTTATGAATTAACTTATAAAACACCAGAAATTATTCATTCATTTATTTTCTTTTGGGCTTAGTCCCTTTATTAATCCGGGGTCGCCACAGCGGAATGAACCGCCAACTTATCCAGCACGTTTTTACGCAGCGGATGCCCTTCCAGCCGCAACCCATCTCTGGGAAACATCCATACACACTCATTCATTCATTCACACTAATACACTAGGGACAATTTAGCCTACCCAATTCACCTGTACCGCATGTCTTTGGACTGTGGGGGAAACCGGAGCACGCGGAGGAAACCCACGCGAACGCAGGGAGAACATGCAAACTCCACACAGAAACGCCAACTGACTCAGCCGAGGCTCGAGACAGCGACCTTCTTGCTGTGAGGCGACAGCACTACCTACTGCGCCACTGCATCGCCCACCAGAATTTATATCTGTAACAATTATGCACATACAGAATATTTTCTCATCCCCTTTCTTGCCATAACTGATGAGTTTCAGAAACACAGTTATAACAGCCAGAGAAGCATTAGGATAGAAGAGTAAAGGTTCAAGAGCTCAACTAAAGTAGCCTCTGATCTCCTTGATGGTGAGGTCAAATGAAACATTTTTAATAAATATATAAACCTCTGTTAATTATCAAATATTCTTGCAGATATGACAGAACTGAAGTCAACCTTTAATCAGTGAAGCTGCTAATGCTGTTATTTAATGAAGTTGTTTAATCCTCTGTTTTAATTCAGTTGGTTTGGTGTGAGGCTGTGGATGTAGTTTTATTTCTTGTTCTTTCCTTCAGTGATCGGGCTTGTTAGCAGCAGGTGTCAATCAGTGTCTGAATTCACTCATTTGTGGTCAATCACGTTGTCTAGTGGACTAATCTAATCGACTAATTTAGGGACTAGTGGATGAGGGTGTGTGGTGAGATTTCAGACACTCTGCCTACTTTCTTGAAAGCTAAGGTTTGATCTATTACAGCTATTTTCCATATACAGGGAGTGCAGAATTATTAGGCAAGTTGTATTTTTGAGGATTAATTTTATTATTGAACAACAACCATGTTCTCAATGAACCCAAAAAACTCATTAATATCAAAGCTGAATATTTTTGGAAGTAGTTTTTAGTTTGTTTTTAGTTTGAGCTATTTTAGGAGGATATCTGTGTGTGCAGGTGACTATTACTGTGCATAATTATTAGGCAACTTAAAAAAAACAAATATATACCCATTTCAATTATTTATTTTCACCAGTGAAACCAATATAACATCTCAACATTCACAAATATACATTTCTGACAAACAAAAACAAATCAGTGACCAATATAGCCACCTTTCTTTGCAAGGACACTCAAAAGCCTGCCATCCATGGATTCTGTCAGTGTTTTGATCTGTTCACCATCAACATTGCGTGCAGCAGCAACCACAGCCTTCCAGACACTGTTCAGAGAGGTGTACTGTTTTCCCTCCTTGTAAATCTCACATTTGATGATGGACCACAGGTTCTCTATGTGGTTCAGTTCAGGTGAACAAGGAGGCCATGTCATTAGTTTTTCTTCTTTTAGACCCTTTCTTGCCAGCCACGCTGTGGAGTACTTGGACGCGTGTGATGGAGCTTTGTCCTGCATGAAAATCATGTTTTTCTTGAAGGATGCTGACTTCTTCCTGTACCACTGCTTGAAAAAGGTATCTTCCAGAAACTGGCAGTAGGACTGGAAGTTGAGCTTGACTCCATCTTCAACCCGAAAAGGCCCCACAAGCTCATCTTTGATGATACCAGCCCAAACCAGTACTCCACCTCCACTTTGCTGGCGTCTGAGTCGGACTGGAGCTCTCTGCCCTTTACCGATCCAGCCACGGGCCCATCCATCTGGCCCATCACGACTCACTCTCATTTCATCAGTCCATAAAACCTTAGAAAAATCCGTCTTGAGATATTTCTTGGCCCAGTCTTGATGTTTCAGCTTGTGTGTCTTGTTCAGTGGTGGTCTTTTTCAGCCTTTCTTACCTTGGCCATGTCTCTAAGTATTGCACACGTTGTGCTTTTGGGCACTCCAGTGATGTTGCAGCTCTGAAATATGGCAAAACTGGTGGCAAGTGGCATCTTGGCAGCTGCACGCTTGACTTTTCTCAGTTCATGGTTCAGTTCTCAGTTTATTTTGCTCCTTGGTTTTTCCACACGCTTCTTGCGACCCTGTTGACTATTTTGAATGAAACGCTTGATTGTTCGATGATCACGCGTCAGAAGCTTGGCAATTGTAAGAGTGCAGCATCCCTCTGCAAGATATCTCACTATTTTTGACTTTTCGGAGCCTGTCAAGTCCTTCTTTTGACCCATTTTGCCAAATAAAAGGAAGTTGCCTAATAATTATGCACACCTGATATAGGGTGTTGATGTCATTAGACCACACCCCTTCTCATTACAGAGATGCACATCACCTAATATGCTTAATTGGTAGTAGGCTTTCGAGCCTATCCAGCTTGGAGTAAGACAACATGCATAAAGAGGATGATGTGGTCAAAATACTCATTTGCCTAATAATTCTGCACTGCTTGTATTGTACAGAAATGAGCTATTTATCATTTAACAGATTTTCACTGTAGATTGTACAGACTTTTACTGTTAAAATCACAGACTTTTTTTACAGTGTGGGAACTCTGCATTCTATCAATTCTATTCTGTCCAGCATATAGTTGAAGTCAGAATTATTATCCGCCCTTTGAATTTTTTTTCTTTTTTAAATATTTCCCAAATGATCTTTAACAGAGCAAGGAAATTTTCGCAGTATGTCTGATAATATTTTTTCTTCTGGAGAAAGTATTATTTGTTTTATTTTGGCTAGAATTAAAGCAGTTTTTAATTTTTTAAAAACCTTTTTAGGGCCAAAATTATTAGCCCCTTTAAGCTATATATTTTTTCAATAGTCTACAGAACAAACCATCATTATACAAAAACTTGCCTAATTACCCTAACCTGCCTAGTTAACCTAATTAATCTAGTTAAGCCTTTAAATGTCACTTTAAGCTGTATAGAATTGTCTTGAAAAATATCTAGTCAAATATTATTTACTGTCATCATGACAAAGAAAAAATAAATCAGTTATTAGAAATGAGTTATTCAAACTATTATGTTTAGAAATGTGTTGAAAAAATCTTCTCTCCGTTAAACAGAAATTAGGGAAAAAACGGGGGTTAATAATTCAGGGGGGCTAATAATTCTGACTTCAACTGCATATCAATGACTTTAGAGACGGTCTCTAACTGTGACTTTCAAACGTCATGATTGAAATGCATTAGGCTTATGCGTAATCAAAACTCAGAAAAAACAATGCAGCATGCATGGAACTGGCAATACTGCTAAATGATATAAAATCCACTTGGCTTAAAAACTGGAGGAGCACGAAAGTTGTCTATTAGGGAGAAAATCATCATGTTCTGATACAGTGCCTATAGAAAATCATCATGCCCTGTGAAAAACTTTACCTTTACCTACATTACACCCTGCTTTCAAAAGACCTTCGGGCTGAAGTTGTAGAAAGGCACAGCTTAGGAGAAGGCTACAAAAACCTTTTAAAGACTAGAACATTTATTTGAAATGTGATTTCATTTCATGGTGTATAACAAATAAACTAATTATTTCAAAGGGCTATGATGATTTTCTGTAGGCACTGCAATATTTATACCTGTCAACCCTCCCGTTTTTCCCGGGATTCTCCCGTATTTTACAGTTCTATCTCACTATCATCCCATAAAGGTATTTTCCCGTATTTCTCCGGTATTTTCAGTCTTTCTCTGAAGGGTGGCAATAAACATTAAAGAGCAGAGCCTCCCCATACTGCCAAACCACCAGGGGCCGCCCTTTGCTTTTAAATGTGAGTCTGTTTTGTGCTTTTCGCTTTTGTTTATGAAAACACTTTGAAATAAATATAAAAACGGCGGGATTCCCTTTCCTTTTATTACAGGTGCCGTCTCCCCTTCATATGCAATCCTCAAAACAGTCATATAGCGGTGCATGACTGTCAGCTGACGCGCTCCATAGTGATAAATAGAGGCTGTTTTCCAAATAGATTCTGTTCACGTGATTTGAAACGGAGCGAAAGTCGGGTTTTGGGTGCGTGTTTAAACAGATATATACACATAATTAATAATAATAATATCTAAAGGTGTTGATCTTGGTGGGGGTTTTTTCAAACACAACTAATTTCGTCCTAAATGAGCATAAAAAAAGTTAGGAAAGCAATCGAATGCTTTCTTTATAACGTTAGATGGTTGCATTTTTAACCTGTTATTTAATGTAATCAAATGAAAAAAAATCTAAATAAATAAGAGATTCATTCGTTGCTCTTTAATCAGAATGTGTAAGTTATGCAGTGAAGAAATGGCTAATGAGATTTGATAGCTTGATTTCATTATAATAGCTATTAATTTTAATAAGCTGAACTGTTTGCTTATGTGTTTGCTGCTAATGTATACTATTTATTTTTTCTTTTGTAAATAATGATAATAAAACATATTACTGACCATTTAACTGTTTATTTACAATGAAACAGCTCCAAATCAACATATTTAGTAATTTGGGGATTTTTAAAGGGGGTGGGGCATCGGGGTAATCCCTTATTATGGTGGGCATATCCCTTATTTTCACATCCCAATGTTGACAGGTATGAACATTGTGCATCCCTATTATCAATACTGCATTGAAGAGACATGTTGAACGGTGTCCCTCTGTGTATGCAGGCTGCCAGTGTGACATTGGAGGCTCCGTGGGGCAGGCGTGTGATGAGAGATACGGCCGCTGTAGATGCAGACCCAATGTGGAAGGACCCAAATGCAAGCAGTGAGTGTGCAGTGAAACAGCAGACACAGGATATGGAAGTGTGTGCAGAAATCACTTTAATGTGTGTCTAGCTGCCATGGTTGATGGGATGTATTTGTTTAGACCCCGGCCGGATCATTACTTCCCTGACCTGCACCATATGAAGTTTGAGGTGGAGGACGGCACCACCATGGATGGACGTCCGGTGAGGTTTGGTTACAATCCACTGGAGTTTGAGAGCTTCAGCTGGAGGGGCTATGCTCAGATGTCCCTTATACAGGTAAGAGACACACACACAGATTTGTGGGATTTAATGAACTATGTGATCATGCTTATTTTTTTATTACATCATTCATATGTGAATAATATTATCAACTTGCCATAGCAATATTAATTTCTGCAGTATTACATGTATATGAAAACTATAATGTTAAGGAATATTTCTATAACAACAAATATTTAATAATAATAATATTAATATTACTATTTGTAATATTTGTTATAATTTATTAACATTATAACACCGGTCTAAAGTTTGGGGTCATTAGGATTTTGAAATGTTTTAAAATAAGCTTCTCCTGCTCACCAAGGCTGCATTTATTTCATCACAAATACAGTACAAATTGTGAAATGTTATTGCACTATACAGTAGAATAACTGTTCAAAAGTAGTTTAGCATTTAATTTAATCATTTATTCCAGTGATTTAAAGATGAATTTTCAGAGTGCATGATCCTTCAGAAATCACAAATATTTATTATTATTATTATTATTATTATTATTATTATTATTATTATTATTATTATTATTATTAATGGTAATAGTAATAAAAGCAATAATGAGTGGAGTAATAATTTTATTTGAAACTACATACAATAAGTAATAAATAAACATTTAATAAATAAATATTTAACAATTTAATTTTTTTTTTTACATTTGATAAATACCACCTTAATGAACAGAAAAATGTTATTAAAATTATTAAATAAATTTAATAATAAAAAAAAGCTGACCCTAATCTTTTGACCGGTAGTGTAAAAACATATAAAACAATATCCATAATTAATATAATTGTTATAAATCATAATTATCAATTATAATAACTAAAATCAATCAAATTAAAAAATCCACAATAAGCATTATTATTATTATTATTATTATTATTATTATTACTATTACTATTATTATAATTATTGTTATTATTATTATTATTATTATTATTATTATTATTATTATTATTACTATTATTATAATTATTGTTATTATTGTTATTATTATTATTATTATTAATAATGTATTTTACCTATTTATTAATTTATTTTAAAAAATTGTAAAACACTTTAAAATTGCTGCTTTATCATTATTATTTACTGCTATTTAATACTTTTCTTCTTCTTATTATTATTATTATAATAATTATTATTATTTAATACTTGCTATATTAGCAAATGTCTATTATATTTTTAAAACACAATATAAACATATATTAATTTATTATTCTTATTCTTCCTATTATTATTATTATTGTAGTAATTGTTGTTATTCTTAAATATTATATATTACAGAAATTTGCTGATTAATTTCATTGTTGTTTAGCACTTTAACATTAAATTCAACTTTAAATCAATTTGTGATTATGTGATTATGTAAAAATGAATAAGATGTTGATACATGTGTGTTTGTGTGCTGTTGAAGATGCCACTGAGATGTAGCGTTGTGTGCTGTGTGTTTGTGATCCACTCTGGCTTTGGCTTGGCTAAGGGTTTTGATCAGGGGTTTGGAGAACTGCTACTGCTGCTTGCATTTGATTGGCTGCTTGTGCTGTAGTGCTGGTTGGTGGTGGTGTGCAGAATCAGCTTTGCAATTGTCTCTTTTCTCTTGTGTGTGTGTGTCTCTCTCTGCCGTGGGCCGCTTTGTTGCTCCCTAGCCTCGGGTTCTGGTGGAGGTGGTGGTTGGCTCTCCAGACCTGTTTCATGTGGTCTTGCACTATGTGAACCGCGGGGGTGTGGACGTGATGGGACGGGTCTCTGTGATTGAGGATGGCAGACACGTCCTGTGTGGGAACTGTAAGTTTGAATGATCTGATTTTTCTCCATCATCATCCTCCTAACTTACATTCTCGTCTCTCTCTCTCTGTGCTGATTAACTTCCTGTCCTCTTTAGCGTTGTCACAATACTGGAATTTCTAACTTCGATACGATAAAAATATAGAATTACTTAAAAAATATAGATACTGTACATGATACCATTTTTAATGCCACATACCATGCATTGATTCATTAAAGAGCCCCTGTTTTGCATTATAAAAGGTCATATTTTGGTTTTGGGGGTCTCCAAAAACAGGCTGATATGCATGCAAGGTCAAAAAACACTTTTATTGTCTTGAAAAATATGCATTTATTTTTACCTAATTATTTCAATGACTCCCATATGATTTGTTTAGCAATTCGTTTGTTCCCAAACCCCTCCTTTGCCTAATCTGTGCACGTAGCACGCACATCGCGTTTTCAACGTGCGTTTGGACTCGATATGTGAAATAGCCCATACAGATTTAATCTGAGAGATACAGTACAAGCACTGATCTATAACAAATACGTGATTACAAGCCACGTGGAGCGATTACAAACACACAATTAAATACATATTTTGCAAACTACAGAAAACGAGGCAACCATTTTAATCACACTTCACGTTGTGTAGGGAGGAGAAACACTTACAGCAGGGGTGCTCAACCCTATTCCTGGCGATCGACCTTCCTGCAGTTTTCAGTTGCAGCCCTTATCAAACACACCTGCCTGTAATTATCAAGTGCTCCTCACGTTCTAAATAATTGGTTCAGGTGTGTTTGATCAGGGTTGGAGCTGAAATCAGCTAGAAGGTCGATCGCCAGGAACAGGGTTGAGCACCCCTGACTTACAGGATCTGGAGGAAGAAGAAACTGGTCCATACAAACTGTAAATGTTACTGACAAAGTCCCATACATTAGTAGATCTTTGCTAATCCTTCCTTTAATAACAAATGGCCGGCAAGTCCCGGTTATTGTATATTGTATTGTATAGTTATTGTATCAATCATTAGAATATGACAGGAACAAACACGGTTGACCATACTGGATATAGCATATCTGTTGGACCACAAGAACATATGAAGAGTTTTTCACGAAAACAGATAACTTAGTTTTATTAATTTTCAGATGTTTTCATGTTTGTATGCATGTTTATTGAAAAATTTAGAATTATTTATGCAAATTACTTTTCAGAAATTATGTTTTTACTTTGAGTATTGACCAGTTCAATTACAACAAATACTGTGTTTATCTGTTTTTGCAAATGAACTGCAGATATTTAAAGGTGCAGTATGTAAGTTTGACACCCAGTGGTTAAACTAGGTG